>OX438894.1:2405000-3005000 GCA_949316265.1 Diarsia mendica
CAGCAGCTTTTTACCCGACTGCGGCGAAGCCCAAAAGGAGGGTTATTTAAAATTTTGTTTACAAGAAGGCTGAAACGTACTATTGATAATTTGCAGAAAAAGAATATCTCGTCGAAACAGCAGGAAATTAAAAAAAAATATATGTTCTTATACTTATTTTTTTTTTGTCTCTTCTGTTGCATAATTCGAGCACTATGATGCATATGACGATTTTCATATAATCCGGTTGCTACCCATTAATAAAATTACAGTAACTTGCTGACAAGCTTTTCATATAAAATTAAACTACGTGAAAATAACAGCTCCTATAAAGGTTCAGTTCCGAGAAATATTCAATGAAGTTTATTCCAGGCCCTAGAATCCTATTGATTCTATTACCCTGCCACGTAACGATCTAACGAGCTATTCTATACTTAGCCGGAGAACGAGTCGAAAAATTAATTTAAAGCAAGCCATAAAACCATCGACTAATCAAATCGAAAACGCACAAATGCAAAATTCAACGAACATTTAAAAAGCAATCATTCACGACAATGATTTAATAGTATTCCTAGTTCTATACTGATTGGAAAATGTAACTGTTTTCTGCGACTTTTTTGCGGTTTTACTACTAAACGTTGCGTTATTGTGGACCATCTGTCATTTGATGTCCCGGTATGGTTTTTCCTCTGAGCTATAAATATTGCTGGTTGAATTTTAATATGCAAATTTTTAAAGCGTGCTGTTCACAGCACGATTGGTGTTTACGACTGTGTGTTGTCATTTGAGTGCAGATTCGTGGTTTTATTTAGAAGTTTATGGCTTTTAGGAATCGTTCTTTATGGACACGCAAATCAGAATGTCTGTGGATGTTCTGTAAGTCCTTAATTAGACTATTTCCTATATAACTCTAAGTCTATTTAAGGGCGTCTTCTAGACGCTTTGGACGTATGTTTTCGGTCTGCATTGATGTATCTTCAAGTCCTTCACTATTCACGCCTTCTTCGCATAGCAGTAGGCAGAAACTTCATAACGTCATCTAGGATCGTGACATACCCTTTTTCCCCCCAGATTGCCATGTGAATACGATACAGTTTACTAGGAAGTTATCGGCAAATTTTTAGCAGTCTGAAATTCCACCACGATTCTCCACACGACTTCCCAGCAAATTAAACGCACGTTCTATATCCACCCTTATATGCAATGCTGGGTGGTATCGGGTGAAAATTTTCAATTATGGAGTCGCACCGTCCATGCTTCTTTAATTAAGAAACGCTAAGGTTCCTGGAAACGTTACCTAAGGACTGCCAAGTAATGAACTATTTTTCTTCCATTTCTTAGCAACTGCGGAACAGTTTGTAGTTTAAGAATAGACTTTTGTTCTTATAATTGTATTTCGATATTGTTTTAGAAGAGTATAGAAAGTTTTTGATGAAGATCGAATGTATTATTTAAGTGTGCCGATCTACCATGTTTGAATATGTTTGTACGAAGAATCTGACTTGGTGTATCCTGTACTAGATTTTATTTATATCTTTTATGTCATCATCACTCTCTTGCCTTTATAATAACAATTGATTTAAGGTTGGTGAAGCACGTCGTCTTCTTCCATGACTTATTTATAACTCGTCATATCATCAGACAGGATTTTTGTCATGTCATCCTTTACTTATCTTCTACATATGTATGGAAATAGAATCCAGAGTACGATTCCTTTAATCGTAAGATATAATCCGAAGTAATTGAAAATCATTGGAAGATCTGATGACCTATTTTGTATAAAGAGTCCAATGCATGAATGACTTGAAACTTGGCGCGAAGTTTATAATTTTCTTAGCTTAGTAAGCTAAGAAAATTTTAAAATTTGCTATTAAAAGATATGAGAAATGTAGATATTTTTAGTTTATGAACTTCTTCACCAGCTTCACGGTACCTAAAGTGGAGTTACCTAGAGTGGCTAGACGTAGAAATAGGCGGTGGAGTAAAGTTCTGACCGAATGGTGGTTAGCCACCGGTTGGGCGTAAGAAACCAGACCCGTCCAAAAGCGCGTTGGGTTGACGACATCATCAGGAGGGCAGAAAATGGTATAAGGTTTAAGAGACGCACAGAACAGGTAAGAGTGGCAGCAGAAATTGAAGGCCTATACCCAACAGTGGGTTATTCCGGGCTGAAATGATGATAAACTAACATCTCTTCATCTCATCTCTCTCAAAACATTTCTTCATAGACTTACGCTTTGCTTTTATATACACACAGTGGCTAACCTATATGCATATTATAGCAAACCGTAAGCGCAGAGCGTAACGCGTAAGTAGCGCGATAAGGCGCCGGCGCAGCCCGTCCTTTGTGCGTGCCAGGCGCCGCGTTTTGTGCGTGACACGAGCCGCCGACCACGCATCGACGTATTAGGCTTTTAGACAAACAGCTTTATAAGACTGGTCTGGTAATGAAAATGTTGTACTGTAGCGACTTTTTGCGGTATAGCCAAAATCGGTCCCGGCTTTCATTAGAAGATCTTTGATAGTCTTGAAAGATAGCCAGGAAGGTTTAAGCCGTAGACAAGTTTTATTATAAAGGGAAGAAAGACATCATGAGGAAACAGGTTGCCCTAGAACCCAAAACAATCGAAGGCTTGTGACAAGTAATGCCAAGTTGCTCGTAAAATGCCAGTGTCATGGATTAAAGCTGACCCCCTTTCATACAATATAAGAGGCTAGTAACATTATACAGAGGGATCAGAAAGACTGCATGCTTACGAGTAGTATAGCTAGAAGCTGGCCAAATAATCTTAAAATCAGATAAACTAACAGACAGATAAACAAACCTAGTACACTTTGATGAAAACTGTAAATGCAGCAATAATACATCATCATCAGCCTATAATGTTCCCACTGCAGGGACTCAGGCCTCCTCTCTAGGAGAGGGATGGGCTATAATCCACCACGCGGGCCCAGTGCGGATTGGCAGATGTCACATGTCATCGATTTTTTTTGGTTCTAAGACATGCCGGTTTCCTGACAATGTTTTCCTTCACCGTTTTGAGAGCAGCGGTGATGAAAAAAAATTACACAAAGTAATGCGCCTGCCTGGGTTCGAACCCACGACCTACTGTTCGTAAGTCGGGGCCGACACCACTGGGCCACCGCTGCTCTGCAATAATACATAAATAAATATATTTTCAACGCTACAATGTTCCTTCAATAATTTGAATTTAAACTCATCCCGAAGTAAGTTTCAAAGAATAATCCACAGACTAATCAAATAACAGAACAGTAAGAAAGTAGCGAAGTGGATGTAAATGTCAGTTTCAATTCACAAGTCAGTTTATAAATTAAGGAAGAAAGTGAACTTCTCAACTAAAAATACAATTTCCTGCTATTTTGTGGCGTTTTTATGGGAATCTACTTAGTCTCTACTTAGTTGTTTTTAGTTTGATTTTATTATTTGCTTTGGTGGTGAATGAATTATTGTTTGTTTGCAGAGTTGATTTAGGAATATTCAGGGTGAAAAGCTGTTGGGGCTTAGTTCTTGTGTCACGTTACGTTAAGTTTCTTTTAACTTTTAATAAAACTTGACTTGATAAAAATATAATCATATTATTTACTAGCTTTTGCCAGCGGCTTCGCCCGCGTGAAAATGACGATTTTCCATACAAACTTTCATCCCATATTTAACTCCCTTAGGGGTTGAATTTCGAAAAATCCTTCCTTATTCCTAGTCTACATTATAAAGGGAACCTCTGTGCAAAATTTCAGCTTTCTAGGTCCAAGGGTTTGGGCTGGGCGTTGATGAGTCAGTCAGTCAGTCAGTCAGACTAGAACTTCACTTCTTCCACCGCGTCATCGGTGGCAGCGCAAAGGTCACTTTGGCTACATGTTTTTGGGCTAAAAGGGCAGGATGAAACGTGGAGCATAACATTTTGTAGTAAGAGGTCAGGTAGAAAACACATTCAGTATGAATTACTTTGGGTGAAAATAGTAGATTATACAACAAGTGAATAAAAAGGGAATTTAATTCGAGGTACGAAGTTGGATCCCGAGAGCAGCGAAGGATTCTAGAGTAGAATCACGAGCGTAGCGAGGGATTCTATACTCTAGAATCCTGAACGGAGCGAGGGATACAAGTACCTACCGAGATAAATTTTTTATTCACGTGTTGTGTACTCTACTTTTTACCATTGACTGTGAGAAAATAATTAGGATGGCATTTATTTTCGGAGCTAAGCACTCTAGATTTCTTTGGATTATTACCCACGGATAGACGTACTTTACGTATGTCACTAACTTTGAGTATTTTGAAATATCAATGTTGTGTTTGATTCTCACTGTGGCTTTTATCATAGAATATATGCTCCAAAGTGTCGACGGCGGTCTTGGTTAATTCATTGAAATAGTTAAGAAATATGCACTCAGAGAAGGAAATTGGCGCCATTCATGGTTTTCCAGTCGCAGAATAAATTGTATGTTTTCAGGTACAACTCCCGAGATTTTGGCGGCAACAAATCATTACTATAACTGCTGCTTTAGAACGAAATTATTCCGGATTCAGTCTCTCATTTTCGTCATCGGAAGAACTCATTTTATTATAATTACTTACTTATGTAAATAGATTTTCCAATAACACAAAACAACCACAATTAAAGACAGAAAAGAACGTAACTAAATTGGCGGGATATTATTTTAAAATTTGGAATGGAATAGCTCCATTCAGCCACCCAGTACGTACTATTTCAGCAGCAGCGATTTTTTCTGTATAGTGCGCGCGGAACTAGTTGGCCGCGCCTTAGGCATGTTTTTGTTTTTTTATTTAAGTATTCTTTTCAATAAATTTAACAATTAATATCTCGAGATTGGTCATCACTGTCTAATTATAGTCTCCTGTGCATTACGAGCTGTATAAGGCAACCCGCCCCCTCATCCCTGTCGCCACCTAAGGCGCGGCCAACTAGTTCCGCGCGCGCTATACGTAATTCGTGTTTGTTCCTAATTCAAAATGTCTTTATTCACTCAGTGAATAAAAGAGCGTTTTATTCACTGTTATCGATGAAAAAAATGCCCTTTTTCGAGTGGCAATGGTAAAAAAGTTATTTTTTGTTAAGTACCTAGTCTTATTATTTCGCCACGAGTTCTTCATCCACATATATTATTATGTACCTAACAACAATATCCGTGGATAAATCAAAATTTCCTATTACCAGACTATACCGGTTACAAAAAAAACTCAACTTATTTAAACATAGTTGGAAAAACTCACTCGATTGATTGAACTGCATTGTCATTGTTTTCAAATTAAATTTTATTAGTAACTAGTTTATGTCCGCAGCTACGCCCTCATGGTGGTCGAGAATTATTCCACTGGATCTTGATAGAGGATAAATAAGGCTAAGCAGGTCCGGGTATTATAATTATAATATATCATTGTTTTTTACCGTAACGTCATTCGCTTTGATGTCGATTATTATCCCATGGAAATAGGCTACCGATATAAAAAAATATCCTATGTCCTAACAAAGATTATGTGCTACCTATGTGCAGAATTTTATCGAAATCCCGTCATCCATTGAAGCGTAAAATCGTAACAAACAAACAGACATAATTACTTTCGTATTTATAATTTAAGTAGTACAGGTTTTTTGTGACACAAGGTCGTACAAGGACGTATGGTAATTGGTTGTTTATGCTCTGAATGGGTCACTATATCCGCCTTCGTATGAAAGCCTCATGATTTGACATATTGAAGCCGTGAGTAACAAAAAATAACTGGTCTTTGCTATCAGTTGCTTTATTCTTTTATAATGATTGAAATATGAATTATGGTATGTAGAGCATGGTTATATCATCATCATCATCATTTCAGCCAAAAGACGTCCACTGCTGAACATAGGCCTCCCCCAGGCGTCGCCACATTGACCGGTCCCGTGCGTCTCTCATCCAGCGGTTTCCTGCAACCTTGACCAGGTCATCGGTCCACCTAGTGGGAGGCCTTCCAGCGCAACGTCTTCCGGTTCGCGGTCGCCATTCCAGAACTTTTCGGCCCCATCGGCCATCCGTTCTGCGAGCAATGTGCCCTGCCCATTGCCACTTAAGTCTGGCGATTCTTCGGGCTACGTCGGTAACCTTGGTTCTCAAGCGGATGTCCTCATTTCTGATTCGATCACGCAAGGAAACTACGAGCATAGCCATCTCCATTGCCCTTTGGGTGACTTTGAGCTTTCTGGTTAGATATTTTGAAGCAAACCTTTGTTTTTTGGCGCGAGCACGAGGGAAGACGCTTGTGTTTGGTTTTTCCATCACGAATTTCTCAGTGGCAGCCGCGGAGTCTGAATTTATGCCCGGTTGATGTCAATAGGCTCGGCCCCTTAAACATAGCTGGCGAAATATGAGTGTACTAATGGGTACACCTTTCCCTAACGCTTCGGGGATTCCAGACGTCAAGTTATACATGTTTAATACTTGTGCTCAGTGGAGGAGCTCGTGGCTTAATAATAACTGCCACACGGGTTAATCATTAGGTTAAGCCGCGCTTGCCTAGGTTGGTCTGTGGATGGGTGACCGCCCATTTCATACCGAGTTTCCTCCGTGCCTCGGAAAGCACGTTAAGCTGTTGGTCCCGGCTGCCATATATAGATCTTTGGCAGTCGTTACAGGTAGTCAGTGACCTAAAAGTCTGACAACCCAGTCCTACCAAAGGTATTACCCAGTATGAACTGGGTTGTGCTGGTCAGATAGGCAGTCGCTCCATGTAAAATACTGGTATTCAGCTGCATCCGGTTAGACTGGAAGCCGACCCCAACATAGTTGGGAAAAGGCTAGGCAGATGATGAATACTTGTGATCAGTATCCAGACAGTGATTAAAATAGTTGTCTGGGTTATGAGGTAATGGCATTTTCCCTCTTAAATCTGTTATGTATGGTGTGAAACCGGCAATATTTTGAATTTTAAATTTCAAATTACGCCACAAAATCAATTATTCATTCAATCAATTACCTACACATAGAAGATTAATGCAATTTTCTAGTTGCTTAGAGACAAGACTAATACTTTATAGCACCTAGTCTACAAAATTACCATCATCCTGTGTTTATCAATGTGTTGCCAACCAAAATGATGTAACACCCAATTTGATTCGACCCATAAAAGGAAAAAGTCTCAAGCGACGTCGGAACCTGTTCAAATGACATTGGAACCTAGATTTGTCGCTTAAGCCAACTTTCGGTATAAATAAAGCAAGATGAAGAGTGAGACGAATCTGTCTCGAGATTAACGAATCGTTCATTTACGTAATTCAAGGCTGTACAGTGTTGAATCAAGGACAGATTGTGGATGAAATACTGGTTTTAGTCTTAAATGGTTTACTTTCGGTTTTTAGAGCTGTATAAGGATTTATGGATTCGTCTGTTATTATAATACTGAGTTCGTGAGCATCTGCTTTAAAGAGCTAGATAATATGCGAATATTAATGATGATGGATAAACGGGCAGTAATTTTGAACCTCAACTTATTTACGCTAGTTACGAGTGATAATTACTTGTTGGCGACACATTCCCTTTGGCTGATGCAATGTATACTGAACAATAAACGAAGTCGATCCAAAATTTGTTACATTACTACAGCTTACGTATTTATAGGCGAGTTTAATTAACAAGTCCTAGTCCAAGTGCGACATTTATAAGAAAGATTTCGCAGCGCTAGCATTAAATGGGGCCCAAATGTTTCGTACCCGTTAGGGTACGAAACATTAGGGCCACATTATTCTTAGGGATGTTACACGCGTGTTAACGCGTGTAACATCCCTAAGAGCTGCAATGAAGCAGGTGCACATGACAAGTATTCGCAATATATCTTCATCTGCCTCCACAAACAAATGCGTGGGCCCTAGAAAGCCTTTCAAAAGGTCAACGTACGTTATTTACACAGCCGGTGTAAAACCACCTGGTTTGACCTTTTATTCTATTATTTGTTTTAGACAGTTATAGAACACAGCTGTGTTTAAAGTTTGGTTTGTACTTTCTGCGAAAAAGCGGTTTCAGTTACACCCACACGATTTCTTCTGTGTCTCTTATAACGTAGGAGTTTTATTAGCTTAGTAAGTAGTGTTATTATTATCTATTTAATAGGTAACTGTGCTATCGTCAATTTGGTCATACATAGAATCATGCATTTTTCCATAAGGAAGGAGAAGCTACACTACGACTACTGTTACTTTCATGCATTTTATTTCATGTTTTTAATTTAATTTATTAAGTTATTTTAATTTTAAGAGAGCAGTGGTGGCCCAGTGGTGGCGACCCCGACTTACGAACAGTTGGTCGTGGGTTCGAACCCAGGCAGGCGCATTACTTTGTGTAATTTATTTTATCACCACTGCTCTCAAAACGGTGAAGGAAAACATCGTGAGGAAACCGGCATGTCTTAGAACCAAAAATTCGAAGATATGCGACATCTACCAATCCGCACAGGGCCCGCGTGGTGGATTATAGCCCATCCCTCTCCTAGAGAGGAGGCCTGAGTCCCTGCAGTGGGAACAATTATAGGCTGATGATGATGATGATGATGATGATTTTAATTTTAGTAATTAAGCTTTAGCATAATAATTATATTTATGTTTTTGCTATTTGTATTTCACGTCTTGATATGGAAGAGCGGACTCTCCTAATAGAGGCACTATCTGCCTAAAAGGAGGATCCAATCACAAAATTTTGTTTAGACCAAAACTTGTATTACCAAATAAACTATCTTATTATTTACTAGCTTTTGCCAGCGGCTTCGCCCGCGTGTAAATGACGATTTTCCATACAAACTTTCATCCCCTATTTAGCTCCCTTAGGGGTTGAATTTCAAAAAATCCTTCCTTATTCCTTGTCTACATTATAAAGGGAACCTCTGTGCAAAATTTCAGCTTTCTAGGTCCAAGGGTTTGGGCTGGGTGTTGATGAGTCAGTCAGTCAGTCAGGACTTTTCTTTTTATTTATATAGATAGATTTCAGCTTTCTAGGTCCAAGGGTTTGGGCTGGGCGTTGATGAGTCAGTCAGTCAGGACCTCTCTTTTTATTTATATAGATTATTATATTACGATCCTTGCATACTCCATTTAACGTTAAAAAGTTCTGATTTTTATTCTAATTTGAGTTCTCTTTCTATATCACGTGGTTAAGGTCTAACTTGGTGTCAGTTTTTATGCCACCCATGGACCTTTAACTTGGTTTTTCATGACGTCAAGAATCTCTCAGGCATGCTGGTTTCCACACTATATTTTCCTTCACCGAAACCAGTGATAAGTATACCATATATATGCACATGAATCCGGTCACACTAGTAGAATTTCACTACTATTATTATTTGAATGACTGTATCCATTTAGATGTCGCTTCGTGTTCATAAAAACCGGCACAAGGAACTTATATTTACGCCTTACCATAAGGAATAAGAGGCAGTACTTACCCTGTTTCTGATTCCCACATAATGTTCGCAGGCTTTTAGGCAAATGGAAACACATGATCGTTAGTTGACGGGGTCCGTGAACCGATGCCGTTTTATTGTTTAGGGTAATAGCTCTCGTTTCTAGGCTATGTTGTTTCCGTTTGTTTTGGTAATGTATTTGTGTACATTGGTTTTGTTTTCATCTGTGAAACGTGGAACTATTAGGTGCACCTCTGCCTGGCCCTTCGAGGATTATAGGTGTGATTTAAATTATAGTTTTTTTTATTTGAGAATGTGTCGTGATTTGTTTGTTTTATTGTTTGAATAATGTTGATTTACTTCTTGGGGGATGATGTACCTTTAAGAGCGTATGCTACCTCAGATTAGCAACCCTATTTGTGGTGGTTCAAACTTCGCTTGTAATACTGTTAGAATAAAGTTCAAATCAGCTTGCACTACAAAGCGGTTGTTACGTCTTTCGCTGCGGCCGAATAGTGCGAAATTAGTGGTTTTTTGCGATTTACAAAAAAACTATTGATTGGACTAAAAAAGTAAAACACTATGACTTTAGTTTGTTGCTTGTAGAATTATTTGCCAAAAAAATCAGAACGATGACATGTATTTTAGTATGGTTTTTACTAGTTAAAATAAATTTTTAGAGGTATCTTCGCGATTTTTTTCTATCGAGCAAAGTTAGTTGTATTATGTTTTCACAACACTATGGCACTAGCATATATCCTGAAGAATATCATATATTTTTCTGATGTTGATTACTGCAGTGAATCATATACTTTTACGCATTATAAAACTCGCGTTTGAGGTACCATACGCTCTTAATGACTTTGCCAAAGATAATATGTAAATAGGTGACAGTTAAATTGTGTATGTGATGAAGTTGAAGGTTACAAAACTATGAACGAATTTGACTCTGTTGTGACTTGTGAGCAATATTATTCAGACAAACAAGTATTTATTTCATACTTTATCAGGACTTATTAAGCTTTCAAGGTTTCAGGCAACTTACAGTTCCAACTCGGTCTTCGATTGACCTCTAACTACACAGTTTGATATTTCAGTTCAATTTTGTTTTCAATAAATACAAAATATATCTAGGAATCGTTCTGTTATCATCGTACTATTATAGACAATCGCTATACATGCGACGACTACAACCTGTAGAATAAAAATACACATTGTTTTTTTATTCTACAGGTTGTTGTGTCTGCAGCTTATACAGGGTGTACAATATAAATCCCCGTCCTTACAGCGGTGGGGCATCGGATCATATGCACAATGGTCACACTGGATGCATATTTATAGGGAATTTTCCACCGAACGCCTTTGTAGATTCGATTCAGTCTTGATACATTTTAATCCTAGCTCGGAGAAGCGCCGAGATAGGATTTATAGGCTTCAATGGTTAAAGCTTTTCATTCTAGGAATAAATAATATGTGAATATGTTTTGAATTTTTCTTGTTCGGTATGCATTTTTTAAAGATTAAGAACGTGAACGAATCAAAAGAACCATGTTTTAGATCTTAGCAGGTGGCGTACAGCTGAGAAAAGGTTTCAAAGGTTTTATTCTCGGAATAAACAATTTATCAATTGTTTGGTATTTATTTCGAAATACATCTCGCGGTGTGAGTGTATTATGTGTCTAGGTGTGAGCTATACACCTATGTCCTATCGTTCTACAAAATGTCAGTAGCCAACTATCATAAATATGAATTTTCTGCCAGTTCTTCGACAAAGGAAACGACCAACCCGAAACGTGCATCCTTTCTCAACGTTCCATAAGTGCCTATGTAAAGTAAAACATTTTGATTTCAGAAGGATTTAGATACCTGCCTGAACCACGAATACAAGATAGTGTTATTATTCAATAATTACCGTCAAAGAGGTGTTACTTTGGTTAACCACTTGTCGAATATACTGTGGTTACGTTGTAACCGTATAGTTCAATTGGGTCTCATATTCTAAACTAGAATCTGTGGTTGGTAAATTTTGATGATTTAAATCTTTTGATACTAATCATCATCAACCTACAGCAGTACCTTTTTGCCTATTGGTCTTGTTTTGTTCTGTCTCTTGCTGATATTGAGGGAAGTGGAAATTATGTTTTTCTTACTCCTCCGCTATTCTTTTCTGATTTATTTTCGTTACGAGATCTAAAACTCAATTGTTTCTCTGGGATTTTTTTCAGAAGTTACAGTAGTTTGGGAATAGTGTGGTGGGCTTGTCCCAATAAAGACGTCCACTGCTGCTGGACATAGACCTTTTCAATCGCACGCCACTTCACTCGATTCTCGGTAACTAATACTGGTAGTTCTACAGAACTTCTTTAATTTTATATTTGTATCTGAAATAGACAGGCACGGTACAAACTTCAAAATACTTGTAATTTAACTCACGTGAAAAACTTAGATTTGAACTAATTGGTTGGCTCCAATATTTCCTTTGCACGTGGGCAAACTTGTAAAATGTTTTGGTGTTAGTTTTTGTTACATTTTCCGCCCTTCACCAATTATTTCCAAGTATTTATGATGCTTATGTATTCTTTTTTCATTTTCAGGTATGTTGGATGTTTATGGAACTTACTACTTAAACGTGACCTGGATATTTGGTAAGTTTAGTATATTGGGCAGAATTTTTATTTTTTGCTAAAATAAATAACAGGATTTGGTTATTGTTTTAACCGACTTCAAGTAACATGAGTGTGGTTATGTATTCGAAAAGCATCTTTTTACAAAACAGTTTTTGAAACATTTGTTTCAGTCAGTAACAGACAGATGTGTGCTGGGGAGTTTGTTCCGCCACTTCTTCTTTCCAGCTAAACACTAGGAAGTGTCGATGGGTGGGCGTTTTTGGGGGACTGTCTTATAAAAATGTAAATACAGTGAAACCTGGTTAAATATGTCTCAGATATCCAAATCTGTCTCATGTCTCAGTATGAGTTCCAGTAAAGTTATAGAAGTTTCTCACTTATCCAAGTCCCAGTTAGCCAAATTTCACTGTAGTAAAGTAAAGTAAATTTTGACCTTCGAAAAGTGCTGATTATCAGCCTAGTTTGAATAAATGAATTTTGACTTTTGACTTTTGAGTACGGAATTATCGTCCTATTATTAGTTAGGGTAGACCAGGTATTACTAAGGTATATTATGAATTGTTTAGATTCAAATAATTATGCAATGCCTCTTTCTGCACAAAGAACTTTTAGAATCACCAACAGACCGACAGAAAACGTCTAACAATCATAGTTAGTTGTCGCAGCTTAAAACTTACGAACTTCACGAACAAAACCACGTTGAAAAGTTAGTTCGCACTTCTGCCATCCTCCCTTTGAAATATCACAATAAAAGCTTTCATTGTAACAACTTTGTGACTTATTATATTATAAATAGGTTGAAGCTATGATAAAGTTTTTGACGAATAAAACTGCAGGCGTAGGTTTACGTGGACTGCGTTGAAGGAATTACACCTTTATTGTTCCAATGGTATACCCGGCGTTGTTTTAAAATAATAAACATTGTTAAAACTATCAACCGAGCTGCGGGTTCTTCGAAAGAGATACCGCGGCCCCGCAACACAAAGGGCTAAGAAGGAACATGGGTGGTTTTTAGTCAGTAGAAGTCTGACCTTCCTTATTTTGCATCAACGATTTTCTTCTTATGAATTGATAGTTATTTTACTGAGTTCCAGATAGTTACTAATTAAACGCTAAGAATACAAATCCTTCCAAAGAAAAGTTTATTTCGCTTTAAAAGAATGTTACTGTTGAGGTTTTCAAGCTTTTATTTAAAACCATCCTCATCTGCCTACAAACCATGTTGGGGTCAGCTTCAGTCTTACCAGAAACAGTTCAATACCAGTATTATACATTGAGCGACTGCCTTATATCTGACCTCCACAACCGAGTTAGTACTGGGTAATACAATACCCCTTTGGTAGGACTGGTTGTCAGATTTGGTAGACCTGTAGTGACTGTAATAAATTTACAAATGGAAGAATACATAAAAAGTAATTGTAACATAATTCAATTCAGAAGTCTTCAGCAAACAAAAACATGTAATTCTCACACTCGATGGTTCCACGAGTACATTTCTAAACAACAGAATGTAAACCGTAACGTCTGTTATTATTGTTGTTACAAAACGTATTCACTAAAACTTGGAGAACACATGTACAGTCTGTACCCAGTATTACCTGACCTCTCGAATTAAAAAGAAGAGAGCAAGTAGTATGAGAAGAGGAGTCAGGTAATGCCGGGCACATACTGTACGTTGTTACCGGTGCCGCTAGTATATGTTTTTGGTTTATTTATTTGAATAATAAAGTAATTTAAAATTATGAAAATTGTGGTTGTTATTTTTGTGAGAGATGCGGGTAGATTATTTCTAAAACGAGGTTTTTATCCTTTATGAAAATCAGGTCTCTGGCTACAAAACTTGCTTCTATGCTAGTTACTATACATACAGCATGATAATAATTATAATAAATAATTATTCCTTACTATCCCACTACTACGCAAAGGCCTACCTCCATTGCTTCCATTGGTCACGATTCTTTGCTTCTTTTTTTCAATCCCTAGAAAAAATACAGCCATTCTTTGTAAAACATTACCTAGTTATGTGAAAATGTACATCCCCACAAAAACATCCTTATAACACAAGGTTCTTGTTCCATAAAATCTTCAACCATCACGAAACTGTGGCTTGTCACTGCGAAAATTGCTTTCGCATTACCGTAACTGTTGAATTCGCTAAACCGTTGACGCCAATCACGGCCCACGCCGAACGTTTACGTCGAGTGACGTCGAGCGACGCGTAACAAAAACCTGACCCTTATTTTTGTGAATGAATTTTCTTTAGCCTCATATTTCTTGTGTTTTCATTGGGAGTTAGTAAAAAGAGTTAGAGATTTTTATGGTTTATTTTTTCGTTTCGTCTTCAAGGACCCACCAAAAAGCGAATACTGATGTGTCTCCCAAGAGCTACTAGTGGGTCCTCTTGAGATTTTATTGTCTTTAAAGACCCACTGATAACAATATCGTTACTTAACGTGTACGCCAAATGGCAAAACATAGAGCGCATATGAAAATGTAACACCTGTTTACCAAACAAAATGAACCTATTTTATTTAGAGGTGTGAAGTTGTAAACCTCTCTTCGTGTGCCGTAAAAAGCAATTTTCCTGTGTCGTTCAGGAATGACACCTGATATCTGCTCTCTACTTGATGTTAGTCGAATTTCCCACTGAGCTACGGAAAGGGACAGATCAACAATAATGTACTAGAAAATGTCGATTGAGTGCAAAATTGTTTTTTCTAAGACGAGGACTAGACTTTGAAGGCAATAATAATTATTTATTTTTATCCTCGTAGAGTTTGATTCCTGATTTTGAAAATTTTCAGATGTACATTTGACACCAAAATACGAATTTGACATTTAATTAATCTTCAAAAAATGTTTTCGACATAATTTTTTTGAAGAGATATGTAGAAAATGAAGTTAAAGTGAACTTCATTTTCATTTTGAATGAAATTATTTGAGTTGAAAGCTGTCTTTTCAGTTATCAGTTCAAACGACAGAATGATTAAAGAAAAATTTCAAAAATATATAATTAAAAAAATCATTTTTTTAACTTAACTTCAAAACTAGAACTCCGTTCAACACATTACCAAAACCTAACCCACACTTTCTTAGACCTAATATCGTTATTTCTAAACACATGTCCTTTCTTTCTTTCTGTCCTTGTTAGAAAAGGACAGCAAGTGCGTATAAAGCTGGAGATTAGTATGGTGAGTGATGAAGTCTCCGTCCAGCGTCCGAGCCATTAATTACAATGTTCTCTGTTAGTCGAATCACGTACTAGCAGCTGACAAATGGCCATAAGGACAGCGGTTGAAACGTAATTATTTGGTCATGAATGTGTGGCTATGAAATCAGCGGAGCATGCATAACATGACGTTTGTTACTTCGAAGCGCAAGTACACCGTTTCGAGAAGTAAGCCTATTGCCATCAAAAGACAACGAATTCAGTCTCCAAGTTCCTTCTAAAATCTAAATTGGAAGGAAAAAAAGGAATAACACTTGACCGAGCGAACTTAGGTTATATCAAAATGCATTTAATTTAGCCTGAGCACGGTAAGATAGCAACATTAAATAGAACCATAACCTAAAAACTAAATGACGATGACCTAGTTTCGAAACTAAAATCTTAGTTTGTATAAAAAGAATAACGATTAGTTCGATTTGTCTTCAAACAAAGTAAGCGTCATCTTTGATTTACCGTGTTTAATAACCTAATACGTCATCAAACCGCATTGAAGTATCAACACTATTTAGTCACAGTTGACACGGTACATTAAATAATGACGTCAGAGTAGCATCACTTGGGAAAACCCGTTGTTAAAAGAAATGACGTAAGAAACGTCTTTAGCAGGATAATCGTCTCTGATTGGCTGTCTTATAAAGTGCGTAGCCAATCAGCTCATCTGTGGATGACGTAGATAACTGTCTCTTAATAACGGGAAATGCAGTAATTTAATTAAGTTTGTCTAGGTTTTTCCTGTTCAATGACCCTATTTGTATTTAATGCTTTTTTAATTTGTCACAAGATTATATTATTTATAAATTGACAGTAGTAACTGCATAATATACACGGTGTCTTTAAAACTTTTCTTTTCGTTGCTGTACTAGCAAACTCGTATAGGGGTCCTAGCCATATAGATAAAATAAAACAAACATACATTTGAGACTTATTTTATTTATAAAATGAATTGTTTTGTATTTCTTTTCCGCGTTATATCAAACTTAGTGGCCCCATGTGACCCAACCAGGAGAATGTCACACTCGAACGTGGGTTTGTTTTGTGACATGAAGATGACATTTAGCAAAAAAATCTGAAATCTCGTCTTCAAATCTGTAGAGAAAACTTTATTTTATATTACAAAATCGTCACGTAACGATGGACCATTCCACATTTAACAGCATAGTTACTATGCTTTTAATGGACCAGGGAAAAAACTATGTCAATAGTACTTACTAGTTTTTTTTTCTTTTTTATACCATTGACATACTGTGGCAATCAGAATCTGATGATTCTGACTGCCTTTGGGTTCTGGGTTGGACTCGGACTGAACATCAGCCCCAAAACCCAATGGACTAGATGAAGTTAGATAGGCTGTTGCTGTCTCATACTGAAATTCAGCGACATAATTATGTTTTTTAATATACCTAGTTGAGTAAAAATCAATCTTTATATGGCATAACATAAACAGCATTATTATACAATCTGTAAAAAAGTTTGATTGAACAACACGTTCATACACGAATATTTCCAATGTCACAAGTCTGTCTCTATATTTTTGTGCTTTATTTCTAAAGAAGTGTGATAAATAGTCGCAATGTCACGCTGGCAACAAGTGGGGGTGTTTCTATTTCACAGAAAACTGCCTTTGACACGTTCCAGACGGTTTTTTGTTGCGAGCGCTAAAATGTGCCAGTTCCCTTGATTTAGAGGTGTTGGAGCAATTTTATGTGCCATTGAAGTGGAGAATTTAGAATTCGTTTAAATCATGGATATTTTTTTATACATATTATTTTCTGATTATCTTTTGGAGCTTGCAAGTTTAAAATCATCATTTACATAACTTATCCCACAAATTATTTTAAATGGAGCAACTGCCGGTCTCATCTCCACAAGCCTAGGGAATTTAGTTAGGCCATAATGTCCCACTCCTGGACAAAGGCCTCCCACTCAATGTGTGCTTCTTCTCGCATTCTTGCGATATACGGGCCCACAGCTGTGCCGGCGGACATGGGTTTATAAGCTACTTCTGCAATTCGCGTTCTGGTAGGGAATATCCCATAGTTAAACCTTGCTATTGTGGGGCCGAAAAATTCTGGAATGGCGACCGCGAACTGGAAGACGTTGCGTTGGAAGTCCTCCCACTAGGTGGTCCTGTCAATGTGGCGACACCTGGGGGAGGCCTATGTCCAGCAGTGGACGTCTTTTGGCTAAAATGATGATGATGATGATTGTCAACTTGAAATAATTCATATTGTGCGAAACATTTTATATTGCGCTACACCTATATTCATGTAAACATTCTTGGAATATTACCTACTTCCAAAAATTTGGCTATCAAGTGGAAAGAGGGAAGTACTCGAATATCTTCCCTTATGAATAGTTAAATACCACCTAGATTTATGTACAGCGGTCAAATCCACTATTTATAATGAGGGATCTAGAAGCCTGAAAAAGGAAATTAGCATTCAATCTTTATGTCTTGCTAGGTTTTGCCCGTGGCTACGCTCGCATGGATGTCGAAAATTAGCCCACGGGGGTTACGACAGGATTATTTTTATTCTGGTAGTACTCTCAGGCGAAGCTAAACGACAAATCGACGAAGTCGAAGTTGGCAGGGTACATTGCTCACAGAACGGATGGTCGATGCGGCCGAAAAGTTCTGGAGAGGCGACCGCGAACCGGGAGACGTTGCGTTGGAAGACTTCCCACTAGGTCAACCGATGACCTGGTGAAGGTTGTGGGAATCCGCTGGATGCGAGACGCACGGGATCGGCGACACTTGTGGGGTAGGCCTATGTCCAGTAGTGGACGTCTTTCGGCTATATGATGATTACGACCAGGATACAAATAGGTTATCCTAAGCCGTAACCCAAGTCATGGTTGGAAAGGTGAAAGACAGGCAGACAGATAGATATAGACAAGTAAGTAATTTTGCATTTGTAAAGTTAGTATGGATTTATGGATTACCAAGCTAACATGAAATCGAAAAGGCAATGTTACACGTGTAAGCATAATAACATTGAGACGAATTTTGGGAAGTAATTTGTTCGTTATTTCACATCGTTGGGCAAAATCCCACGTGTGGGTGAATGTGGGCGTTATCGAGCCGATAAACCCTTTGTACACTCATGTCTCTTAAACAAGATCACCTTTGTAAATGGAAATATGTTTTCACGGGGTAGATGCTTGTTCTGTTTGGCAGATAGACTTTCGAATCGATTTCGATACTATTCATACTCGTGTTTTATATCTTTCCGGTCTCAGGCGGCTTCGTCCCTTGCTAATTATGTTCAGGCCAGGTTGCTACCAAACATTTGAATTAAACATTATCATTACTTGCAACTGTTATAGTAGTCCGGTCAATTTAGACATAAAAGTAGTGGTCAAATAACAATAATTCCCACAGAGCCAAATATTGGTGGAGAGCTGGGGTATATATCATTACAAACAAAATCTTAAAAATCCCCATCGATCCTATGTGTGCTACAAAAGTTATTCGGGGTCAAAGATCAAAATTTGAGATTTTTAGATTTTTTCTCGAAAACGGTAAGTTTTATCAAAAAAAATATCAACCCAAAGTTGTAGATCTTAAAATTCTCTACAAAAATGCCTTTCATTATTATTTTCTAAGAGTTACCATTCCTGAGATATCGCGATTCTAAGAGCCTTTAGAAAGCAAAAGGTAACTCACTCCTCACGAAATCTCGAAAACCGCTGGACGTATAAATATGATTTTTGGCAAGGAGGTAGTTTATAGTTAGTGGACGTCCGCTAAGAACGGATTTTGCGATAGGGCCGGATTAGGGTGGTCTAAGGGCCCACGCAAGTTTGTATGAATCAGAATTTGCAAAAGCTCATAGACCACCCTAATCCAGCCCTGTCAGAAAATTAATGCATAGCAGACGTCTACTGACTATAAACTACGTCTCTGCCAAAAATCAAGATTGTAGCACAAAAAATGAAGGACTTTCATACAAACTTGCGAGGGCCCTAAGATGGCCCTAATATGGCCCTGTCGCAAAACCTTTCGCTTTTATACATAACTAGCGACCCGCCCCGGCTTCGCACGGGTGCAAATGGATGTTATTATACATATAAACCTTCCTCTTGAATCACTCTATCTATTTAAAAAAACCGCATCAAAATCCGTTGCGTAGTTTTAAAGATTTAAGCATACAAAGGGACATAGGGACAGAGAAAGCGACTTTATTTTATACTATGTAGTGAAGAATAATGTGACTGTTAGAATCGCGATATCTCAGGAATGGTAACTCTTAGAAAATAATAATGTAGCACATTTTTGTAGAGAATTTTATGATCTACAACTTTGGGTTGAGATTTTTTTTTATAAAACTTACCGTTTTCGAGAAAAATTCAAAAATCCTCAAATTTTGACCTTTGACCCCGAATAACTTTTGTAGCACACATAGGATCGATGGGGATTTTTAAGGCTTTGTTTGTAATGGTATACCCCAGCTCTCCACCAATATTTGGCTCTGTGGGAATTATTGTTATTTCAAATGTCTATATTGACTGGACTATAGTTACTTATAAGCACTAACTACTTTAGCTTGATAAATAACACTACTGCACCTAAATGTATACCTTTTGTATTACTTTTTTCAGAATGAATCATTCTTAGTTTAGTCGAGCAAATCCGCGCTACTTTTTCTGAACACACATTCATTTTTCTGGCTCAGCTGTATCACACCATGCCAACACGAATGCGTGTAGCAGAATAATCCTATATAAACATTGTTTTCCGCAGAAAACTTTTTAATGAGTGTCTTTATTTCTCATCGTTTTGAAGCTACCGGGTTTTGGGTTTCATCGTTATTAAAAATATTAGCCGTATTATGTTAAATAACCCTCTTTCACTAATGGTCCCATGGGGCGACGCAGGGATGATTATAGAACGGAAAGGAAGTTTCTGCAATATCTTTCCCTTTTTTCATCTTATCGAGGATAGGTACACTAGGCTCTTGCTCGAAAACTTCTTGTAGTGGTCTCTTGGCTCCGATTGTCCTGATCGTTATAGTTATTCTTCGATTCCTAGCAGTGTTAAAATTAAGTTATTTTCCCTGCTGGCAGAGATCCATAGTGGTAGTAACAATGGCGGGTACATTACTTTGTGTAACTGTGAAAATAAAAATCGAATGAACCAGCATGATCTAGAACTCACCATTTCGGAGACATTGTGACATCCAGCAACCAGTAGTGGCCCACATGGTGGAATGGTGGAAACAAAAGTAATTTACCCCTCGATACCATACAGTTCTAAATAATACAACATTCAAATCGTGATGGGTGTCTTACCAATCGTTACTTGCTAACATCTAATCGTGTTCAAAGAATTGCGGTAATCATGTTATTTTCTCGCCTTTTCATTCGCAAGTTATTTTCGTCTCGGAAGCCTCTTTAAATTGGACTCTGAAGGCCACGGGTGGCTGTAATCGATTTATAAATGTGACGTTTATTTTTGTCTGTTAAGATCTTAATGTTGAGGCTGCATGGCAGTTTGTTTGAATTTTGCGCACTTGAAAGTCGTTTTGAAGAAAGAATAGTCAATAAGTAGCTAGGCTTTCTGGTTGAATATAATCTACGTCTATATAACAGAATTTTTTAAACAGCGTTTAATTTTCCCACCGCTGGCACCAAGGGGGTTCTTTATGAGAGGAAGATAGTCATTATCCACCACAGGGGACCAGTATCTGTTGGTGTATGTATCTTGTCCTTGGATATTTAGTTGTTACTTATTCATGTGTGTCTTTGTGTTACCTCATCCAAACGAAAGCAACTATCTATCAGACTTATAAATAACTTAATAATGAAAATTCCCAATAAATAAAGACCACCCAAATAAATACTACATTTATGAAATGTAATTAAGGCACTTTCCTGTTAACAATTCAGTTTCGTTCACACTCACATAACCAAAACATACACTCCTAACCCTTTTACAAGAATACGAAATCGAAGAATCACTTACATGTTTAGGGCCCTTCAGCCTCGTGTCACAGCGACCCCGACACGTTCCCGTTAACCCATATAAGACGCAAGTAACTGTACACCGTCGACGGCTATCGCTTTACATGAAGTGAAATCATATCTACTCGTAGTTCGCGAACGCAGAAAGCGTACACATACGGGTTTTTTGTTTGTCGTATGTCGTGTTGCTTGTGGATCGTGTGGTAGGCAGGGATGTTGAAATTGTGATGTTGGTTTTGTTTAGTATAACTTATGTGGTAAAGATATCGAAATGGTTGAAAATTTGTCTTATTTTAAGCGCCGAGTCTGTTTATAAAGTCCTGAAAGAATAAGTAAGTTAAATAAAAAAACGTTGAATTAATAATTCGTTGCGTATAAACGATGGAATCTAAATTAAACAATTTAATTATTATGGTGTTTCAAACCAAATTAGTCACGAATGTCCATCAGGAATATCTCAGTAGCAGCCACGGAGTCTGGATTTGTGCCCAGTTGATATCAGTGGACTCGCTCGCTAAAACATGAGACTTAAAAACACCTGGCAAAATGTAGGTGTATCATTAGGTACACCTTTGCCTATTAGCACCTAGTCCTTCGGGGATGACATGCGTGATGCTATGTCACATGATGTAATATCCAACAAAGAGCAAATCGTAATTGAATATCCCATTAATAAAGTACACATAAAACCCCCAATCTAGGCACACATAAAAATGTTAATAACATCAATTCCCCCACAAGGAAAAGGGAAATAAAAACAATTACAGCTGTAAGCACGGAATACGTCGGGCTAAGTAAAAGTAAGTAAGGTCATAAAGTGACAATACGGTAATGTGACAAAGGGAACCATTACGTCACCACTCTACGTTTGGGAACTGGGAACTGGGAAAATATGGTATCTGGGAATTGGGGAAAGGTTCCGTACCCGTATTTATGTTATGTTAATTTGTTTTGGTAGATGCTTTTTTTTGTATTTATTATGTGTGGTTAAATTGTAGCCTAGGGTGCAGGTTTTGGGTATTGGGGAGAGGTTCTGTATGAAATATTCGGTTGTTAATTTTTTGGTTTTTTTTTTTTGTTCGCGTATTTGTGCGGGTGTAATTGTAGACAAGGGTGATATTTTTTTTCATGAAAAGTGGTATTGGGTAGATAAACTTAATGTACGTCACGTAATGCTTATGTAATTTTCATTACTTTTGATAGTATTATTTTTGTGTTTGTGTTTATGTTTGTGAGATTTCTTTTGTAACGAATAATGTGGTACTCTTAAATACGATTGACATAACTTCAGGCTATTATTCGCCGAAGAAGTAGGCATACAAGTAAGTAAGTTACTTATATTCTTCATGACAAAGGGCTAGGTTGAATCGGACTGACTTTGGTGTTTGACACGTGCGTGGGATGATATGTAGGAGAATTGTTTTAAATAAGATACTTATTTTTAAAACAAATCGATGATTATAGAAAACTAGCTTTTGCCAGCGGCTTCGCCCGCGTGAAAATGACGATTTTCCATACAAACTTTCATCCCCTATTTAAGTCCCTTAGGGGTTGAATTTCGAAAAATCCTTCCTTGTTCCTTGTCTACATTATAAAGGAAACCTTTGTGCAAAATTTCAGCTTTCTAGGTCCAAGCGTTTGAACTGGGCGTTGATGAGTCAGTCAGTCAGGACTTCTCTTTTTATTTATATAGTTAAATAAAAATGAAACCCGTTTTCCGTTGTCACGACATAGTATGAAAACGGCTAGTTCATTCATCATTTGGGGTCGGCGCAGCATGTCTTCTTCTTCCAAGACCTCATTTCTTTCCTTATCATCCTTTACACAGTCCATCCACAATTTCTTTGGTCTTCCTCTTCAACCCTCTCTCTTCTACTCGGTCATATACCCAACCACACACATTTATGGTTCAACTCATCCGCATTGTTACTAGTTTCTCATACAACAAGGTGGTTTTTATTTGAAATCTTTCCTCACCATTATGAAATAACGGAATCTTACCGTGACTTCATAAGTGTAGTTCACGGTAGTCTTAGAGTTAAACTCGATCCTGTAGTAAACATTGCAAGTTTACTGCGTCAACTTTCAGTTCACTCGGTGTTCGTGTTACCGTCATAGTTTAAAAAGTTCACAAATTAGTTTATATTGTGACAACAGAAGGTTATTTTGAACTGGTTTATATAAATTTTTAGATTAATTTATAAATAATAATGTTTTGAGAAGTTTGGATTCTGTAGATGAAATATTTTAACTAAACAGCATTATGCTATCACGCCTGTAATCCCAGAAGGGTAAGGCAGAGAGAGGTGTATCTAAAAGTTACATAAATGTACAAATTTCGCCAAAGACTTTGTCCGACCTGGGATTCAAGCTTAGGACCTCATGTTCAGTAGTACCGTTTTCGACCAGAAGACCAATAAATCAGATCTTTTAACTGAAATCATCATCTTCCTGCCAGTTCCCCATATTTATTTATAATTTTTTTTCATCCTTTCTCCCCTTTTAATCGTCACTCTATCAATAATCCTTTTCCCCTCATATCAATCCTCACACAATCCATCCATCTTTTAACTTAAATAGCAGTAAAATGTCCAGTAGTCGACGATTTTAAAAGAGTGTCCATGAAGTTTCTTGCCATTCTTCTCATGAGACCAACGCTTTGGAATGGGCAACTACAGTACACTCACGAGTTATTATGCCTTGTGACTGGGACTGTAGCTTAGTTTATTTAGCTTCATTAGTTTAGTAGTTTACTGCCGCACTCGGAGAGCTTCAGTGGTTGCTTGGGCCGTCGCGTGGTAAAGGTCAGGCCTCTGCTGGGTGGCGGCTTGAGTAATCGTTGGATATCTCTGAGTGCCGCAGTTAGTTTAATTCGACTATTCAAAAGTTTTTGATTTTGATTTTTTTGATTTTGAGTCAGTCCAAAACGATCAACGTTTTTACATTTTCATTACGGATCCCCAACAGTAGCACAACGCAACGCGCCGCAATGATAAATAATAAAAGAGTCTGATATGAATCCGGACTGTAGTCCGTGCTATCACGCCTCTGACCATGGAAACTGTCCAGTAACTTGTTGTAATGTAGTTAGTATGAACGGCAAATAACCCGAATAAAAGTATGTGGCACGTAGTAAACGTAGAATCTGGAAGGAAAAATCAATCGAGATCGGATTACACCGAGAGTATAAAGCAGGAAGATGGTAAGTCTTATTCTACAAAAAAAGAATTGGTAGATATGGTCAACGCCAAATTTATTCAAGCGGCTGTATCGTGTGGCGCTCCTCAGGCAGACCCAAATATAGCCCTGGCTATGCTTCTGGAGACGCGACTCCCAGCCAGTCAGTGTGTTTGGCTTCAACCTTTCTCACCGGTTGAGGTGTACCGTATAATTACTAAACGGATCGCACGTAAACCAACAAAAGACTTATACGATACATCAGTGGAGCTACTGTATATAGCGGCTGCATCACTTGCGAGTGTTCTGGCGGTGTTATTCAATAGGTGTTTGCGTAGTGGTTGCTATCCCAGTACTTTTAAAAGGATCAAGGTGTCTCCGCTGTACAAAGGCAAGGGCAAGAAGAGTGACGCAAACAATTATCGGCCTGTGTCGATCATTCCAGCTGTTGCCAAAGTCTTTGAAAGCGGAATATGTGACCGTTTACTGAGGTTTCTTGAGAAGACCAACTGTCTCACCGACCGACAATATGCCTACAGGAAGGGGCGATCAACAACTGCCCTCGCACGGATGGTCGTCCGCGATGTAATGAAGGCTCGGGAGGAAAAACAGCAGGTTGCAGTGCTCTTCTGCGACCTCTCAAAAGCTTTCGACGTTGCGGACCACGGGGTTCTGGCACAAAAGATGAGGCATCTTGGGGTAGAGGGAAAGGCGTTGGAGTTGCTGCTCGACTTTTTAAAAGGCAGATCGCAGGTGGTGATAGGAGACGGCGGAAAGGTTAGGTCAGACCCTCTTAACATCAATACGGGTGTACCACAGGGCTCCTCCCTCTCGAACATCATGTTCAGTTTGCTGCTCAATGACCTACCTGATGCTATAAGTGAGGCTAACGTCTTTATGTACGCAGACGATGTGGCTGCGGTGGTGTGCGCGCCATCGATGGAAAGGTTACAAGAAAGGCTCAACGTGGTAGTGGGTAAAATCAACACCTGGTTCCAAATAAATGGATTAATCCTCAACACGACCAAAACCCATTACATGCACGTTAATCTTTCCGGTCGAATGTGTACACCACTGTCACTTCGGGTAGGCGACAGTCTGGTCGAACAAGTACAGGTCACCACATTTCTTGGTTTCGAACTGGACAGTTCCCTCACGTGGGGGCCGCATATTGACAAGATGTGCGGCAAACTCGGACGAGCATGCTTCGCACTGGAACGACTAGCGCAAACGCTCCCACGTAAAATGTTGAGAGGGTGTTATTTTGCGTTGGTACACTCGGTCCTTCAGTATGGTGTTGAGTTCTGGGGCCGAGCTGCCGATTGGGGGCGAGCGTTTAGGATGCAGAAGCGTGCTGTGAGGGCAATTACGCGTTCGCAGTGGGATGACACCGCCAGACCACTTTTTAAAACTCTGAAAATATTGACTGTTCCCGCTATGGTGATATTGCAGGCGGCAGTATATGTCAGACAACACTTAAGTGACTATATTAAACGTGGAGATAGGCATAACTACTGTACTCGTGGTCGAGACAAATTAGCTGGATGCCCACACTCCCTAACTAAGTCTGGAAAGCTAATTCATGTTATGGGTCCAGCGGTATATAACCGGCTACCAGATCAAATTTTAAGTGCGACATCTGAGAATGCTTTCAAATCTAAATTGAAAGACTGGTTAAACGACCAGGTATTATATGACCTAAAAGAATGGTTTTAGATACTTACTTCATCATGTTAATTATTACTGACTTGGTTTTTATCATACTATTTATCTTTGTTTTCTGAAATTATTGTTATGACATAATTAATTTTATTATTATTATTTTTCCTTAATGTATGATTATTTTGTGTATGCTTTTTGAAATGTTGATGTACGTGTACCTTTTATTCAAAACCTGACATGTAATTTCTATAATTATTAATAAATAAACTAAACTAAACTATTTTTGTGTTGTGACCGTAGAGTAAATGTTGTATGCTGAAAGTATAGTATACCTACAGATGTTGGAAAACAACAACAACTTTTTCATTAAGCAAAAAATGTGGAATTCGCGTCTTTTTAATGGGAGTAGGCAGCAACTATAGAAATAAGAGGAATATCCTGGATGAGGCTGGTACAAGAGTGTGGAGCTTGGGACAAACAAATGGAGGCCTATACCCAGCAGTGGTTGCAGTCGGGCTTTGGATGATGATGATTATGAGGTAGAAGCTACAGAACATAAACGTACTACGATTCTAACATACTTTTTTATGGGGAACTGGGCGAAATAATCCACAACGAAAGGACTGGTGGTGGTGGTGTGTGTCTACCGGCGTCCCCGAAGATAAATAGATAAATAAAATAACATACTATTTTCTTTGTCACTGGGTCATACACGCCTGCGCTGGTTGCTTAGTACGCACCTGACATTGTGAAATACCTGCATGGACACAATAAGGGCAATCCAATTAGACTCTCAAGTTGCTAATTTATGGGCTGTCAGTCACCAGCTCATTCAAATGCACTTTAATAATATCCTGTCACAACATAGTGCACATTTATCTAATTATATTTAAAATCTAGTCCACCGAAGCGGAGACCAGACGAGAAGAGAGATGTGTTTTAAACCACATTTAGAATTTTGTTTTTTACAGTTCTCGTCTTCTGCGAGGTCAAAGTACCGAGTTAGCGGGAGATTATCTAACATTAAGAGACCTTCCACCCATGTTCTTTCTTAGCCCTTTGTGCCGAAGCCGCGGTATCTCTTTCGAATAACCCGCAGCTCCGACGGGACATTAAGAGACCTTACATGGGAAAAAGGTTCCTAATATTCAGGACCCACACCTTCCATTTGCATACCGCCGAGATTAGCATTTCTCTAAAACACCCGCAAGTATTTGAAATACTTTAATGCGCATCCCTTTTGCCGTAACAACTAAATTCATTTAGAGCCATTTTAAACCTTACCCTAATTACTTATTATTCAAATTTGCTTCGTTTTGAATAAACTAGCAATGAAATTCAATTTTGCTGTCCTGAAAAATTAGGGTTATTTGTGTCATTAGGAAAATTAGATTCATCGGCCATTTTAGAATTTATGAAAACCGTTTTTGGTTTGTAATCAGAATGATGATAAATATTACATCAAGCCTGTAATCCCTGAAAGGCTAAACAGAGGTGTTCCCATAGGGTGTACCTAATGGTACACCTACATTTCGCCAGTTATGTTTTTAAGTCACATGTAATGAGGGGCGAGCTTATTGTCATAAACTAGGCACAAATACAAACTCCGTGGCTTGTTCCAAGAAATGTCTGATGGAAATACCCAATGACACTTTGCCCGACACGGGAAACAAACCCAAAACCTCATATTCAGTAGTCGCGCTTGTGACCACTACAACAACGCGGCATGCCAGTCTATAGTATCTAGTCAATGCTGCAATGGTGTCTCATTTCTCGTCACTACAAATTTTAATATCCTTTCTCATATTACTACACATACATAAATATTGATTGAAATGACGAATTCTAGGTCGACGTCAGCTTTATATATAACGCACTGTTGTGGAAATAAATGGGAAAATCTACATAATTGGAAAGTGGGATCCAATCATCGGTGTCGGGGAAAACGTAAATTGTACGCAGATTTCGTGGTATTCTTGCGATTTTTATGCGCAAATGTAATGTTTTAGGTAGGTATGTGAAAGTACTTGAATATTGTCAAGATTGTTTTTTTTTTCGTACTATCCCATCTGTAATCTACGAAGTGATAGCCAGAGGTGTACATGTTAGGAAGATTAGAGAGTGAATTTCTGTGCGTGAAATAACTGGTACAACTTACTAAAATAGTATGTTCGTAACTACGAAAAAATTACCTACAATCAAGAAATTAGGAGAAAAAAGGGTGCCTAATGAAAAAATCCTGGTGCTCAAAACCAAATAAAAACCCCAACAGCACTTCGCAATTCAGGAATATAACAGCCTTCTTCTTTTTTTGGAGGGTGGGAAATCATCAAATGATACCTCCTGCTTTAGGCGGAGCGTACGGGAGAGTCAGACTTCAATCGACATGTTCCTTGCCCTTTGTTTCCGAGGCCGCGGTATCTCTTTCGAACAACCCGCAGCCCTGGCGGAATTAAACAGCCTTAATTAACATTCGAATAACCAAAAAACAAAAATGTCGCTTCCAAACCATAATATAAAAAAAAATCTATTAAGAAAGATAACTACGTGACGTGACCTATTTCTTGTCAGTTTTTAGTCCCCAGTTAAATATTTAATTCAGTTAGGTCCCTGCGAGACGGTCGTACAGTCGAGTACAGTGTTCAAGTGTTTGCTGCCCGCTTGGAGGGCACTTGCCATGAGAATGAGACTGGTACTGTAATGTCTGATGGCAGGATTAGTGTCGTGGAGAACTTGTTTGTTTTTGTCTGTTGATAGGACTGATTGTAATTGATTAGGAATTTTGTTTGTATTATCACTTTCTCTGGCAAGTTTTTTTATTGTTTATTTTCTCGAAATTGCCAAGTCATTTAAAGCTACGTATAGCAAAGACTCAGGGTCGGGTTATGCATATGCTGGGTAATTGGCAACGAAAGTGTTCACATTAAAATGAAACTGTGTACCTGATATTAGGTGTACTCATATCCTTATAGTCTATCCTCATTTCGCCGTGAGCGTACAGCGATTTTAACTGGGATCAGATCCAGACTGAGAAAACCGTGATTGTAAAAACCAATGAGGCTTTGCTCGACCAGGGAATCGAACCGTAAACCTCATGCTCAGTGGAAGTTCTTCGTGACCACTAGACTAGCAAACACAGTGAAGTCATCATCATCATCAGCCTATTAATGTTCCCACTGCTGGGACTCAGGCCTCCTCTCTTTGAGGGGATGGGCTATAATCTACCACGCGGGCCCAGTGCGGATTGGTAGATGTCACATGTCTTCGAATTTTTTGGTTCTAAGACATGCCGGTTTCCTCACGATGCTTTCCTTCACCGTACACACAGTGAAGTACCTAACTTGAATTGACCTGATGCAGACAGAAATAGCCTTCAAACCTCCTTCAAAGCCATCGAGTTTGTCCCAGCTGACCTATCTCTGACCCTTAAGCCGTAGCATAATGCTAATAAATTAGTTAAACTTACAAAGCTGACCCAGCACTGTGGTAAACTTTGGGTTCTGTACCAAGTCTGTTGGCTTACAATCGGAGGTCCCCTGTGTAACTAGTGTGCTTGGGTTGTATGTTCGTGTATGATAACATAACATAACGCCTGTGTTCCCGAAGAGTTAGGCAGCACAGTTAACCAGTTATGTTCAAGTCCCATGTAATAGGGGGTGAGCCTATTGCCATCAAACGGGCATGAATCCAGACTCTGAGGAAATATAATGGAACTTTGTAATAAGATAGTGATGATTAAGGTTATGATTTAGAACTTTTTTGGTGTAGAAATGGTGTTTGTAATTTTGTACTATTATATTTAATAATTTATTTGAACTTACAGTAGCCTAGTGAACATCAAGGGTTGCTAAAATCTTCTGGATATGCTGAACGGGCATTGGGTGCTGGAAAATAGTGTTTCAGGGCCTGAAAATATCATCCATGCAAATATTTGGTTACGTTTCTTATGCTTACTTCTTTCTGTTTATGTCTTCTACTAAGCCTGTAAGTCAATAAAAGGTAGAAAAATAAACATAAAAATGGCTTACATTAACAAAAAACTTTTTTACAAAAAATAAAACCGACTTCAACAAAAAAAAACACAATAAAGTGAAAAATAAAAAATCAGCTTCAGAAGTCGGTGACTTTTGTTTGTTTGATTTCATGTTTTTGCCACCGACTTCTGAAGCAGATTTTTTATTTTTCACTTTTTTGTGTTTTATTTTAATTTGTCGAAGTCGGTTTTATTTTTTGTAAAAAAGTTTTTATTTTTCACTTTCTAGTGGTTCACATGTGCTTACCCCTTCACAACGTACCGGCGTGATGTTATTTATGAACTGGGTGTAAACAATAGACAGTCATGAGATTTCAGCAATCCCAGTCCATTTGCAATCATTAATTGAGGAGTTCCGTTGCCTCTCTTCGAAGTTCTTCATCACCTTTGTAGTGAGTACAGGCGTGATATTATGTTGTGTGATGGCGTAAACAATGCTTAGATATGCTATAGCAACAATCGCGGTTAATCTGCTGTTATTTATTGAAGAGTTCCCCCGATTTCTACAAGATCCCATCATCAGATATTGAAATGGTGACAATGGGACCACACGGGAAGCACCAGCTTTCAAATGAAAATCAGTTCACCCAGTCGCAAGTTATGAGCTAACAAACATAAAAAAAAAAAAAAAATACAGTCGAATTGATAACCTCCTCCTTTTTTTGAAGTCGGTTAAAAAGGAAATTACCCATTGCCCCTTATGTACAAGTCCTTCACAGGTAACATAGGTGGAACCAACAGAAAGGTACATCAAGTACATCGTATACGTTCGCTCCGATTTCCTTGTTTTCTTTTCATTCCATTTTTATTTGTTTCCTCGTATTCCCGGTTCAATCTCGACTTCGGCTTCATTAGAACGGGTTGCGTTTATTTGTGGAATGAAATGAGCATTTTTAGACGAGTTTTCAGGTAGATTATTACACGAATAAAACTGTTACTTAAATTACTGATTTCACAGCGGTAATAGCGGTTGGAACATCATTCTGATATAAACTAGCAAGTTCAAATCGTAATCGACTGCTTAGTAAATAAAAGCAAGAGAATTTAATTGAAAAAAAGTGATGAATGAGTTGCTAGCTTAGATGTAGCCAGTCTTCTTAGTTATTTTTGTAGGAAATCAAAGAGATTTGGTAGTGCACCTTTAATTTTCAAAAAACGTCGTCGCCCTGCACTGGAAATTTCTCCCCTATCGTGGTTGCGTTTACAAATATTTGAACTCACAAACATCCAGATCCGGAACAACTATCTGTGAGGCCATATAAATATTTGAGCCATGCGGAATACGACCCGCGACACGCAGCGCAGCAGCAAATCCAATCTAGTTTTTTTTTTTAAATTTATTTTTTTGTTTTGTGCACTTGTGGCTCGTGCCAAATAAATGTTTTCTTTCTTTCTTTTGTCTTTCAATTGATCAGCTAATGCGCCAACAAATTCAAAGTGCACTTGAACTTACATCTAATCGGAAGCTATCTGCGCCCTGCCGGGGCTGTGGGTTGTTCAAAAGAGATACCGTGGCCCCGGACACATAGAGCTAAGAAGGAACATGGGTGGTTTTTAGTCAGTAGAAGACTGACAGTCCCTCCTGTTCCGCCTAGAGCGGTTGGGAGTCATTTTGATGCTTTCCCACCCTCCAAATAAAGAAAAAACTGTCCGCGTTCCTTTTTATCGTGACCTTAATTACGTCGTTGCATCCATCGAGCTGATATGATGAAAAATATGGTTCGTTCTTTTAGTTCTTCTCACTATTAATTTAATAATAATGACAAATAACGTGGACAATGTTTTCAGATCTGTGATAAATGTTCAATTTCCAGTGTAATAATAGCTTTGCTTGGCTGTGGCTTACATAACGGCTGTGAAAATAAATAAATCATTGAAATAAATTCTGATTTTTGCACACAATGTGAAATTATTTGAGTAGGTATGTCATATGTTAAGTATTACGCACAATACAATTTTTGTTGAGATAAAAATAAGTATGTGTGTGTGTGTGTGTGTGTATTGTGAAATGTGTGTGTACTTTTACTATGCTGTACTACAAAATCAGAACCTGAACCTACTTCGTCATAGTAAATTGTAAGTTTTGTATTAAACGGTTAAATATTGACAGAATAAATTCACTACTTTTAAAATTGTAATTTTATTCGCAGAAATACAATGTGAAAATAGACAAGTAAATCTCATATTAACATAAATATGTAAACATTACTTACAATAATGTAAATCGATAAATAATCACGACTGTTTATTTTCAGCCAAACATTTGTGCTAATATTTGCACAGAATTGCGCATTTTGATACATTCAAGGTGACTTTTTTCAGTAATAAGTGTAAAATACAATAAATAATAGGTTAGTCTAAGTACGAAAACGGAAAAGTACGGATGGTACATTTTTGTAAAGATTTAAATCCCAAAAGTGTTGAACAATGGTAAGTGCGTAGGTTAGTCTAAGTACGAAAACGGAAAAGTACGGATGGTACATTTTTGTAAAGATTTAAATCCCAAAAGTGTTGAACAATGGTAAGTGCGTAAGTAGAGCAATTTGTATACAGGGTGGAAGGAACATCGACGCACAAATGGTTATCACGTGTTCAGGACATCATACGGAATCTCCATAGAAAGTTTTCATCAGGTATTCTGGGTTAAAATCTGTTGCGTCTTGCAAAAGTGCAATACCTACACGGGTACAGATTTTTTGAGTCTTCGTTTGTGCTACGTGCGTCAATGTCTCTACCACCCTGTATAGCTGGAGACGAAGCGATAGAAAGAAGAAGCTGGCGTTCTGTAGTTTCTACCTATCTCTATGGGAAATAGGTGTGTGATATATAGTGTGTTTTATTGTCTACAAAGAATTAATAGCCGGTTAAAGTAAGAATTTTATTTGAGAGAGATAAACATCCAATATTTTTCTTGAAGTACGGTTGAATGCAGAACTCCAAGGGCACAAGCTGCCGGCTCTTATAATAAGGCCAACGGAAAATACAATTTCACAGACGTCCTTGAACAATCGAGAGATTTATTAAAGTTTAATGTGTAGACTGGCAGACTGTTTGATAAAAATAATGATGTTATCGGTTCAAAAATATATTATACGTGTTTCGCCATTTTAATTAGTAAATTCGTTAACATCCACGGTCAACTTTTGTAGTTTTAGAACATTCTTATTGTGAACGTTTTTAACACTAAAGAACTGTAAAAACATCACATAACATCAAACCAGTCAGTGGCGTACCCAATAGTAGGTACACACACATTTTGCAAGGATTTATTCCCTTAACGTCGAGTCCCGTTATGTCGAGCCTGGAAGTCTATTGTTCTCCAAAGTATTGATATTTTACGCTTTATCTTTGCCAGTTATATTTCTGTCAAATAAAGTAGGTAGGAGGCGAACTTGTTGCTATCAAGACCCCGTGGCTGTTACTGAAAACATTCTGATGGAAAAATTCAAAAACACTTGGGCCAACCTAAGAATCGAACTTAGGACTTTACGCTCAGCAGTCGCACTCACGTCCACTAGATCAACGAGTCGCGACATTAGATTTTTGATATTGATAGTCGCCGAGGTAAGAATCCGACTAGATTTGACCTGCCAGTCTAGATCAACTTAGTTCACAAAAGATTTATTACAAAATAAAGCATCTTATGAACAGCGATAATGAACAGCCCCATCCTCCCTCGAACCTCTTTTACTTTATAAAAGTTTCTACTGTCAAATTAATACACTTTTCTTCGGGTTTCGGCACTAAAGTAAATAAAAAATATAAACATTGTGCGCGAATCCTCTCCGTCAGTGTAAAGTTGGTGTAATGCCGGCGGGTGATCAATCATCGTTTATTTATTTTTGTGCAACTTTAGCGTGTTCATTAATCATTGCAAATGATTGCTACTTGCTAGCTTGTTTTAAATATTTTTTGCATAATCTCTTAAAAGGTACATTTGTATCTGTTCGTGTTTGAGATTAAATCTTTGCTTTGTTGTTCAGTCAATATGACTGGCCTGTTGGTCTAGTGGTTAGTGACCCTAACTGCTATGCCGGAGGTCGTAGGTTCGATTCCCACCCAGGACAAATGTTTGTGTGATGAGCACGATCATTTGTTCTGTGTCTGGGTGTAATTTATCTATAATATGTATGTATTTAGAAATATATAAGTATGTTTATCAGTTGTCTAGTACCCATAACACAAGCTCTGCTTAGCTTGGGACTAGATGGCGTTGTGTGATAGTTGTGGAATATTATTATTATTATATTATTATTATAATAACTTAAGTGAAAAGTAAGTAAAATTAATAAAAATCGAATGCTTTGCTTTAAAATTGTGTACCTAAACAGCGCCGGCGCCATTGTCATGGTCACGGGAAGACCATCCCACGGCACACCAAGAGTTGAAGTATCGCTCACAATATTTGAAACTCATGGAGTGACAGTGTAACTCAAAGCATATGTATTTGTTGCTCATTATATATCTTCGAAATAATCAAATTAGTTTTACTCCAATGAACCACAAACTAATTTACCCAGCTTTATAGAAACCAAATTAGGCAACATCAAAACACAGGCGTAAATTTAACCAACCATTAATCAATATACGAAATCAATGAATTCAAACACCTTGTATAAATATAAAAGCACGCATCAATCATTAGAAGCGTGGGTGATAAGTGATAAGCGAAATTGATTGGTTTTATCACTGGCCTGCCATGACGCCATGCCACTTGAACCAATGACGTGCTGTCTGAGCCAGTGACGTCACTAATTGTAGCGCCTACGAAGAATTACTAGGCTTGGGGTTATGGAAATAAGATAATGGGTGACGCGTGGGTGGATGAATTTGTGACGTGGGGAGAAAGAGTTGTGGTTACTACAAACAGAGATGTATGATGGAAAAACAATATGAGAGGTGAAAATATCAATGGATCTTAACCTGTTGATGTACGACTTCTTAAATCAAAATTAAGGCAGTGAAAATTTTGCTAAGCAGCACTTGTTGAAAGTCAACTATATGACGCCCATCCATCGCTTCCAGGAATTATGGTAAAGGACAAGTGGCACAATAAGCTCCCGGTCAACATATCTGTCAGTAAACTTGTTATGGTACAAAAATGCGTTTATTCCGCTCCATTAATAACGATAACATTTGAGTCACATTTATTTCTAGAAAGCTTTTAAATGCCCTGACACACAATTTGAAGTTGATTTTCGTTAGATTGTAATATCATAATTATTATTTTATTTAAGTAAAACTTTCTGTTCTTCCGTGGGGTGGGGACCTGGTGATTTGTAATACAGGCGATTTACGCCTAACTCAGACACCAGCTCCTCACATTGCTCAAAAACAAACAATATTGTGAAACCTAGAATAAGCTGTCGTTGTGAGGAGAAATTAATGAAGGGTGCTAATTAAACCGGCTTCTTTTTAATAGCATTATTTGCATCTAGAAATCTAACTTGCCTTCTAAATTACTAAGTCAGCCACAATTAACGAGCATCTAAAAAATACTATCTTAGCCACAAGTTATCTTTTTTAAAGCCACTCTAAATACAACTCAGCATCGTGATTATTTTTTAGCATCTAAAGGAGAATGGGCAAAGTGGCCCAAAAATTGGTAAAAAAAAAAAAGTCGTGCCCCCAGATTTGCGACATAGCTCATTTGAAAGATGGGTTCAAATGCAACATTTTCTGTTATGGAACCGAAAATATTCATCCCACAGAAACATAGATATTAGCTAAAACGTGAATGATCAAATTGACCAAAACTTCATAAATAATTTAAGTCGTGCCCCCAGATTTGCGACATAGCTCATTTGAAAGATGGGTTCAAATGCAACATTTTCTGTAATCGGACCGAAAACATCCATCCCACAGAAACATAGATATTAGCTAAAACGTGAATGACCAAATTGAATCAAAAATTGATTAAAAAATCAAGTCGTGCCCCCAGATTCACGACATAGCTCATTTGAAAGATGGGTTCAAATGCAACATTTTCTGTTATTGAACCGAAAATATTCATCCCACAGAAACATAGATATTAGCTAAAACGTGAATGATCAAATTGACCAAAAATTGATAAATAATTCAAGTCGTGCCCCCAGATTTGCGACATAGCTCATTTGAACGATGGGTTCAAATGCAACATTTTCTGTTATCGGACCGAAAACATCCATCCCACAGAAACATAGATATTAGCTAAAACGTGAATGACCAAATTCGTCCATGGGGGATTTTGTATGAACCGCGTCCCCACCCTCCAACAGTCACAGAATATAATATGAATGTGCTCTAAAAAACCCAGGGAAAGAGTTATTATCTTTCTCAATTGCAAAATCGATAGGATTTTTTTTATAGCAAAAAATATCTATAGTTAGGTTAGGCCTAACCTAACCTAACTATAGATACTTGACTGTGGGGGCTATCCAGCCGATCCTCGAGAAATGGGTACGGAGGCGACACGGGACGTTGACCTTCCGTCTAGTGCAGGTGTTGTCAGGTCATGGCTGCTTTGGCAAATACCTGCACAAAGTGGCTAGACGGGAGGCAACTCCCGTGTCACCAGTGCGGTTGCAGCGAAGACACGGCGCTTCACACCCTCGAGTATTGCTCTGCTTGGGTGGTGCAGCGCCGTGCTGTCGTAGCAGGAATTGGGGCCGACCTCTCTTTGCCGGCCGTGGCCAAGACCATGGTCGACAGTGGGGAGGCATGGGAGGCAGTGGCGTCCTGCGAGGAAGTCATCTCGCAGTAGGAGGCGGCGGAGCACGTCAGGGAGGAAGGCTCCCTCGCTGACGCAATCCGTCGCAGGAGGACAGGGCGGCGTAGGAGGCGCCATGGCGACCTAATGCCGCCCTAGGAGGTGCCAGCGGGCGATAGATCGGGGAGTCTGTCGTCGTCGCATAGCACGGCCCTCATGATTGGTGGCGATGTCTTTGGTGAGCCCGGACATCGCCATGGAGCTTGGAGCCCGGTGGCGGGCTGTGCTGGATGGGTCGCGAACGTCATGCGTAGCAGTTCTCGTGGCCCATCCAACAAGACGACAGTAAGTTCACAGCGGTCTTTTTTAGTGGGTGCAAGCCCCACATAACCGCGCCGTGTCCCCGGATGGTGCGGTACGCGCTAGGCATTTTTCACCGCCCAATAAAAAAAAAGGCTCGTTAGGTTGCTAGTTGCTACGAGGATGGGGTTGGGTTAAGAATTGACTTCCATGAATTTGAGGATTCTCTGGGGGGGGGGGGGGGGGGGGTCGGGGGGGTTTATCTGAAGCGCATGCTTAGCATTTTTTTTTAATGAAACCCATATATTTCAAGAATCTAGCATAGTAAAAAAAAACCTTATTACGCAGGTGCAACAAATGACTCTAGTTTAAAATCTGTAGATTCTCCCAGATTTAAAAAAAAAGCGTTTTCAATGGTTAGGTTAGGTTAGGTTAGGTTGATGTTTTGGGGTATCTCAGGTAAAACCCGCATAATTCAACAATGTTGCCATAGTAAAAAAGACCTTATTACGCAGGTGCATCAAATGGTGCTAGTTTAAAATCTGTAGATACTTCCAGATTTAAAAAAAACGTCTTTAATGGTTAGGTTTGGTTGATGTTTTGGGGTATCCCAGGTAAACCCCACATAATTCAAGAATGTTGCCATATTAAAAATGGTGCATCAATTGGTGCACCTGCGTAATAAGGGTTTTTTTACTATGCTAGATTATTGAAATATGTGGGTTTCATTATAAAAAAAATGCTAAGCATGCGCTTCAGATAAACCCCCCCACAGCGAGAGAATCCTCAAATTCATGGAAGTGAATTCTAAACCCAACAACGTCCTCGTAGCAACCTAACCTGCCTATCCGAACCTAACCTAACCTAACTATAGATATTTTTTGCTATAATAAAAAATCCTATCGATTTTGCAATTGAGAAAGATAATAACTCTTTCCCTGGGTTTTTTAGAGCACATACATATATGTATCCTGTGACTGTTGGAGGGTGGGGACGCGGTTCATACAAAATCCCCATGAACCAATTTGGTCATTCACGTTTTAGCTAATATCTATGTTTCTGTGGGATTCATATTTTCGGTTTCGTAACAGAAAATGTTTCAATTGAACCCATCTTTCAAATGAGCTATGTCGCAAATCTGGGGGCACGACTTGATTTATTTATCAATTTTTGGTCAATTTGATCATTCGCGTTTTAGCTAATATCTATGTTTCTGTGGGATGGATGTTTTCGGTCCGATAACAAAAAGTGTTGCATTTGAACCCCTCTTTCAAATGAGCTATGTCGCAAATCTGGGGGCACGGCTTGATTTATTTACCAATTTTTGGTCAATTTGATCATTCACGTTTTAGCTAATATCTATGTTTCTGTGGGATGGATGTTGTCGGTCCGATAACAGAAAAAGTTTTATTTGAACCCATCTTTCAAATGAGCTATGTTGCAAATCTGGGGGCAAGGCTTGATGTATTTACCAATTTTTGGTCAATTTGATCATTCACGTTTTAGCTAATATCTATGTTTCTGTGGGATGGATGTTTTCGGTCCGATAACAGAAAATGTTGCATTTGAACCCATCTTTCAAATGAGCTATGTCGCAAGTCTGGGGGCATGACTTGATTTTTTTAATTAAAATCTGTTCATATTGGTCTTCGATGTAAAATATTTTTTATTTATTTATTTATTGAAAAATAAACGGAAATTATTTAATTATGTCTTTTTTTATCTATTAATTATTTATAAAACAATATTTTTAAATAAATAGAAATAAGATACCCACACAAAAAATAAATGCAAACATTAGTGCATCGTTGAAGTATTATGTATCGTTGAATTACTCAGTAACTGTGGGTTAGAATTTGATGTATTTTTGCACACATAGTCAGTCCAACAGTATAAGTCAACCCACATTAGAGTTAAACCTGGGGGCAGCAGATTTTTTTTTGGACCAGAGCCCTTACATTTTTGCCCATTCTCCTTTGTAACATGAATTCAAACAGTAAACTTCTAAAATACTAATATATGGCATCAAAAAAATATTCAATTAGCTTCTAATTTATTAACTCAGTACGTTTAAATTATAACTCATGCCACATTAACTGAGCATCCAAATTTAATTTAAATTGACATCAAATATTATATTATAGCCACTAATAGTATGTATAAACTCCTGTCGTGTCATCGAAAGGCTTAAATATAGAAGTTCAGAGTACTTAATGACCTAAATATTGAAGTTCAGAGTATCGAATGTCCTAAAGATCGATTTTATTCACATGTTGTGCTACAAAAGTTATCGACAGAATCGCTTCAGAACTTCATTTTTATCGAAAAACTAGACAATAAATTGTGAAAACATTTCTGCAAGCAACTCGGAAGTAGCGCTCGCCGGCCGCTGCCGCGGCACCGCTCGCTTCGCTCGCTCGGCTCGCGCGCGTTTGGTCACAGTTTTAACCTAACCTAACCTATTTCCCTCAGTTTACAATAACGAATCATACAATCTGCCTGTGACTAGTCAATTAGACAATGTTAATAACATTTCTGTAACTAATAGGTATTTTTAACGTAAATATAATAATCTAAAGTGTAGCAAAAGTTGACATTTCATGGCGCTCTCTGATTGGTGCAAATGGCCGGTCGCTGTCGTCTCGCGCGCTCGCGCCAAATCTTTCTGTTGCTATTTTCACGATAAAAGAATGTGATGTATTATTTTACATGCGAAGTTATAATAAATGATGTTGAATACGGTCGCTTCATTTATATTTTTTGAGGGCCTTGTGTTGAAGCTGTAAAATGTAAAATGGTGGTGAGATATAAATTTCGTGGTTGAGTTAGTAAATTAGGTGCCTATGTATAAATAACAAGGACAAGTTAATATAAATGTTGATCGTCACTTGATGCTTGCTATAGAATATTTAGTGGGCGTTGTAAAGAAGACGAATTAGTATAATAGAGGCTATATAATTTTCCCGTGGCTTAGTTATAAAATTAGAAGTTTGATCCTGTGGCCAATTAAAAAAACTGAGGCTCGTTTAATTATTTCTCATTAATGAATTTTATTATTATTATTTTTTATCATTTTAGCTTCCAGATTTCTAAAGATTAGATATCCATTTCAAACATTCCGGGAACTCGTAGATCTGAAACGTAAAAGCTTTGATAAATTTCCATAGGATATCGCAAGGTTCTATTTTTAGCCCATTTCTTTTCTCGGAACACCAATTTTGTGAAAAGCTGTGTAACAATTTTGATGATAAGGTAAATAAAATGTATCTATTACCGGACTTAGTTACTGTAGTATAAGTTGCTTTTGGATATTTGTGTTGTTGGAAAAACATGAGTATATTATAGACTAACTTTTGCCCGTAACTTCGTTTGCGTGGAATTTAGTCTAGCCGTCCTTGATAAATGGACTAACAAACACAAAAATATTTTCCTATTCCAACCAGTATTTCGTGAGATGGCGCGTTCAACCAAATAACCCTAGTAGCATTTTTTGTTGGCATTTAGTTGGGCCACATACAGAGGTATGTGGCCCAACTAAATGCCAACAAAAATGTATGTGGCCCAACTAAATGCCAACAAATGCCAACAAAAATGCTACTAGGGAAACTCTTCAGTTTTATAATATTAGTATAGATTACTACAGAGACCAGAAGACACATTTTGGCATTTGTATTACAATAATGGTGTTATTGCTATAAAAGTGCTTTGACACAATTTTAGTTTACAATAAGCCATAATAACATTCCATTTTCAACCGTCTTAGTAACTGTACCTTTAATCCCGGAAAAATCCAGTTATCAACAACAAATTGAGATCAATGCCCCATGATCACAGGCAGCCGTTATCTCTTCCATCCCCACTAGATGTGTCACATTGCAAATGGCCGCCGGCGCCACGACGGCGCACCCCTGATTATAGGCAACGCTGAAACAGCGACAATTAACTACGCTCTGTGTTATGTATGGTGTTTGTTATTTACTTGTGATGGTATATAATGGGGTTAGGTAGTAGATACAATTAGGAATTTTCCCATATTCATTAGCAAATAGTACCTACATAGCATAACATCCTCACTAGTAGTCCCCGAAAGGCTCAGCAGCTGTATCTAGTACATCCATATTACGACGTTATGTCCCATGTAATAACAAGTTTATCTGCCTTAAATAAAATGAAAAAAATATTAGATAAAACAAGTGATAGTCGAGGTAAAAATATCATAAAATTATAAAAAGCCATTTCAAATGTGGGATAAATAAATGTTGGCATGTTGATTTAGATGAAATTCAATACACAAATACCTTTCCTATCTGAACTATCAAAAGGTCTACTTTCACTGTAACCCTGTGTAATCCTTTTGCTGGGCAAAGGTCTCCCCCATGACTTCCAAATCAATTGAACCAGAGCCAATGTGGACCACTGGTCGTCGGTTCTGTCCACACCCGAATATTACTGTCACTTAAATAAAAATCTGGCCAAGTACACATGAAGGGTTCCGTACCATGACTGTTTATAGGTTTTCCTGTAATCTATACAAGTTGAACTAATTTCTGTATTTTTTTCAGAATTTTAGGTTTAGTAGTTTCGGAGATACGGGGGGGGGGGGGGGGGTGAATGGTCGGATAGACAGACACACGAGTGATCCTATAAGGGTTCCGATTTTTGCTTTTGAGCTACGGAACCCTAAAAAGGTTAAAGCAGAAGTAATAATAATAAAAACAAGTAGCTACATAAAAAAGTGATAAAAAGGCGATGTCTGAAATACTTGTTGATCCGACAATAACAAATCGTATGTAAAAGACTCAAAAAGTATAACAGAAGTTGTGAAAATATCGCCAATGTCACAGGTTTCCAGTTCTGAACTCATGATTATTGCCCGAAGGAATTGTTTTACATATGAATCGGAAAATGGTCACGAGTTTCGGAAGTATTCGAGACTTTTATTGTTTGTTTACTTTGTAAATAAATACAACGACATAGAATATCTTTACGCCTGTATGCCTGGAAGGGTAAGGCACTTATAGGCAGAGATGTACAGTCAACTGCAAAATTGTATGGATACTTAGTGTGTATTTTCCTGTGTACGTTTATAGTCGATAACTAGTTTACGTTAGGTGGCGTCATTTGTCGCTTCACACGATTTTGGTTCTGAATTGTTCATGCATTTTTGCAGGTGACTAAGTACCTAATGATACCTTTACCCACATTTCATCTAATAAATAAAAAGAGAAGTCCTGACTCATCAACGCCCAGCCCAAACCCTTGGACCTAGAAAGCTGAAATTTTGCACAGAGGTTCCCTTTATAATGTAGACAAGGAATAAGGAAGGATTTATTGAAATTCAACCCCTAAGAGAGTTAAATAGGGGATGAAAGTTTGTATGGAAAATCGTCATTTTCACGCGGGCGAAGCCGCTGGCAAAAGCTAGTCAGATATAAGATTTTAAACTGACATGGTCACTAACATTATTATTCCAATCGATCGATCATCCGTCTTCCGTTCGATCGTTTTCAATCCGCCTTATTACAAAAGGTAGTTAAACCTGGTTTAATTTAGACCTGGTTTATCTCGCATGCTGTCATTTTCTTTTGAATGTTATTGAAGTGAGACGTCATGCGAGATAAACCAAGTCTAAGTTAAACCAGGTTTAACTACGTTTTATAATAAGGCGGAAAATGATTTCATCAGATATTAAGAAGGTCGATGTAATCGCCTACTACACAGGCATGAGTGTATTGCCATCAACCGGGCACTAATTCACATATTTCTATCAACACACTAACACATCTCCCGAACCGTAGAAAGGAACCTAGAACCCTATCCGCCTTATTACAAAAGGGAATTAAACCTGGTTTAACTTAGACTTGCTTTATCTTGCATGCTGTCACTTTCTTTTGAATATTATTGAAGTGAGACGTCATGCGAGATAAACCAAGTCTAAGGTACAGTACCCGGCGAAAAATATTGCACATCGACCTTTGGAAAAATCAATGCAATTTATTCGTTAATTTAGTTTCTATTTTGTATTTAGCTTGCCGTGAAACATTTTCGAACCGACCTAGCTTGCGGCAGTTATTTAAAAAAGCACAGCGGAAAAGAGATGTCTCGAACAGTCATTTCGTATATATTTTCTCCAAAGGTCGATGTGCAATATTTATCGCCGGGTACTGTAAACCAGGTTTAATTACCTTTTGTAATAATATGCGGTATATGCTCAGTAGTAATGCGTGGCATTAGACTATATAGTGAGATTTTTTTAAACAAATCAATGCTTCTCCCGCATGGATCTCGGTCAAGTTATATACTAAAACCTCCCTCGATAACCCTCTATTGGTGAAAACCGCATGAAAATCGGTGAAGTAGTTTTTGAGTTTATTACTACTAATGGTACTACTTAAGTTGTTATTTTTATTTTGCCAAATAAACAAGTTTTTTGTTTGTTTTAATGTGCCGGAGGACTTTGTTTTAGAATATGTAGTGAATGAATACGTAAAATTTTCCTTCAGTCAGAAGAGAGTTTAGTAACTGGGTCATCCCAGAATAGACGTTTTTCCTATTAATCTATTAAAGCTAATAATATTAAACTTATCACTAAAACTACATGACGAGGGTCGAAATATTACTAAATATAGTTAAAAGGAAGGAACTAAAAGCGATTAGGGTAACATTGAGAATTGGCACAGTAGGGTTAAATTAATGAAAACTGGAATATTTTAGTACATACCTATACAAAATTGTTTAGAATATAAATAGGCCGGTGGGAACGATTAAAGGTTGTCGTTTCAGAGCGTCTTCAATGAAACTGAAAAAGCACTACGTACCCGACACTATTTAAATGGAATGGTTTTCGTACATTTAAAACGAGCTTGAAAAAGAGACCTTTGTATATTGTAGCATCATCAGCTTCCTGCCCTTATCCCATTCTAATTGGGTTCCATTCTTCCCTGTTAGACGTCACGGTGGCATTTACTCCTCTCTCATTCATATCATTCCTCACACAATCCATCCATATTTTCTTTGGCCTTCCTCTCCCTCTCCATCCATCAACATTTATGTATATCCATCACCTTTTTAGTCACATGCGATTCGTCCCTCCTCATAACATGTTCATACCATGACATTCGATTCCCTTTAATTTTTTCTGTCTTTTAATGTTGTAGCAATACAATTTAGTCTGGTGTCATCATCATCATCAGCCTATAATGTTCCCACTGCAGGGACTCAGGCCTCCTCTCTAGGAGAGGGATGGGCTATAATCTACCACGCGGGCCCAGTGCGGATTGGTAGATATCACATATCTTCGAATTTTTTGGTTCAAAGACATGCCGGTTTCCTCACGATGTTTTCCTTCACCGTTTTGAGAACAGTCTGTGGTAATGAAATAACACTGTTCGTAAGTCGGGGCCACCACCACTGGGCCACCACTGTTCTTCTTTCTTAGTCTGGTGTAGAAGCCGAAAAATATAACAAGCAAACCGTCATTGAGAGGTGTAGAAGAGGAATCAGCTGATGATGGTTCAAATATGAACGGGCTTGTGACTACCCGTAACGATTTATCAAAGATCTATGAGTGACGGTCGGAATGAACTACTTAACGTGATTTAAGGTGTGTGGTCTTGAAACACGCGTAATGAATGCTCAATGTTCACCCATCCACGGATTAATTCCGACAAGTATTGCTTCATCACGATCCTTGTGGCTGTTATTATTTACCCACAATCTCCTCCAGAAATAGCATTCATGATAACCCTCCTTTTGGGCTTCGCCGCAGTCGGGTAATAAAAGACCCATGGGTAAGGTAATTAAACCTATGATGCCATATTTGTAGCTTATGACTAAAATCTTCTCGCATACACGACACTATTATCAAACCCAATTATCTTTTACACTAAATTCCTCCTCCATCCGTATTTTCTCTATAGTGTTCAGTTTCGCACCCTTACTATAATAATCTAGGTCATGCTAGAATTAATACCAGGTTGGTACAAAGTTTGGAGAATATGTGCTTGGCCAGACTGGCAGCGCGGCGCGGGGAGCGGCGCGGGTGCGGCAACGCGCGCGATTTGCCTGTCCGCACTGGACCGCGATTTCGTTCCGAGCGTTGTCGCGTTCAACTGTTTGTCCAGTGTTTGTCAAAATATAATATGGATGACGAAGACTTGTTTTTATTGGAAAATTCTTACTTTAAATGGCAAATGCTAAAAGTGAAAAATGGAGTTAATAAAATTAATTTAACCAGAGAAAATGAAGGAGAATTTTACACACTGTATGAAAGATTGCGAGAGCAACCTCATAAGTTTTTTGAATATACAAGAATGTCAATGGATACGTTTGACTACATATTACAAAATATAGAAAATTATATTATAAAAAAAAATAACAACTTACGCCGAAGCAAAAAAAAAGCAAAAATTTTTTTGGTAAGAATTTTAAAATTCGGTTATTTTAATTAATTGGATACTTCTATAAATAATTATAAATAATTGGATTAATTTCTTAAGCTTTAACTTATAAAAGTTAAAGCTAAATAAATAAATCCAATTTATCTGGTTATCTGGCGCAGACTAAAGTTTGAGATACGCCGCTCCCGCGCGGTTTATCGCTTGCCGCCCCGCGCAGTCACTGCGGCCACTTGTATGAACGAGCTATGGCACGAGTTGCCCGCGCGCTCCCCGCGGAAAGTAGCCCGCGCCGCTTCCCGCGCCCGCGTGCCCACTACGGACACTCAAATGAAGTTCCATACGTTTAAGTTTGTCGCGCCGCGCCCGCCCCGCGCCCGCGTTTGCAGTCTGGCCAAGCACTATGATTACAGTACACCCACGCTTTCTGAAAATACTGACATCAGTGTTAACGAATGGTTTATTGAATCACAGGGTGTGTTTAGACATAAACACGAGTAATCCTATAAGGGTCCCGTTTTTTCCTTTTAAGGTACGGAACCCTAAAAATAGCCTTTATTAGCTACTACCATTCAAAACATATCATTAATTAATTTGTTTTATAATAGTGTTTATAGATACTTTGATTACATGTATGTATAATTAAGCTAATTTATATAAGTAGGTAGTTGTTAGGCTTCTCTGTCAACGTTCCGGTATATCGCAGACAGTAAATAAATAGTCAACCTGAATATCGAAGCCATCTCATTTTCAGCAGTAAACCTTGCTATCACTAGACCATCGAGGCAGTGAATACTGAAAAGGATGTTCAAAATATTATGCATTCTTTCTTGATTGTGTGGTATGTGTCACGTGATAGTTAATTAAAACAATACGCACATGAACTGGATAAATCAGAGGTGCGTGCCAGGGCTTCGAACACATGACCATCTTCTTCGAGTTCATCTGACGGTCTCAGCACTAGGCTATCATTGCAATGTGATGCATTTTTCTTCTGTAAGGAAAAGAGCAATTTTTAAAGACGCTCGCTTATGACAACTCAGTGAACCAAAGAATCAACAACCTGATTTACAAGTATGTGGTTTTGACTTTTACCCCAGAACTATCACTAAGACAGGACACTAATAAATAATTGGATGGAATCAAGTAAAATTATTCAAAATGACCTCAAATTGTTTTAGTATTCTAGAGATGTTAGTCTAGTAGCGATAGTGTGAATGAAATGTTGGATGTTTTTTACAAGACACTTAACGACGCTATCCATCAGTTTATTCCCTCACGGGTACCAAAGAAACGTAAATATCCGCAGTGGTTTAACCATAAACTTATTAAAATGTTAAATTTAAAAAATAATATTAGAAGGCGATACAATAAATATAGAAACCCAATGGATTTGATTGAGTTAAAGTTAATTAGTAAGCGTTGCGATGCATTGGCCACTTCTTGTTACAATGTTTATATTGAAGGTCTTGAAGATGAACTAAAAAACAACCCCAAGTTATTTTGGACGCACGTAAAAAATAAGAGAGGAGGGTCTAGTACCTATCCTATGACCATGAAAAATGGATCAACGTCCACATCTGATGGTACAACAATATGTGAGATGTTCGCTACCAACTTCTCGTCAGTTTATAGCCCTGAACAAGAATTGAGCAAGGAATTTGAAATTAATACAATATTAAAATCTTTCGAAAATAGTAGTTTATGTTTAACAAGTCCAACAATTAGCAGAGAGACATTACTTAAAAAACTTAAAAGTTTAGATATTAACAAAGGAGCTGGCCCTGATGGTATACCGCCAATATTTATTACGTCTTGTGCGGAGGAATTAGTGTGCCCTCTTATTCTTATATACAGCAAATCCTTATCTTCTGGCGTATTCCCTCAAACTTGGAAAACAGCTAAGGTGGTGCCTATACACAAATCAGATAGCAACGATGACATTACTAACTATAGGCCTATCTCAATCCTTTCAACGTTCGCTAAAGTGTTCGAGTCACTGCTCTGCCCTTATTTCCAAAACCATTTAAAATTATTCATTAGCGATCATCAGCACGGTTTTGTTGGATCACGGTCCACAAGTTCTAATTTGGTCCCTTTCACGGAACTTTTGACTGAAGCAGTTGACTCTGGTCACCAAGCTGACGTCATTTATACTGACTTCAGCAAAGCTTTTGATAAAGTTTCCCACAAAATCTTGTCTTGTAAGTTACGTGCTTATGGTATTACTGGTGACTTGCTTGAATGGGTGATTTCATACCTAAGAGGTAGATCGTTTTATGTTGTGGTAAACGGTTATGAATCTAAAGTGTATAATATTTCATCTGGAGTCCCGCAAGGCTCTCATCTTGGTCCAATATTTTTCAACTATTTTATTAACGACATCCCTATGTGTTTACGTCACTCTCAAATTTTTATGTATGCAGACGATTTGAAGTTTCTTAGAATAGTTAAGTCTAACGGAGACGCTTCACTTTTGCAGATGGACCTTAATAGTCTTATTCAATGGTGTAAAAGTAACGAAATGTATTTGAATTCCATGAAATGTTATCACGTTAAATACACAAGAAAAAAAAATCCATTAAAGACAGTGTACTACATAAATGAAGACAAAGTTAATGAAGTGGACACTATTCGTGATCTTGGAGTTCTGTTTGATCAGAAACTAACTTTTGCACCACACTTGGATTCCATTTCCAAAAGAGCATCCAGGATGATGGGTTTTGTCATAAGACAATGCAAGGGTTTTCGTCAATTTAAGACTAAGATTTTGCTTTATCAGAGTTTAGTGCGTAGCATATTGGAGTATTGCAGTGTGGTGTGGCGACCACACTATGCAACAAATAGTTTGCGTCTAGAACGTGTCCAAAAACGATTCGTTTGGCATCTGGCCTTTTCTGTGGGAATAAGTAAAAAAGTGCGTTCTTACAAGAGGAGATTGAAATTCTTCAACATGCACACCTTGGAAGAACGAAGGTGTCTTAATGACGCAATGTTTGCTAGCAAAATCTTGAAGGGAAATATCGACTCGCCGCCGCTGCTCGCACTCATTAACTTTCGTGCTCCGTCAAGGATTCCGCGCAAACCTATTACTCCACTTTATCCTCCAATGAGAAGAACGGTGTTGGGATCTAACTCTCCATGTGCTAGGTTCTGTAGGGTATTAAATAGTTGTAGTGATATGGTTGATTTTCACTTTGATTCTCTCACTAAGCAAAAATTTAAGTTCCTGAACTGTTTGTCAGATTTGTTGTAAAAGTTTTTGGCTTGTGTAGAAATGATGCTTTTAATATTTATTTAGTATATTTACGCTAGTGGTGCACAATTTTATATTCTACTGAGTTTACTTGTACAATATGTAGCTTAAGAAATTACTTATTATCGTTTTCTTTTTGTCCATGTGGTGTTTACCTATAAGTAATTGTTGCACTGTGTAAAGTTTAAACGCATGTTTTGTTTTTCCTTGTTAATTAGTGTAAACAATTGTTGGTAGACCTAATAAATAAATAAATAATAAATAAATAAATAAATAAATAGTCTAAACGATCCTTATTGCTATACATACAGGGTGTACACAATATGCTTTCTACGTACACAGGATGGTATAATCGAAGGGAGTCAGGGCGTGAGTTTTAGGTCGGGGGTGGGCGTAATTGGTGACTGTAGCATCGCCGGCGCCAAAATGTTGTCGCCTTTAGTAATGGCCGAAGAATAAATTATTTTCTACTTAATTCAGGCTTTTGATCATGACCTGACCTTTGCTGTTTGCTGATATAATTGATGCCTGTGACATGTAGTTGGTTCTTCTTGAGTGTCGGCTGATAGATTGTTTTGTTCGGCGAGTTTCGGTGGGATGGTGTGAGTTGTGACCTCTTTTTGTCTGAGATAGATTCTGAGAACTGGTGTGAATATCACAATCTTAATTCATAATCTTAATTCATAAAATAGACTAAATTGCAAAATATATTTTTCATTTGGTATAGACACAGCCAGAAGCCATCGTGGCAGACCTCGTAGAAGATAGCAGGACAAGACTAGTAACCAGTAGTCCACATTGGCCTTGGATCGAAACAACCGGAAGTGAATGGTAGAGATCTTTGCCCAGTGGGATTATGCAGGCTATATCAGTATTTTAGAGGTCTTTCAATCGCTGGGAAACTGTACTGTCAAAAATCATATTGCCCCTGTACTTCATGAACTATTTTGATGATGACAATTGTAATAAATATGTTTCGCTTAAAGTTATTTACATCCGTTTCGAAAGCACTATTTGTAACAACAATAAAGGTATATCCTTGAACATCCGGATATGTTTTTTTATTGTATTTTAAATAACTGAGACTCCGAGACACTTCCTAATACACTTAATGAGCATAGTACTTACTACTTCAAGGAAGTCGGTAATGTCTTCGTATAAACAGTCGTGATGATATTTTTATTGGTACATGATAGTCATGACGTGATGTTTAACTAATCAACTAATTGGGTATTCCTTACATGATCATCATTTACCTAATTACCTATTTGACCTTTCATTTTATTGTTGGTTCTACTGCGAATCCTTATGGCAATAAAATTACTTCATCTAAGATTGAATGAATAAATTACCTGTAATGAATTGAAAACCACATTTATGCATGGTAAGGATTGTAGCAGGAAGCATTCTTTCTCTGGTGTTATAAAGATCGTAGCAGATGGCGTTCTTTACTTTCTACCTACCCTAATGAAGAACGAGTGAATATTTTATTTTATTTCTAGGTAGTGCCTAATCTTGAGTCAGAGTTTTCATGCCGCCCATGCTCCTCTGACTTGATTTTACATGCCGTCGAGCTGTCATTCTAATTTCTTCACGATGCAGATGTACCAATTGTGACCGAATCCATAATAATACCGAACATAACAGGAATCTACCACACTTCCCTACCATTAAACTCCCATAAAATGACATCAGCCAAACTGAAGCCCACTCACCCAGTAACCCTAAGAGCTAAAACCAACTAAGCGTCAATGGCACCATTTTATTAACACCACTCTCGCACTAAGACATACCCTACCTCGAGAAACCGATCACTACTCAATAAAAAGATACATTACTAGGTCCATTAGGCGTAGATCAACGGACGCCAGGCGTTAATAAAAATTAAGTGTTTTCCTAGTAAAATGTATCAAGGCGATGTATTTTTGTGTACCTACTGCTTTATTGTAGGCGCTTACGTTGCTAAGGCGTTTTTATACTTGGTGGTTTACAATTTATTAATAAACATCACGCCATCAACATCAACGTAATGCAAAAATGTGCCTATTATACTACTCCCACATTTCGCCATAACGACGCAATGATCCATTTTTTTTGTTAGATGTGTTCTTACAAATTACATAAATGTAAAAAATATTAGGTCTTTACCTATGAAATTGCCGTTCTGCAGTACTGGCCATTTCAAATCAAAATATATTTGTTAAAGAAGCTGATGATACACAATCTACGGCTGAATTAGCAGCAGCTTTCGACGTTAGCGTCAAAACAATATTGGTCCATTTGCGTCAAATTGGCAAGGTAAAAAAGCTTGACAAATGGGTGCCCCACGAACTCAATGATCGCCAGCGCGAAGTACGCGTCGAGACGTGCCTTGCACTGCTCAACAGACACACAAATGAAGGAATTTTGAACCGCATTGTTACCTGAGAATGAACATGTCCAAGACGAAGGTGATGTCGCGGACTCCGGATGATTCTGTTTCAGCTGTTATGGTTGGAAGAGAGCGTCTGGAGATGGTTGACAACTACGTTTATCTTGGACATGTTCTATCTTTTGACAAGGAGCATTCAAACAAAGAACTCTCCAGGAGGATACAACTGGGGTGGGCGGCGTTTGGGAAGCTCGAGCATGTTCTCCGGTCTAAGAGGATACCCCAGTGCCTAAAAACCCGCCTTTTCAACCAATGTGTCCTGCCAACGATGACCTACGGTGCCGAGACATGGACGCTCACTAAGGAGACTGTGCACCGAATACGAGTTGCACAAAGGGCCATGGAGCGAGCTATGCTCGGCATAACCCTACTAGACCGAGTGCGCAACACCGAGATCCGGAGTCGGACGAAAGTGTTCGACGTCGGGGACAGGGCGATACGCCTAAAGTGGAGTTGGGCAGGACATTTGGCTAGACGCGGAGATGGCCGATGGAGTAAGATTTTGACCGAATGGTGGCCAAGGTTGGGCGTGAGAAACCAGGGTCGCCCTAAAGCGCGTTGGGTGGACGATATCGTCAGGAGCTCGGGAAATGGATGGATGAGAGACGCACAAAGCAGGGAAGACTGGCAGAAGAAAGGGGAGGCCTATACCCAACAGTGGGTGATTACGGGCTGAAATGATGATGATGATTGTTACCTGCGATGAAAAATGGATCCTGTACGATAACCGTAAGCGCTCAGCAAGTTGGTTGGATCCTGGTTCAGCACCTAAACAATGCCCTAAACGAAAACTTACCCCTAGAAAAGTGATGGTCACTGTTTAGTGGTCTAGCGCCGGTGTGATTCATCACAGCTTCTTACCAAACGGGGTGAGCATTACTGCAGATGTGTACTGTGAAGAACTGAACACAATGATGGAGAAGCTGGCACATCTCCAACCAGCATTGGTCAATCGCTCGTCTCCGCTGCTCCTGCACGACAACGCGCGACCTCATACTGCACAGCAGACGGTCTCCAAGTTGCAAGAACTGGGGTTGGAAGCTCTCCGTCATCCGCCCTACTCACCAGACCTTGCGCCTACAGACTACTACTTTTTCCAGAATTAGGATAACTTCTTGGCGGGAAAAAAATTCAATACCCGAGAGGCAGTACAAAATGCCTTTGAAGAATTTGTTGCCTCCCGACCAGCTGATTTCTTTAAGAAGGGCATCAATAAACTGCGTTGGCAAAGATGCATTGATTGCATGGGTGATTACTTCGATTAATACAAATAAAAAATACATGAAAAAAATTCGTTTAAATTTTTTCAAACGAAACGGCAATTTCATAGGTAAAGACCTATTATTGTGTACCCTTCGAGTAGGGACCTAATATATTATTATTTAAATGATAAAATGAATGGTTTTATGCAAATAAGTTTTTACAACACAAAACACTTTTAAATGTTATATTTCGTACCTGACTAAGTACTCTGAGAAGAGAAGCAGCCGAAACAAACTCAGAGGTCTCTTTGATCTCCCGTCGGGGCTGTTCTTCATAAGAGAAACCGCGGCCTCGACATAAAGGCCTAAGAAGGAACATGGGTGGTTTTTAGTCAGTAGAAGTCTGACACTCCCTTTCGCTCTGCCAAGGTATTTTAAGGTATCTCTAATCTTAGTCAACTCACATGAGGATTATGCAGATTGGTGTCTTACATGGTCTTTTGAGGAAAGAATCACAAAGCTTTGGATGAACCTGTTGCAGTGCAAGCATTTGTCATAGCCATAGAGACGAGAGAGGCATTTTATGCTCGTTTGGCTACGCGAGCTTAGTGTTCCCTGTTTTTTTAGTATAAAGGTACAAGTTGGTAGCCGACTGCACGCAGCAGCAGCAGACGACATGTCGTCGCTTCATGTCGTCGCGAAACGTCGTTGCGCCATGTCGTTTCAAAAATCTCCTGTTGTTTCTGTTATCTATGGGCACTACTGATCCGCGGTCGGACGACACTACCGTCTGGCGCTCGACGACGCGTCGCTAGCTTCATGTCGCTAACTACGGAGGGAATTTCATAGAAATACGTAGAAACCAGTAGTCTAAGTGTCGCTGCGACACGTTGTTTGCTGCGACCTCGTGTCGCCCGCTACCAACTTGTACCTTAAAGCTCACGTTTTCTGATATGATCTATTTAGCCTACATAACTATTAAGAAAACATTTACCTAAAGACTTTGAAACAGTATCGAACCGCGTGTCTAATGGAGTGTTAGACTGTTACCAACCTACATTCTAGTAACAAGATTAATGGTTTTATCCGGTATACTTTTTACGAATAATGTCGGCGCCTTGTTTTATGGCAATGTAGGGAGATGGAATATGTCAGAAGATTTTAGACAAGGCTTTTAGCTTGAGTGAGAGGAGGAACATAACAATTTGGTACTTGTATTATTTATAATAGTGCGCTTTTGATAATGGTTATTTCTATCTAAATAACCCCTTAGTGGATGTCAAATAGCAGGAAACTAGAAACAGCTTAAGTATCTTCTTATAGGATTAGCTATTTATTAGTAAAAGTCTCGTCAAAGTCAGTCTAGCCGTTTCAAAGATAATCCGGAACAGACAGGAAGAAAATAAATAAACGTTGTATTTACACACTTCAATTTTATGTATTTGTTCAGATTCTGTACTGCTTTAACTTAAAGAGATAATTAACGGTAGTTTTTATTTATTTCCAGGTATGTCACCGAACCCCCATAACAGTCAAAATTTCCCAGAATCGCCGATACAATTTTCCTCCCCCGATAAGGTAAGTCAATTTAACGTCAACAAAAACTTTTTCATCTCATTATGTCCGTTTTCGTAATATTCGCACTTGACCAGTTTTATTAACCGGTCTGATTATGTATAACAACATGTATTGCCGTTAATTACCTAGTAGTAATTGCGTATATACCAGTAAAAACGATTTAAAAAGTAATTGATACTAAGGTCGGTTGACCACTTCGAGCGAGGCAAGAATTTATAGCTTCGTTATAGCTTAATGACTGATATTGCATTTATTATGATAAGACTGGGTGCTGAGATAAGGTGATCTGATTATGGAGAATTTATTATGTAGACAGTCACGATCAATATCAGTACGTTTTCACATAGCAACAACGTTTAGAAGCAATTTTTGGCTACTGTATTGATTTCATTTTCTTATTACGTACCTAATGAAACTAATATTTTGGAACCCATTATCATAAAGTAAGTCAAATCTCAAAGTAGCAATCGTTATTTTACGAGAAATTGGCGTTTGAACTTTGTCAAGTCTATACATAAAGATATTGGTATTGCTTGTTACCGGGCACTCCTAAGATACCACCTGGTATAATTTTTATCTATTTGGTGAGATTTTGAAGAGCTCCTGGCTACTTGATAGTAGCCGCTTGGGTCAATCTTTAGGTTAAGCCGCGCTTGTCTAGGTTGGTCCATGGATTGGACCATCTACAATATAACGAGTTTCTTTAAGCTACTGGACTCAGTTGTCGTTTGTTGGTATTCAATAGTCATTAAATGATTTTTTGATTAAATAAATTATTATGGATTTAAAAGAAAACTTAAATCTGGCTGAATGAATTTCATTTTCTACTTTCTCTATCACATACATTCTTCTTACCTGACTTTTCAAAAACCGTAAAAGAAAACCACTTTCAAAACAACACACATTTTCCTCTCAATATAATCCACAACAAACACGAAATGCGGAAACTAGCATTATTCTGCTTTCAAGATCACTTTATATATTACCTATGTGAGGCTATGTGGTCGCCAATAGAAATGGCACAATGCGTCAGTTATCGGGATGCCCAGCTGTGAGGTCAATGGCCTGAAACCAACTTATCTCATTCACCTAGGACCTGTTTGTCTAGTGCAGGGATGGCGAACCTTTATGGATCAACGTGCCATTTTTCTGAAGAAATGTTTATTGAGACATTACACGTGCCGTCAAATAATATTGCTTTTTCTTTATTGGCAGATAATTAAACTTAATATTTTCAACTAAAAGCTCTTATAAAGTAATAAATGGTTGAATTCTACGTATAATTCAAATTAAAGTAAGATTGCATCTTGGACTGGACTCTTCTACCAAACGGTTTCTAATCGAATTTTATGTTATACATCTCTGAAAATAATGACTCGTAGGCATACTTGAAAATATGGTTAAAAAATCGGTGGTGTGCCTAAAATATTCTGCAACGTGCCATCAATGGCACGCGTGCCATTGGTTCGCCATCCCTGGTCTAGTGGTTTTGTGCCAGTATGGGCAGGAGTTCAGAAGTTTTAGTTTGTGATGAAGAAACCAAAATGTCTAAGTTTAGTATCCATTATGCCATGTAAGCTCCAGTTTCTGACAACCTATCAAATGTTTTTTTAAAGGCATGGAATAAAATGATAAAGAAGAGTTGAGGGGGAGTCTAAAAAACATGTCAAGCTATTCGGCAGCATAGTGCGATTACTGATATATGAGTGAAAATGTCAATGTTCCTGGTTTTAAAAGTATTTTTCGTTTAACGTATGATTAACAAATGATTTCAGTAAAACCTTTGTAATATATAATACAGAAGCTGATTCTTTTATTTTCGGCAAAGGCTACTTACTGTAAATGCTAATGAGTCGTCGAAGGGCTAATTCAAACGTAGACATTACATCTGCTCAAATACCTAACTAAACAATAGTCGCGTGTCTATAAGCACGAGCATATCGATATTTCGTTCATGGTTGTTAATCGATTAGCATGATGTAGCGGGGAATTTGTCCAGCAGATGAATAATATTGAAAGCAACTAATTGTTTTCTGTGTGGCTCAAAATGAAATTCAATAAGACTTGTTTTTTGTATAAAATACCTAACCAATAAGAAGCAGCTAGGTATTAGAAAAATAAACGCACTAATTAGAAATAAAATATCAAAGCCGTATATTAGTCTAATCGTTCAAATCACTACTTGAATAAGAACGATGTCACACCACACATTTCCTACCTCAATAAAATTCCCACACCATTATACTTCGGTAGATTACCCACAATATCAATAAAAGCATATCTCCATTACATCTTGAACATTTGAGGAGGTTCTTTTCAAAACTTGACTATTCCACTTTTGACAAAACATGTTTTTTTTTTTTTTTGGGTTGGTAACATTGAAATCTACACGATGCAAAAACAAGAGCTTAGCTAAACGCGATAGATCCACTGGAAAAAAATAAACAAAACACACGATTTGGTCAAAAGTAGTTAATTCCACTTCGAAATGGCATTACCCACTTCCAATATTCATTTTTGGAACAAAATATGATTAATCCTGAAGTAAATTTACTACTTTAATCTAAATTGCAACAAAACATGTTTTGTCCATTCATCCGTCCATTTTTCAGTTAGAACTTTATGCTCACTTAACTTTCGTTAAGAAGCTGAAATTATCGTTTTTGAACGATTGCACAACACTTGTATGACTGTGGCGTTTGTTTGACACAAAAATCACGTCATGATTGTCATTGATTCCTCTAGAGTTTGCAACAAAACTTGATTATTCCAGCACAGCCGCGTCAGAACTAGATTATTCCATTTTAAATTGTCGATTTATTCAGTATATATTAATCCTAAACTTTTGAAACCTGTACCACACAATGAGTATTATGCTTGTATATAATATTCAAAAAAAAAAAAAAAACGATTTACATTGCTGCATATCTAAAATACGTTTTTCTTAAATTCTGAAAAAAATTGAAAAGTGGAATAGTCAAGTTTTGAAAAGAACCTCCTCATTTATAGCATCGCTCGCTGTGTAACGACTTCCTAAGGTGATCTCAATCTCGAGATCTTATTACTTTATGGAATTCCAATATAGTAGATATTTGTACAGGAAGAACTTCTAATATCAAGGTCTTTTCGAAGGCCGTAATTTTGCATGCTCTAATTTAAATTAGAGGTGGCTTGTTGGTTTTGAATCGGGTCTTCGTGAATTAATGAAGATGATTTTGATCTGTATTTTTTTCGCATTCGTATTTTTGTTTGCTTATCAATAAACAGGCACCATATTTTGACACTACTATTAATACTATAAACGGGTTAATTCCCCATATTTTGATACAGATTATCCTCAATCTTAATTTTTTAAACCCGGACTACGCTCCCCAGACGCCCTCTAAACTAAGTGATATAATTATGAGCTTGATTGAAAGAAGTTTATATAATGTTGTCACATAAACATAAAACGCCTCTAATGAGAGGTGTCCATAATATTACACCTGTGACAGGGTTTAGTGTGAGGAGATAAATCCAAACGCACTTTCCACAAAATATAACAAATTTATTTGAAAACAATATAAAACTACATTCATGGGTAACAAACCTAACTAACTAATACAAAATAACTAAATCTAACTAAAACCTATCAAAGCCCTAAGCGCACCGTACGCTGTACGAAAATAATGTGGATCCCCAGCAATATGTTCGCACAAGGCAGGCGCTAATCCGAACTCAACAAGAAGCGGGGTAAACGAGACCGACCTAAGTCGATGCGGTGTGTACTCCCGAGCCGTGCTGAACTCAGACTGACGATTCGGCTCGGCGGGCTGGTTTATAAAGGCGGCCGTGGATCTGCGGGGGCCGTGCGCGGCGGGGGCAGCGATGACGCGCGTCGTCAATCACGTGCGTGCGAAATCTTCTGCCGTGGTCGTTTCTTTGCCGCGTTACAGTCTCCCCCTCTGGTCCCGAAGTCGTCTCGACGAGGAGACCAGTTTCAGTGGCTGCGGTCTTCTTTCCTGGGTCTACCAGTCTGTGCAAAGGTCTTTCAAGATTAGGTACATCGCGGTCTGAGCCCTGATATGGGCTCAGCGCAGATGAATGGTAAATACCAGAGGAGTTGCAGGTTGTGCTGGGTGGGCGACCTCGTAAGAACAAGGTCCGTGCTGATGTAGGGCCTGTCGCGACGTGGAGCCAGCTTCGCTGTTTGGTAGCGAGCTGCGCTGCTCAGGACATTGGCCGCAACCAGGACGTGGTTGCCGAGTTCGTAGGTAGGTGCTGGACGCCAGTGTGCTTCTGCTGCATTCTTCCTCGTACTGTTAATGGCTTCTGCTAACAAAATAAGTTTTGGGATTATTTCGGCTAGGTTGCTCATCGCTGTCCTCCCCCTGGACTGCAACAGCTCCTAGAGCATAATCCCTAGCGTGGCAACCATAGCTACGTTAATGTTGGGCCAAACAACTTACTGCTGTCTGGGGACAGAGTAACTTCAGCGTTGTTTATACTGGACTGCGCATCCCGGAACAGTGAACCGACAAACCTCGGCGAGTAGCCAGTAAGCGTAGGTTCCCGTTGTGTGGGAGACTGCGGGGGCGTACAGAAGTCGATTAAACAAGGCGGTCCGTACGCGTCCGCCATTTTATATTCTTCTTCCGGCATATCTGACATCGGAGACGGGGTCTGGAACAGTGGGCTCAACATTGGCTCCAGAGACGTGATCGAGGCTAGCCTTGCAATCACCGACTCGGTTTCCTCAGGTTCCATTTGCACCGTGGACACGGATGCACCGTCTTCATCCTCGTTCTGGAGGTCAAATTTCTTGCCAGGGGCATCCAAGAAGTGGAACAGTAGTTGTGGTAAGTTAAGAACCATGTTCGCATCTTGGATGAAGTCTACTCCTAGGAGTGTGCGATTATCGTGCGATTCGGGTAGCACGATAAAAGTTGTGGGGATTGTCCGTCCACTTAAAGTCACAGGTACTATTGCAGACTGTACCCGTTGTCTTCGCCGTAGACCATCGGCCAGGGTAACCGTGGCCTTTTCTGTCTTGAATGTCACTCCCTTTTGCCGTAATACGTAATACAGTGAAGTAGAAGCGACACTCATTTTTGCACCAGAATCGATGTGAGCTTGGCCGTTGATGCCATCTATACAAATTTGGACTGTTGGCCTTAGTCGAGGTGCAGATGCCAGATCTTTTCCAAATGCGTAAAATACAACTTCCACTGCGCCTATTTTTGGTTTGTTGCATTTCGAGCATTTACTTCTAATTACACCAGGCTCACCGCACCCGTAACAGGTTATTTTGGTTGTTGGCGGTGGCCTGGACTCGGTTTTCTTGGGGGTTTCATCAGTGGCCTTGTCTTGAGCCGCTTTTTTGCGGCACTCCTGCTCGCTGTGGTTGTAAGCGCGACAGAAGTTGCAGCGGGTTCTCTTCAATAGCGGCGTGCTGGCACAAGTGTTGGTGTGTTCCGGGGCTGCTTCTTCGATCTGGCGACATTTTGAGAGAAACTCGTCAAAGGTTTCGACGGAATCTCTCGGTATTCTATCCCTTATCTGGACATGCAGGGATGTATACAGCAGGTCCAGACCTTGTGATGGGGTGGGTGACGGCTTTGGTAATTCTGCGATGAGTGCACGTTTTTTAGCAACAAATAGTTCTGTGCCTGTTGGATTGGTTTGTTTATCGCACACAATCTCGTTGAGTACCTGGTAGGCGGGTCTCTTTGGAGCAAATGTCGTTCGTATTAACGACACAGCCTCAGGCCAAGTACGAATACTTTCCTTCACTCCCAGCCACCAAATAGCTGCATCGCCAACAAGCAGCAGAGTTAGCCCTTCTATGGCATTCTCATCGGTAACTGACTCAATCTTTTTAAAAGTATTGACCGTTGCTAGAAACGCCTCGACCACCGTCGACTGGCGAGTTCCATCGAAACGGGCAGTGCTTGACGCAAAGCTGCCTGTTTTTTGTGGACCACGGGAATCTCCCCGATTTGCCAACACACCTAAAAGGTCCCTAAACTGATCATCAGAGAAGCTGACGTTTGCCATTTCTTTATTTCTACGGCTACGTCTAGGTAAAATGTTATAGAAATCAATGATGTTTGTTAAATATATTACATCAACCCTATAAGCTACCTACTCTATAGAATTGTAGCGTGAAGGTATACTTAAAACGAAAGATAGACGACTACAGAAATGGCTAAACTAAACAATCCTATAAAACAATCTTATTATTTAACTAACTTTAAATACTGCCTACCCTATAGGAATATAGCGTGAAGGTATAGCTATAACGAAAGATAAGCGGCGACAGAAATGGTTATGCTAAACTATCCTATAAAAAATCAATCTTACTATGTAACTAACCTTAAATACTGCCTACTCTATAGAAAAATAGCGTGAAGGTATAGCTATAACGAAAGATAAGCAACTACAGAAATGGTTAACCTAAACTATCCTATAAAAATCACTCTTACTATATAACTAACCTTAAATACTGCCTACTCTATAGAAAAATAGCGTGAAGGTACTTAAAACGAAACATAAACAAAACTACAAATTATGACAAAAGTAACCTTTGCTATAAAAATCAGTCTTATTGTAAGTAAAATAAATTATGTCACTAACCTTAAATACTGCCTATTCCCAAAGAACCTAGCGTTAAGATCTAAACAATAACAAAAAATAGCGGCTATGAAGATACCGAAAATATGAACCTATTAAGAAGAACTATGATTAAGCTAAAAAGTCTAACAAATTAACGAATTCCTAACAAAATATTTAGATCTACCTACAACCTACAATAAATTAATGTGGATAAGAAAGCCCAAGGTGGGACGCCAATTGTGACAGGGTTTAGTGTGAGGAGATAAATCCAAACGCACTTTCCACAAAATATAACAAATTTATTTTAAAAAAACATAAAACTACATTCATGGGTAACAAACCTAACTAACTAATACAAAATAACTAAATCTAACTAAAACCTATCAAAGCCCTAAGCGCACCGTACGCTGTACGAAAATAATGTGGATCCCCAGCAATATTGGGGGTTACAATTTGGGGTGGTTATGGATCTACCTCCTAGCGGTCCACCCCGGGCAACGGCACCACATGTCCACACGGACTGTGGTGACGGCTGAAGGATCCATACTTAGCGGTGGTAGGCTTCGGCCGCCTGGCGCGCGACCACCCTCCCGCCGAAGTCCGGCGCCAAACAGCCTGTCTGTGTTCCGTCGGTGTGCGGGAGTGCCAGTGCCATTGGGAAATAGGAATGATGATCAGTTGCACGGCTTTGGACCGGCCTGGGACTCTATGCAACTCTGTACCGGGTGACTCATACTGGAGGGTAGCGGGATCCGAGGCACGGTCTCTGTCGTTGGCCGACCGCAGTTAGTAGGGGGCCCAAGTACTGCGCTAGCCACGTGGGAAAGGCTGCCCCGCCAACTCGCGAAAAATCCCGAAATGCTCCACTGTGCCAGTTGGCGACTGGGTGGGAGGACCCGGTGGCCATTTCGGGGGGGCTCGGGCGTCCCCGCAGTCTCCGGATGAGTCTCCCATAGGTCGGACGAGCTGAAGAGTCCCGTTGGGTAACCAAGTCGTGTCTCGATCTTCCTTCTATTTTCCCACCAAACTACTCCTAACATGAAAAAGTTAAAAAAAAAGAAATCGGTAACAAAGCGGCTGCACTTCCTCCCACATAAAGTGCACCTCACTAACATCAGGGGGTTGCACTCTAATCTCGATCCGGTCCACCACCACCTCGAGACCGAGAAGCCGCACCTATTCTTTTTAACGGAGACGCAGATTGCAACCCCGTCAGACGTGGCGTACCTCAGCTACCCGGGTTACTCGCTTGAACATAAGTTCGTAAAGCGGGCTGGGGTCTGTGTGTACGTCCGCGATGACATTTGCTTTCGGCGTCTCCGTTGCTTTGAAGATTCTGGGTTATCTACAATCTGGATACTGGTGGACACCGGGGTCGAGAAATCTCTCTACGTCGGTGTCTACCGGTCGCACAGCGGTGACCAGGAGACAACCAGGCTTTTTGAACACCTACTGGAAAAGGCGGACTGTGCCCAGCAACGGTACCCAACGGCGGAGCTTCTTTTTCTGGGGGACTTTAATGCCCACCACGATGAGTGGTTGTTCCCGTTCCAGAAAACTGACCATGCTGGGAGAGAGGCGCGCAGATTTGCATTGTCGCTAGATCTCACCCAGCTGGTGAATGAAGCTACGCGGGTGCCGGATGTTGACGGACACACACCCAATTGCTTGGACTTGCTGCTGACAACTGACCCGGACAGGCACTCAGTATCGGTATCAGCCCCACTGGGAACATCTGACCACTGTCTGGTGAAGTCCGTATCTATCGGTTCCCCTCCTGATGATAGCCCTAAGGGCGAGAGGAGAGTTTGGCGATACGAGTCAGCAGACTGGGATGAGATGCGGCACTTCTTCGCGTCCTTCCCGTGGCATTCAGTGTGCTTTTCAGCGCGCGACCTCGCTCGCTCAGCTGAAGCGGTTGCGGCTGTGATACGGCAGGGAATGGAATACTATATTCCATTCTCCGACATACCGCTCGGTCACAAGGCCCGTCCATGGTTTAATGCGGACTGCGCTCGCGCTGAGGCCCGAAAGCAGTCTGCATACCAAGCCTGGGTGCAAGCTCGTGACCGTAAAGTTCGGGCGCGTCGGGTTCGCGCGAAGAAAAGAGCATTTAATTCTGCCGCAAAGTCCTGCAAGCGGGTGATCCGAAAGGCGCGCTTCGACCATGTCAGTCGCATGGGGGCCAAACTGGCGTCCTGCCCTTCTGGCGGTAAGCAGTTTTGGTCCCTATCCAAATCGGTCGAATCCAACTTCTGCCGGTCCTCACTACCCCCCCTGCAAAAACCAGATGGGTCGCTGGCTCACTCCGCTACCGAGAAAGCAAATCTATTTGCATCTCTGTTTGCGGGCAATTCGCGTCTGGATACTGGGTCAAAACAGCCACCAACGATTCCTCGCTGTGATTCTTCGATGCCGGAGATCACAATACACATGAAAGAGGTTCGTAAAGTACTTCAGTGCCTAGACGTGAATAAAGCTAGCGGTCCGGACGGTATACCAGCAAGGGTCTTAAAGAACTGTGCGCCTGAGTTGTCTCCTGTGTTGACACGCTTGTACCGCCTCTCTCTCAAAACTAGAACGGTGCCGGACTCCTGGAAGGTCGCTAATGTTCAACCAGTACCCAAGAAGGGTAGTCGTGCCGACCCTTGTAACTATCGACCAATCGCCATCACCTCCATACTTTGTAAAGTAATGGAAAAGGTACTTAACGGTAAGTTGCTGGCGCACCTTGAAGCGAACGACCTGCTCAGCGACCGTCAGTATGGCTTTCGCCGGGGACGGTCAACTGGGGATCTTCTGGTGTTTGCTACGCACTGCTGGGGCGAAGCCATCGAGAAACACGGCGAGGCCCTTGCCGTGTCGCTGGACATCTCGAAGGCATTCGACAGGGTTTGGCACGCAAGTCTGTTGAGCAAACTTCCGGCATACGGCATTCCCGCTGACTTTTGCTGCTGGATATCTGACTTCCTGAGTGAACGGTCGATCCGAGTGGTCATTGATGGCTGCTCCTCTGACCTTGTGGCTATTGATGCCGGAGTTCCTCAGGGGTCAGTTCTCTCCGCGACACTTTTCCTGCTGCACATCAACGACCTCCTTGGTCCTGGTATTGTTGGGTACGCAGATGACAGCACTGTCATGGAGAGTTACACATCCAGCGCAAAAGCCGGTGGTGATGAAATACGTTCATTGAGAGAGGCCATGGTAGAGCGAACGAATTCAGCCTTAAGTCTTGTCTCCAAGTGGGGTGACGACAATCTGGTTGATTTCAACGCCACCAAAACGCAAGTGTGTCTGTTCACTGCTAAAAAGAGTCCGTTCAATCTGGCCCCCACTTTCCGGAGTGCGTCTGTACAAGTTACTGACAGTCTCGAGCTTCTTGGCACGAAGTTGAATGCAAATCTGAACTTCGGCGCCTACATCGAGTCAAAAGCTCAAACTGCGGCAAAAAAGCTGGGTATCCTAAACAGGGTCAAGCGGTACTTCAAGCCTGGACAGCTTTCAATATTGTATAAAGCTCAAGTCCGGTCCGGCATGGAGTACTGCTGTCACCTTTGGGATGGCTCAGCCAAATACCAACTTGCCACACTCGACTCAGTAGAACGCAGAGCCAGGAGGCTGATTGGTGACGCCAAGCTGGTTGCCAAGCTTCATAGCCTGGCCCACCGCCGCAAAGTTGCATGTCTGTCGGTCTTCTACAGACTGTACTTCGGAGAGTGTGCGCAAGAGCTCCACGAGCTTATTCCACCATCTCCCTTCTTCCATCGAGAGACTAGGCGTACTGCAGGTTATCACCCATATCTTGTCGATGTTCCACATATTCGTACGAAGCGTTTTGCTAAGTCTTTCATTATTCGTACAGCCAAGGAGTGGAACACCCTGCCTGCGTCGGTTTTCCCGAGTTCATATAACCCCAATCTATTTAAGTCGCGAGTAAATAGGCTTCTTCTGGGTAAGCTCGTTCCATCGTCGACCTCATCTCTGCCCTTAGGGCAAGATTGAGGTCAAGAGTAAGCCCATATTAAATAAAAAAAAAAAAAAAAAATATGTTCGCACAAGGCAGGCGCTAATCCGAACTCAACAAGAAGCGGGGTAAACGAGACCGACCTAAGTCGATGCGGTGTGTACTCCCGAGCCGTGCTGAACTCAGACTGACGATTCGGCTCGGCGGGCTGGTTTATAAAGGCGGCCGTGGCTCTGCGGGGGCCGTGCGCGGCGGGGGCAGCGATGACGCGCGTCGTCAATCACGTGCGTGCGAAATCTTCTGCCGTGGTCGTTTCTTTGCCGCGTTACACACCCACATTTCACTAGTTATAATTAGGTCCCATGTAATAGGGAGAGCCGATTACCATCAACCAGACATAAATACAGACTCCGCGGCTGGTACTGAGAATTTCCTTAATAATGTTGTCCTTAAATACACAATATATGACAGCAGCCATTGCAGGGCAGGCATGCTTTTCAACAAGTCTAAAAACTAAAACCCGACTACAAACGGCGGACTAAAACTATAATATAATAATATACATTTATTTGTAATGTGCTCGCCAAGACCTTTCATTTGATACCAAACATATTGTTATGATTATCTCAATTTAATTTTTTTCGAGGCTAGATTCTGACATTTAAATTCCGTCATAACAAAAATTGATAAAATTTATATAGCCTATGTCACCCGGTCTATTCTTACAAATCTATTGACACTTCATTTATTAAAATCCGTTCGATAGTTTAGGCGCTACGGTGGAACATACATACATACAAACATATAGACTGCCAAAATCATTACCCTTCCTTTTGGCTTCGCCGTAGTCGGGTAAAAAGGAAATAAGCTACGTAATGAACCACTAGTTTAGTGCAGCATCTGTTTTCATCATTTCATAGCCTATGACCACTATCCATTGTTTCTATTCAAAGTCAAACGAAGCTTCACAAACGAATTCCAGGCTTTGTAAAATAGTACATACAGGCATCGAAACTGGGACAAATTCCCAGTATACGCTTTGAGGAATTTCAAGAGTTCCTTTTATTGTCACCGGTGCGCTGTTGTGGCGCCAAACACGCGAAACAAGATTATGAAAAAAACTGAGTTTGAGCGAAAATCGGATACACAATGAAGTCAGAAAACCTGTGCTGGGATTTTTTCAGCTAGATTTTAGGTGTTGCTGTTTTAAAAGCCTTTGATGTCCTACGAAATATTGTTTGCTTGTGGAAGATGGCTGCCATTTTCCGTTTTTAACCGACTTCCAAAAAAGAGGAGGTTTTCAATTAGCCTGTATGTTTTTTTTTTCAACATTATGTTGTTTTGTGTAAGTTAGATATATATACATAGTACATTTAGGAATTTAGCACGTTTTAAAAAAAAACTTTCTTTTAATATTATTGTTTTCTTTTGGGTGAATTTCACTTTGAAAAAGCCACCGATCAACTCAATGTATAAACCGCATTCAATGCAATCAGTCCTTAAACGTTTGTATGTTACAGTCGCGGTTTCAACAAGTAATCTATTCTAAGTTCACAAAACCAAATCATAATTAACGTTAATAATGTCTAATTTTAATTAGTTAAACGTCACAACTGAAATATAATTTGATTTAATAGCCACATTATCTCATAGAAAGATTTATTACCTGGTAATATTAATAAGGAAACGCTAATGTTCCGTATGTTTCCTGTTTAGTATATAACAGTGTTGAGTGTCACAGTGAGTCAGGCTACTGAGATTGAGTTGTGAAGGTCAGGAGTTTAGTATGTGTGAGAATTTTATTGTGATAGAGCTTTTGAAGTATGGTAAAATCGATAGTGCATAGATCAATTAGTTTTAATGTGACCTGTTTCATCGTCTGTCAAGCCTGTTGTCAATTATATCAGAATCAGCTTCCAGTGTTTCTGGACATGAAGTTTAGTGACGTTTTGGTTGGTGAACTTTCCGGCCACTGACTATCTGTAACGGCTGTCAAAAATGTATAAATAAAAGCTGGGACCAACGGCTTAGCGTGCTTTTCGAAGCACGGAGGAAAATCAATTTGCAAGGGGGTTAAGAACCCCGTCGGGGCCGCGGATTTTTGTACTAGATTACGTGGCCTCGGCGCAAGGGCAAAGAAGGAACATGGGTTTGGTTTTTAGTCAGTAGAAGTCTGACACTCCCCTTTGCTCTGCCCAAGAGCGGGGGGGGTTATTCGATGATTTTCCACCCACCAAAAAAAAAAAAAAAAGGGGGTTAAGAACAACGTTTTAAAGTAGAGTTCCTCTTCTCACCCAAAGAAAAGTTGAATATATGTTTTTTCAACACACTTGCTCATAAAGTGGCTAAAATTTCACCGCAATTAGGCACATAATGACACCTATAATCAAACTGTGATTTTTTCATTACTATTATTCACTAGTGAGTTATAGGTTTTTTTTTTAAATTTAATTGGTTGAGTTGCTATGTTCCTAAAAAAGTTTCGATACAAAAAAGATCGTGTTCAATAGTAAAAATTAATTAATGTACCTAGTGCTTGCTCATTTCATGAAACTTTGTATTTAAATAGATAATTTAAACTTAGTACCTACGTTTTTAATAAATAAAACTTTCACTCAAATATAATTTTTGTTTACTCTGTGATAAATAAAAATTTGAATTCCCCATTTTGTACGTGGCTCCAAACACTATCCCACGACAAGCAAAAAAAAAAAAACCTCTTTTAGTCTATGGCTGATCGCTTATAAAAAAACATAATATTTTCCCGCTACTGCGAAAAAAATACACAACTCGTTTTCACTGTTATTATAGTTATTTTATTAGTTAAAATGTCTAGTTTTGAAGAAAATGATTCATGTTGTACACCGCCCGACGATGTAAGATTTGAAGCCCTAAGCGTTATGGAAAATTTGCTACCCGAAAACTCCAAGGAGAAATATCTATTAGCGTACCAAAATTTCAAGCAGTGGCAAAACACCAAGAAATCGCAGTCATTTTATGAAAATGTGTTCTTGCTAGCTCTTTGTGGTGTATATACTCAATGTTAAAAAGTACAGTCCGAACGAAGAATGGAGTGGACTTAAAAACATACCTACTCTAATTTGTCAGCTTATCTAAAAAGACTGTCAGATGGATTTAATGAAGCAAGAAATCAAAGGTTTTATCGTCTAACGATGTTGAAAAATTTATAAAAGATGCTCCACATAACCAATATCTGGTTACTAAGGTTAGTTAAACTAATTTTAAATATCTATCTACGTGACTTCAGCTTCAGCGTGTTGTGTGTTAAAATTAATAATGATTTTTTTCTTTTTTTTCAGGTTGCTTTAATATTTGGTGTAACTGTAGGATACAAGAATTAACAAATATAACTGTAAAAGACATACAGAACCATGGCCAGTAATCTATCTGAAGAGACCGCTACGCCATCAAAAACAATTAATTATAATTTTACTAACTGCACATTTACTAATTGTTTCTTTAAATAAACTTTTTATCTACATGTAATAAAAGACTATACTAAATATATAAACTAAACTAACCTAAAAACAAACTAACTATAAAAGGGCATCGAAAAACTCCTCCTCAACGCTGTCAGCAGGTAAAGTACCCAAGAGACTGGCAGCGTTGCCGCGTTGTATGGCAACACTTATCCTCTGGCCGAAGAAAAAGCCAGCCCTTGGGTCGGAGGAAGCGTCAACAAGGCGTTTTGAAATCTCCTAAATAAAATGTTTTTTCTTGTATTAATAAGCTATTGCATAGCTTCTATCGCGGGCCTTGAGCGTGGAGAGCGAAAACAGAAATTCCGAAAAAAAATATTTCAACCAGGTTGCTATGGTTACGGAAAATAACAAGGTTGTCAACTGAGGTTGTCTAATTAAATAATTGATAAAAAATGCTATGCAATAGCTTTACCGCGGCAGTTTCCGAGTGCCACACGTTTTTTTTTATTCGCAAGTGTGTTGAAAAACGTCGTATGATACACGTGTGTATTGATGATTACCGTCCTCGGCTTTCTTAAGACCCTCACCTGACGGCTCGGGTCTCAATGCCGCCTCTGCGGTAATCACCAACGTTACACACTTATACCATAATGTACTATTCCTACTCCTCCGCTATTCTTTTCTGATAAATTATTCAGTTAAATCGTTTCTCTGGGACGTCATTGTCTCGGCGCTTTTCTTGTTATTGCCACTGTTGATTCTGGCTAACAGGAGTTACAGTGGTTTGGGAATAGTGTGGCGGGCTTGTCCCTAAGTAATAATTCTCAACCAAAGATTGAATGACTTCACGAATTTTTCCCAGAGTTTTACTATTATGCAAAACGGCTCATTCCCTACATGAATCTTTATTACATCCTAATATATACAAGTCCTTACATAACTCCATCAATAAAACATTCCATGCTGTTTATTTTATAGCCGTATTTTACATAATCTTGTAGTACATACGTATGTATTCCGAATTACTAGGTACCCAGTAATAATGTACAAATCGGTGTCAAATTGCCTATCTCATGCGAACATAGGTCCCAGAGCAATTACTACTTGAGTTCTAGTTGGGGCGGGTGCCACTGTGGAGATAACTGTGGTTTAAGTCTAGTTTAGGTTTAAGTAATCGGAATGGAGCCAGCGATGGCGAAGAAAAGCTGCTGTAGTAAAGTAGCATGTTTAGGAATTTAGTTATAGAGTGTTGACCACAAAATTGGCATTTATAAATGACTCAAAACCACATGGAACTTGTAATTTTACTACCTGCTAAATCATTCTTAATATTCATGTTAAGACTGATATATTTATACACAATTACAACGTGGTTCACCACGTTTAACTTGTAAGTATCACAAGAGTATGTACCAAACTATCAAATGAAAAACCCATTTAAGCAAATGCACGTTAACATCAAACTTAAATCTAAAGCCCATGCATATTCAAACCTACTTATTCAGATCTTAAACTCCAATTAACAGATTCAATTCAAGATAATCCAAGAATTTACTTTAAAACTTACGTGCTGTTAATTTGTCTTCGTTTGCAGTCCGAAACTCCCGATTAACTGTGAAGTATTAATCTTAGTTTAAACAGCATGGTGCTGTCGACCCTGTAAGACGTTTTGAAGGGCGAATGGTCGTAGAGAGAGTTAAATTGGTCTAATGTTATGAGTTGAACCGTCTTATGATTAATAGGGGGGAGGGTATGTCGAAGATTGGGTTAAAAGCCTCAGGGGTAGTATTTGTCCAGCTGTTAAATGGAGCATAATATTATTCTAACCTATATTATTACGTCTTACAGTGATAATGTACCTACACAAAATTTTCACCTAATATGGAAAGAAAGGAGATCGCCTGCGTCGGTTTTTCCGAGTTCATATAACCCTAATCTATTTAAGTCGCGAGTAAACAGGCTTCTTCTGGGTAAGCTCGTTCCATCGTCGACATCATCGCTGCCGTTATTATTATTATTATTTTTTGGTGGGTGGAAAATCATCGAATAAACCCCCCCCCCCCCGCTCTTGGGCAGAGCGAAGGGGAGTGTCAGACTTCTACTGATTAAAAACCGAACCCATGTTCCTTCTTTGCCCTTGTGCCGAGGCCACGTCATCTAGTACTAAAATCCGCGGCCCCGACGGGATCATCTCTGCCCTTAGGGCAAGATTGAGGTCAAGAGCAAACCCATTTATAATAATAAAAAAAACCCATGAGATGACGAGTAGAAGTATGGAATAAGAAAACATGTTGCATTGTTGACATTATTTTCACCCGATAGGAAAGGTTACCGAATACCGATACATATTGTTTTTCACATTAGTTTGTGATTTTAAAGTACTAATTTGTAAACATAGCCAATTTATTTTAAATCCACTGTAAGTCAATTTGTAAACGGCTGCTGACACTTTTTTTATGGAAATCACTGCAGTAGCATTTGTCTATTAAATGGCCTGGGAGATTTTTATTAGTTTTTAACCACCAGATATTTCTGTTTATAGAAAGTATAGCGCAATTCACAGTAACAGAAAGCACGTAAATTAAAACTTAAACATTTTTTCATATTTTATAGTTAGCAGCACGAAATCCTTCAAGAAAATGTAAGAAACGGTGCGTTACGTACAGTCTGTACCCAGTATAACTTGACCCCTCATCTCACACCACTTGCCCTCTTCTTCTCTATACGAGGGGTCAGGTAACGCTGGGCACTGACTGCACTAGTTGAATCTAGAACAAGTATTACTAGTTCCTAACTAGAACAATATTAGTTCTAGAAATATGAAATTATACGTTGCGACCTACATAGTAGGTACGGTGGTATGGTAATATGGCCATTATTGACTATGTTATCAAATGTACATTAAGTATAAAATTCCTATGTCGTAATTGTGTTACAATGTATAAAAGCCGGTGTTGGATTGCGTTGGTAAATTATAAGATTAAAGCTTTGAATTTTCATATTAAGTGTCGGTATGTTCCAGCATATAACATCACGCCTGTAATCCCCGAAGGGTTAGGCAGAGGTGAAACTAATTATACCCACACTATCCGTAGTAATATTGGTGAGCAAATGGACTCGTCACGGAATCATTTGCCTGCATCTTAAAAAACTCGTCTTTACATGTAGTCATCATAATTGTATTTTGTTTACATAAGCATAATCTTTAATTTTCGTCTGTTAATAAAACATCGTGGATTATTTTCAGACAATTTTCATAGACAGACATAATAATTTGTATAGGAGAATAATTTGTATATAAAAAAATAAAAAATAATAATAATTTATTTATTTAAAAAATAAATTAAATAAATAAATTAACATTAATAAGCTGAGCTCTGGGTTAAGACGGCATCCTAGTGTTGCTATTACTTACTCTAACCCTCAACATGACCACTATGTAATCAGCAGCTAATGATAATTTTATTATTACCACTGCTGGGACACAGCCTTCGTTCTCGTCTTTCGTATAAAGAGGGAGTGGCCCAAAATAAAATGTTGTGGAAATTACACAAAAGGAAATACTTTTTTAACGATACAATGTTCGATTGCTGCAGAGTAATCGATCATTGTAGATTAAACGGAGTAACTAAACTTTATCGATATAACAGTTTTCAGTTAAGTTATTGTCTAAGTTTGTAAGCTGGGATGGAGTTTCTAGGACACTGACGAATACTTACTGGCCTTAATAATGTCTACGCAATAAAACAAAAATGCCTTATTAATATGTCTTGTCGTGTTTTCTAGTTTCTACCCAAGGTCAATTTTATGGTCATAATTTAGGGTGTTAGGTATAACACTAATTTGAGCACAATAATTGAACTATTTTGAACAGCAGCCGTTTGATAAAATAAACAAAAAAGTCTTGGTGTCGAATCTTAATGCGAGTGATCAATGTAATACGATCATCTCATAAAAAACAGATCACCTTGAGATTCCATTCGTTTTAATTGCTCAACAAAAAAACACGAGCCTACAAATAACCGGAACAACATTACGTACGAAAAATTTAAATAAATGATTCGCATTGCGAAACTAGTTCGCACTTACATTGCTATAAAATTAATATTTAATTTTTAACGCAAGGGAAATAAAAAATGGTCGATGTAAATTTTTGTGCGCGATTGTACTTGTCCGTTCTAGTTGCAACATAATATGCGTACGTAGATTGTCAGGTCCTTTGCAAACATGTTTGGGGCCTAGGTTTTATCGTTGCCTAGCAACAGTAAACGGTTTACGTACGTAGAGCGTTTTCACACTGACAAAGAGGTTTTAATATTTTGAACCTTTGCAATAACGATTTAGCAAAAAGCCTGTGTGGCAGGCATGAATACAAAAAAAAATTATTATATGAGAAATAAAAACATATGTCTGGCATAAATACAAACAAAAAGAATTGTGTGAAAAAAAATATGGTGGCCACTGTGGCCAGGCTCTATAAAAGAATATTTAAATCCCTTTCCTGCATACGTTTCGAAGCGACTTAGCCGCGTCTACGCGACGATTATTGAGCGGTTTCACAATATTAAGCCCTTGCTTGTCTCGCGCCCTTTCTTCTAAACTCACGTCAATCGCTCTCGTAGCGCAAACACGTTGTAGACAGATCTTTTTGTGACTCAATCTGAGTGCGGTTCTCCCAACCAGAATGTAGCCCACTTGCTCTAATGTCAAATATGTCCCTACACCAATCCTTTACCTGCCTGTTTAGCCTGTGTCTTCCCACGGCTGGGCAAAGGCCTCCTCCTATGACTTCAGAATTGTTCGTCGACATCGTAAGTCGTTATCATGGCCTTTATTGTAAATTTTACCTAAAGCAACACCATATAAATCTCACAATATAATGCTTTACCACACACAACTGCACACTCAACATCTCTACTCTACATTAAGCATCAATATTATTTAATAGACTTTAAATTTTATGGCCAAAGCATTAGATTCAAGGTTGATTGGGAAAATTTGCTTGCAAATCACCAGTGTGATAAAGCCTTTACATATAAGCTGTTGCTAAGTGTCTTAGTAGGGTACGGCAGCTGATATGTGGAATTCCTTCGTCTGTGACTTATCGGAATTTGACCTAAACTGTGTGGGGACTGAACGCAATTAACCAGCCTTAATTGGTTGATTGAGAGCGATATGTCCTTCTGTGAACTTTGATAGGCCGACTAGAAAGTTTTGTTTTTGTGAGTTTGTTTATGGATATGGCTACCTGGATGTGGCTGGCTATGGTTTACTTGCGGTTTAAACGTATTTAATACAACAATCTATCATTTCAATGATGTATCATAAATTTTAACACAGTGAAAGATACAGGATCGAATTTTTGATTATTTAGTTGCACTATCTTCTTTTGGGAGGAGATGGGGCCGATGTCCAGCAGTGGACGTCTTTTGGCCGAAATGATGATGATCTTCTTTTATGGTTTGCCACAACCGCAATATCCTCTCCGAAGGTGACGGGGGTTGAATTTCGAAAACGTCCCAAAAGTAACCCGCGTCTCTCCTAAAAACCGATACCTATCCACATCTAGCTAACTGCCCGCGTTTTTCACCAGCACACATAAAGCTAGTTCCCCACTAATTACAGATATCGATATATCGGTACGGTATCGTTATCTCGAGTTCGCCACCCGCTCGCCTTGGTCCCGACCACTTTCATTTACTGTATGTTGTAAAGTAATTTAGAGTATGTACCTAGAGTTATGGCATTCAAGGCTTTTCTCAACTTCTTGGTACCTATGGGAAAAGATAATTAAGTTGTTTTTTTGTATGGTGAGGCTGTTTATTACCTATTCTCTCAAACGATGGTATCTATGCTTTAATTATAGGTACCTATTTATCTTTAGGTCATATAAGACATGCCTTTTAGTTCAACTAAGTGATCTGTTGCTGTGGGAATAAGAATTGGTTTGCTATGAAGATTGAAGAGGCTGTTTATTGTTCTCTCAAATGATAGTTTTTGAACGTATTCGTATGGTAATTTCATCTATTATTTTGTTAATCTTTAAATAACTAGCCATCCGTTTTGTAAAGTTAAAACATTCTCGGTGTGTTGGAACAAATTCGCGTTTTTGATCTTTTATGTACTTATAATTGCTTTGGACTTTAGGTGTGATACAGAGGAATGTGGAAAAAGTCGTGTGAGAACAGACGTCTTGCAGTATCCCTCGGTAAAGTAATATCGGGGATTTAATATCCCCATGTCCTAACACAGGTGTCAAAATAGAAATCCAATCAGTCGTCATGTCCTGAAAAGGCAACAGACAGACAGTTACTACCACATCAACAATATTAGTATAGATAGGTACTTAGGTAGACTATTCTTATTTCATAAACACCTTATCCTCTTTGAAACAATTTTTGCTCAAAGATTGCTCAGCCACGATAACTGTAGAAAACGACAAAACCGTCCGTTGTTTTACTAAGATCTCACGGTCCTCTCTCACTCTCATTCTCTCGGTCAAAACCGTCCGTTGTTTTACTAAGATCTCACGGTCCTCTCTCACTCTCATGATCTCATTTATTAAATAACCAACTTCATAATTATATAATATTCTACAGTAACGGTGCACGGTGTAACTTGTCGTTAAAAGCTAAACGTTAATAAAACTAACTAAACGTCTTACAGTATAATAAAACGTAATGAATCGTTGAGGTATGTGTACATTGTGGATGAGTTGTAAGACTATTAATGTTTGCATTTGCATTGTTCAGGTTAATTGCACAAGTGTCTGCAGCAAACTTTAATATTTATATGGTGAAGTTGTTGTTTCCTCCCTCGATAGCTCGGTAATATATTATTGAAACACCAGAAAATTTAGTTTATATTAAAACTATTGTATTTGTAGGAACACACGACAATCGACTCGCACATGAGCTTCCATTCCATCTTGTCTATGATATTCGTCTATGTAACTAAAACTAATTCGGATACATTTTTGTGTTCTGTATTGAACATATTGGGGCCTCAGCCAAAGATAACAAAAACTCAAAGTTTATAGAACTTAAAGTGTAAGTATAGAGACCTATCATTTACTTTTAAGTTGTAACCAAAAATTAACTTAAACATTTTAATAGCGCTGAGCAACAGCAATGAACAAAATACTTTTAAGTTGTAACTTAACTTAAACATTTTAATAACGCTGAGAAACAGCAATGAACAAAATACTTCTAAGTTGTAAACTTAAATTAACTTAAACATTTTAATAACGCTGAGAAGCATCAATGAACAAAATACTCTTATAAGGTAAACCTAAATTAACTTAAACATTTTAATAACACTGAGAAGCATCAATGAACAAAATACTTTAAAGTAAACTAAAATTAACAACACTTTAATAACACTGAGAAACATCAATGAACAAAATACTTTTAAGTTGTAAACCTAAATTAACTTAAACATTTTAATAACACTGAGAAGCATCAATGAACAAAATACTTTTAAGTTTTAACTTAAATATTTTAATAACGCTGAGAAACAGCAATGAACAAATCAACAATTTGTTCTATGACATTTTGTAAAAAATAAAAGATTTATAAAAACTATAGGTATTACTTATTTTATAACTTAATTTACCTGAACACCAGGTGAAAGTCAGCAAGCGAATAAATAGCAAACTACATTTCATGCTATTTTATTTTAACTGTAATCTATAGGCAATGGACATACTTTCATGAGAGATGTTGTTATAACAGTCCCTTTGGTTGTTTTTACCTGAATAGCTCTTACCTTGCCGTCTTTCCCTGGCATAACCTCAACGATTCTGCCCATTGGCCAGTTTAATGGTGCTACATTGTTATCTCTAAGAAGAACTAAAGTCCCTTTTTCCAAATTGGGTTTTTCACTTTTCCATTTAGGTCTATTTTGCAGCATCACTAAATATTGTTTGTGCCATTGATCCCAGAAGTGCTGTTGCATTTTAACACATTGTTTCCAAAAACTTAATTTACCAATGTTTTCGCCAACAACATTTAGTTCAGGATAAGAGGTCAAAGGTGAGCCTGTGAGGAAATGTCCCGGCGTGAGATAAGACATATCGTCAGGATCTCGCGACATAGGCGTCAATGGGCGAGAGTTTAAGATACTCTCTACCTGTACAAGCACCGTATACAGTTCCTCATAGGTTAAAACCGAATCCCCTATCACACGTTTTAAGTGGTATTTAACACTTTTGATACCTGCCTCCCACAAGCCACCGAACACGGGCGAGTAAGAGGGTATGAAATGGAACGTTATTCTTTCTGTGCTACAATAGTTGATAACAGTATCTCGATGGGCAGCATTGTGCATCTCAAACAACCCGTTTAAAACGTTATTAGCACCTTTGTAGCAGGAACCGTTATCACAATATATTTTGGACGGTTTATTCCTGCGTGCAATAAACCTTTTTAAGCATCCTAAAAATGTGTTTGTGGTCATATCAGAGGCCAATTCGATATGAATCGCCTTAGTGACAAAACATACGAATATGACTATGTATGCCTTTGTAATTACCGGGTTACGAACTCTAGTCTGTTTCACACGAAATGGCCCGCCATAGTCGGTGCCGACTATTTGAAATGGCCGCGTAATATTGACGCGATCGATCGGCAGAGATCCCATTAGCTGAGTCGTATTTTTCGCTTTTAATTTAAAACAAATAACACATTTATGAATTGCCGCTTTTATTTCTCGGTTGGCGTTGATAAGCCAATACTGCTCATTGAGTACGCTCAGAATCAGTTTCTGCCCTGCATGCTTGAGTCTTAAATGCTCTTTTAAAATTATGAGTTTAGAAACAGCTGATCTTTTAGGTATTATTATTGGATGACGCTTGGAAAACGGTAGATTGGCATTTTGCAAGCGCCCACCAACTCTCAATAACCCAAAGGTGTCTAGGAATGGGTTTAAACTATTTATATTTGATTTTATTGGTGTTTTTGATAAAAGATTTTTAATTTCAGTTTCCAAATATTTACTTTGTTCAATTTTTATTAAGGTATGCAGCGCAGATTCTAAATCTTCAGGACATAAATTGCCACTCTTTTTACTAACATTTTCTTTTCTACAATTGAAAATAAATCTTTTTATGTATGACATTATTCTAGTCATTTTATCTATGCTAGAATATTTCTCACAAAACTCATGAAGTGAATTTGCTTGATTGCACGGATTGCATGACCTTGGAACGCTTTGTAATTCCAATACCTCATCATTTAACTTTTCATTATTTTGAAATTTACAGTGAATGTAGTTTGAATTTTGTAGGTATGGTGGTCCATGCCACCAGAGCAAACTCCCCTCCAGAGACTGAGGGTTGACACCTCGGGATAAACAATCCGCCGGGTTGTCACCTGTTTTTACATAACTCCACTGAAATTCAGTAGTTACCTCTCTGATTTTATTAACTCTATTTGCTACATATACACTGAGTTTTATAGGCTCAATCTTAAGCCAAGATAGCGCAATTTTTGAGTCTAAATAAAGAAATACTTTTACATTGTATTTGAGAGACAAAGTGTTATGTACTTTTTTGACAAGTAATGCTAGCAACAAGGCACTATTTAATTCAAGTCTGGGAACAGTCAAGATTTTATTTTTTGGATTAATGCGCGATCTTGAGCATAAGAGATTGACCTTTACGTTTTTGTTAGTATCGATAACTCTCAAATATAAGCAACATCCATAGGCTATATTTGACGCATCTGCAAATCCAACAATTTCAATAAAGCTTGACGATTGTACATTAATATTTCTTGGTATAGAAATAGATGACATTTGAACCAAACTTTGCGCAAAGTCAACCCACTTTTTATTAAGGCTCTGTGGCAATTCATCATCCCAGCTTATATTTTCAAACCAGACCTGTTGCATTAGGTATTTTGCTTGCACTAGTATAGGACCCACAAGACCCAAGGGATCAAAAAACTTGCTTATAAAGCTCAGCATCTGTCTTTTGGTATATTTTTCCTGAACCTCTTTTTCCGGACATTTTATATTTAATGTGTCGGACGCTACATCATAGGTAAGCCCTAACGTTTTTACATAAACATTATTTTTATCAAAATCCCTGTCACCCAAATGCTGTGATTCAAAGGGAATGTCTTTCAAAATGTCTTTGTGATTTGAACACCATTTATGCAATGAAAAGCTGGCCTTATCCATTAACTCTATCAACTCCTGCCTGATTCTAGTAAGCTCGCAAATATCATTACTTCCGCACTGAATGTCATCCACGTAACTGGAATGCTGCAACGCAAAAGCCGCTGCTGGATACCTTTCCTTATATTTGTGCGCGAGTTCTATTAAACAACGTGTCGCAAGGAACGCCGAACTTTTTAGCCCGTAAGTTACAGTTCGTAGTTGAAGGCACCCTACTGGATCGTGCTGAGAATCTCGCCACAATACATTTTGTAAGCAACAATATTTTTCATCAACAAGGATCTGTCTATACATTGACTTTATGTCACATAATAAAACAAACTTAAAGGTTCTGAACAATGTCAATATATCGAAAAGATCACTCTGAACAACTGCGCCATTCAGCATGATATCGTTCAAGCTCAACTTGTTTGTACTTTTCATACTAGCGTCAAATACCGCACGAACAGGAGTTGTTTTGCTGTTTGGATTAATTACAGGATGATGTGGAAGAAAATAAACATTGCCCGCGTTCAAATTATAGTTTGAAATATCAAAATACCTAGCGTGGCCCTGCTCAATGTACTCTTCAATGAATTTTTTATATTTTTTATACAAATCACTATCTTTACAAAATCGTTTTTCTAAATTATACAATCTTTGCAATGCACAGGAAAAGGAATTTCCCAACTGAACATTTTCTACCTCAACTTTTAAAGGCAAAGCCACAGAAAATCTTTTATTCTCTAACTTAACAGAATTTATAAACACCTGCTCAGCCAATTGGTGCTCAGTGCTGCCCTCTTTAAAAATGGTAGGTACTTTTTCACATTCCCAGAAATGTGACATTGTAGTATTGATTTCAAGATATGGTTGTTCCTGCGCATTACTGGATAAATTAGGAAAATTGTTACCTTGAGCAGTTAGGCATAAATTAGCTGAAGAGATTTTGCAAGTATGTACCGGAACTGGTAAACTCCCAGCCAGCACATAACCAAAGCTTGTATTCACCAAAAACGGACCCGATGGAGCAAGCGGTAATGATTCACGCTGCAGCACCTGAAAAAACACGTCGCACCCCAATAGTAAGGATATTTCACCCGTTTGGTTGAATTTTTTGTCTGCTAATTTAGCATAGGATGGAATATTAAATTTTGTAATATCAAAACTTTGCTGTGGCAGCTGGCAAGTAATATTTTTAACTACAGCACATGAAACCTCAATTTTAAAATCGTTTATTGACGAATATACAGCAATATCTGCCTTTTTATTAATAGTTTCAGCATTATTACATATGCCAGCAATTTGCTGATATGACTGCAATATTTTACAGTCTACTTTGTTAGCTAACGCTTCTGATATAAAAGAAACTTGGCTCCCGCTATCGAGCAGGGCTCTAGCATAGCAAAATGTGCCATTTTTATTAATTAACCGGACCATAGCTGTTGGCAATAAAATATCTTTAGTGTGCGTGGTGCCTGACAAAGTTACAGCAGCATTATTGTTCTTAGAATCATCACAAGTACCACTGTTAGGCGCATTAGCGTGCATAAGCGTATTGTGCTTCTTGTTACAAGTAGCACACTTAAGGCGCAGTAAGCACTTGCCTTTATGCTCATTAAGACAAATTATGCAGAGTATTTTGTCTTTCACAAAGTCAGCTCTCGCTTGCTCTGTAGCCATTTTAAACTTCGGACATTCATAAAGCTTGTGAGACTGAGTGCAATACTTACATGTTGAAGATTTAGAAGAAACCAGACCACTCATCGGCTTAGTAGACGACTTTTCAGCCTTTGAGGCCTTAGCCGGTCCCTCCTCGGTCATGGTTTCCATAGCAGATGCACGCTTTTCTAAAAATTCAAGAAATTCACAAAGTGTGGGCACCTCTTTCATATTTCTTTCTAGGTGAAAACCCCTGTAAGTGTAGCTATCTACCTTTTTTGCCAAGATATTGACCAAAAGCACATCCCATTGTTTTACCGGCTGCTTTAAATTTTTTAATGCAGCCAAATGCAGCTGTACATTAGTGACAATAGAACGCAGGTTAGAAGCAGTGCATTTTGTGAAAGACGGCAGGTCCAACACACAATTTATATGATAATTAATTATTTTAGGAATATTATCGTACCTATTTTTGAGCAACTCTAAAGCAGCCATGTAGCTTTCATCCGTTAGTGTAAGGTTTTTGATAAGATCTAAAGCCTCACCACACAAAAAAGTGCGTAGATAGTATAATTTTTCACATAATCCTAACTTCTCATCGGCATGAATTACAGCCTTGAACATATTAATAAACGGATAGTAATCGGCGATATTTTTCCCATCAAATGTTTGGATATTAATAGCAGGAAGTCGTTTGAACTCACCTTCAGGTTTACTATTGTTCCCTACGGTACGCGTTGAATCAGATGCCTTTTTTAAAGCACTGTCGATCGCCGCAATTGAAGTAAAATATTTTTCTTCCGTCGCGAAATAATCCTCGGGATCATCAGGGCACAAACGTAAAATCTCCCTATTTATATCGTCGTATTGTTTCAATGACGTAACCAAACGTACACGTATCTCATGTAATAATGCTGGCGCACTTTGGGAAAACTGTTCAGAATTACATAAGTTTTTAATTCTAGAAATTCCTCCTTTAATGTATCCTCTATCCTGTCTCATAACCTTCAACCTTTCCTTGCCTTCTGCGTCCGACATCTTTTGCACCTATTACAACAAACAAAGCGCCAAAAAACAATTATGTGAGTACTTTGCACAAAATTATACCAAAAGATACTTGCAGATGCGCCAAATATAGAAATTACCTGTTTCTTTGTTCGATATTACAATGAAATATCACTATTATCTTAATTGTATGTCTTTTTAACTTAAAAAATAATACGACGCAAATATTGAGCACAACAAAGAAAATATGTTCGAGAAGTTTGACCACAGACAAAACGTATACTCTAGCGAGTTTGCCAATTGAAAAAAGAAAAATTTGTTGAACGTTCGGAACAGTTCGGATACACACACGGAGTAGTTACTTTGACGCGCAGAACTTGACTGTAGCAAAATTATTGCAGGTTGCTAATAATATAAAATACCTTCAACTTTTAACATTTTTGCTGATTGATGAAAACGCTGAATAATTAGTTTTCTTCTTGTAGAACGCGAAGAAATGCCACCCGCGCTGTTTACAAGCGTTGAATGCCGCTTCCGCACAGTCAAATACCGCTGGATAGACACTTTTTTCTTCTTTGCTGCAACTTAACCTTTTTGATGGTTGATGTTGATGTAAAGAATGAATACTTCAGTTTTTCTTCAAAAACGCGAAGAAATGTCTCCCGCGCTGTTTGCAAGCGTTAAATGTCGCTGCCGCACAGTAAAATACCGCTGGATAGACACAATTTTTCTTTGCTGCAACCTCCGAAGACCTCTTCAAATGAAGTTTAAAATACTTCCTCGAGTATTACGCAGACGGAATAGCGCGCCGCGTAGATTTGCGCCTCGGGAGTGTATCTTCTTGAGTGAGAACCTTCTTATTCGTGGATTTGCAGCCAGTTAGCCTCTTCTACATTGATGCGTAGTAGGTTAGCGCATGGTACTCCAACAAGTGTTGATTAATTATTATTTATCTTGTTGACGACGGTTAGAAGGACCATTCTGTTGTTTCCTCCCTCGATAGCTCGGTAATATATTATTGAAACACCAGAAAATTTAGTTTATATTAAAACTATTGTATTTGTAGGAACACACGACAATCGACTCGCACATGAGCTTCCATTCCATCTTGTCTATGATATTCGTCTATGTAACTAAAACTAATTCGGATACATTTTTGTGTTCTGTATTGAACAGAAGTTCCCATTTAAATCTAAAGCCGTATTTGCATATAAACCTGATAATCAGCTGTAATCTATATACAAATCAATAAAATTGAAGTCTCCAATTTTGATGGAACTTTTACTGTGATCCATCAAAGCTACCATAGACCATAACCATTATTCCGTTATACCACAAAGCAATTATATAATATTCAATTTTAATCTCCGTCTATAGGTACTCGTTATTACGAATATATTCGTTATTACGAATGCTTGCTAAGATGTGCCAGACACTTTCAAAATAATACACTAACGCCCGAATACTGGAACGCCACTCAAATCTCACAATCACCTAAAGGCTACTTAAATTTAAGCATCCCTCAAATTTAAATGGTATACACAAACGCCACTCAAGCAATTTGAAACCGTGATTAGCCAAGCAGTCCTCAAATGTTTACATCATGGCAACATCCTGCTAAAAAATTGATCTCAGCACGTTCTCAGTTACAAAATAATTTAGTTTACGTCTCGTATTCGTTTTACGCAGTCTTCATTGAACAATTATTTTCTATAATTATTTATTCAGTTGAAATAAAACAGGGTAATATACATTTGGTTTGAATTACGATTGAAATTATGTATTTATATACATAAAAAACGGATGGATATCGAAAGAAGACGTCTTAAGAAAAGAAAATTTCTTGACATAATTGTCGAGATTGGAACGTCACACTTGACATTTTACGCGCGATTTTACGAAATAGAAGTAAAGTTATTACTTATTATTATATTCACGATGGAGAAGATGAAGAAACGTGGATGCAATTATACACCTGCTGAGAAAGATATGCTCTTGGAACTAATAAAAAAGTAAGTACATAAATAAACAATGAAATACTGTACTTTACACTCGTTTAGCCGCAAGAGCCTGGTGCATGTAATATTTTGTTAGTATCCATGCCTTTAACATTCTCGTACATAGTCAGGAGCTGAGGGCAACTGTTGCCTGTATCTGTTGCAAGCACTTACTTATCCATTGAAACTTGTGACCACTTAGGTACCATCTGAAACACGTAAGCTACGCCACAGTACAATTACTTTTAGATTCCTACAGGTATAAATACTGCCAGATAATGCACATGATGATGAATGTGTTACATTCATCATTTCACAGATCCTAAGTGTAATTTCTAACTGTTTCATATTGTAAATAGGTAATATGTTAAATATTTCAGATATCAAAAAATCATATAAGAAAATAAAGAGACAAACGGCAATATAATTTTGAAGAAGCGAGCTGCTTGGGATACAGTGTGCCAACAGTATAATGCTGTTGCTGTGAGCGGCATCAGGACATGGCAGCAACTCGGACACCTCTATGAAAACCTCAAACATAGGTCTAAAAAAAACATTGCCGAAGCAAATGTAGACTTGATTTTTCTTCTATTTTATCATAATATTTCTTTATTTACTTATTTAAATAAATAAATACAGAGTCCAAATATAAAACAGTTTCTTTCGAGATGTGGAACCGTGAAACTAACTCCCTCTCGTTGTACTTTTCAAAAGCGTTCAACATTTCTTCATTTCTGCGGCTCCCAGTTGGCCTTTCGTGATTCGAAAGTAAAGACAAGGACGATAAAGACATTTTTATCACTTTTTTATTTAGTTTTAATAGGTTTAAGTTGATTTGAGGGACCTCACGACCACTCTCAGATATAGGGGCTGCTCAAATCAGTTTGACAGTTGATTTGACAGATAAATAACGTTGAGTAGCGTTCCTTTGACTGTAATCGCGCTTTATAGTAGAAAATAAACAAATAGTTCGTTAAAATGTATTATTTTAATGTGCATAAAACCAGAAAAAAATCAGTATATACGATTTTTAAACTGAGTGGTGTTTGAGCACCACTTAATTTAAGAAGCACTTATATTTAACAGATACTCAAAAAAGACGTTTGTGTATACGAAAATAAAGTTTAGGAGCTGCTCAAACGTTTAAGCAGCCCTTAAATATTTGAGTGTCGTTCCAGTATTCGGCCGTTATTATTTCACTTATTATTATAAGTGATGGTTCCAGCATCACACAATTCTACGTCGCATCCTTATATTATAGTACTCGTTTGAATGCATGTGTACACACCCTTACAATGATCACCCTTGTGCAACAGTGAATGTAACCCACAAATGTTGAGCAAAATTATTGAACTGAACACTTACGTCGGGTTTTGAAATAATATTACCTGTTTGTTGTATGTTACTAATTATAACATTAACGGCCTGATATAGTGCGGCAAATTAATTGATTCTGACTGAATGGTCTCTTGCACAGTTCACTATTATTTTGAATTTTGTAACAAAATTCTGATCCAAGAGGGGTTACCCAGTATTAACTGGGTTTTCGAGACAGTCGCTCCATGTAAAATACTGGTATTCAGCTGCATCCAGTTAAACTGAAAACCGACCCCAACGTTGTTAGGAAAAGGCTACGCAGATAACGATGATTCTGATTTAATATAGTGTCCATGAAGTTTGTAATCCATTCTTCTCCATAGAGGTCTACTGGGAGTGACTGGGACTGAAGCTACATTTTATTGTTGTCCCTGTTGCGACTATTCAAAAGTGACTGTAACTGACCTCATTATTATTATATCAGCCGACAGACGTCAACTTCTGGACTATATTTAATTGTTGTCTCCGTTGCTACTATTCAAAAGTGCCTATAACTGACCACATTATCATCATATCAGCCGAAAGACGTCAACTTCTGGACATGGCCTCTCCCAAGTGTCCGAGTCAGTGGTTTTTTGGTTCTAGAACATGCCAGCAACGTCACAATGTTCTCCTACATCGTTTTATATAGTGATCCTCTGGTGTAGAAAATACAGTCTAATCTACCGCTGGTTAGGGCTCCCCAGAGGTAGAAACCTCCTCACAATGCTTAATAATAAATAGACACGTGTATTGTAGAAATTCACTTTGATAGTACTAGCTTCAACTTCTTGACTAACTAATCGATTCTTTGACAACTAAAACGTGCGCATTAAAATAGATAGTTAGAGTAATAAATAAATAATAATAAATAAATAAATAATATTCCACAACTATCACACAACGCCATCTAGTCCCAAGCTAAGCAGAGCTTGTGTTATGGGTACTAGACAACTGATAAACATACTTATATATTTCTAAATACATACATATTATAGATAAATTACACCCAGACACAGAACAAATGATCGTGCTCATCACATAAACATTTGTCCTGGGTGGGAATCGAACCCACGACCTCCGGCATAGCAGTTAGGGTCACTAACCACTAGACCAACAGGCCAGTCGTAATATTCAGTAGTAATATTTCTTGAAAGGTGTCAACTTACTTGTGCCAACCCGGATCCTCTTCAGATCCTGTTAAGTATGATTCACAGTAAATCTAATTAATAAATAATTAATCAACACGCACGACCTTCGACAACGCAATTCATCTTATTTTTTATCTGGTGCTTATGTAAATGAAAACTATTTGATAATAGCTCCAATTAAAATCTAGAGCAAACGAATCGTAGACTATTAATTGTTTGCATTATAACTGGTTTTTATAAGGCTCCTGTCTCACCACTGTCGAAGCGACTAGCTATCAGCTACTTTTATTGCTTTAAAATCGTACAAAATATTCTCGTGTAAGTATAGCCTGAACACACCCACCCACTGCTATAGAGACCTCGCTTTTCTTGTGCCAATCTCCACGGTACGGTCTCCTGTACCATTCTTATTCAGGTTTTCCCCTCAATGGCAACTATGCCGTGTGTCCATCTCGCCCAAATTAATTTTACCATTTGGTTACAGCCTTAGTCCACCTGTCATCATTACTAGATATCCTGCTAGACTACATTTCCTACAGCGATTTTCCCCGCTTCTCGTTAATCGCTGATAATGGGACAAATGCCTGAGTTAGTAATTACAGTTCAAGCGCAAATTGTTACAAAAAAAGAAAATCAGTGATACAAGGATAGTGTGTAGTTATCGAATCAATCGATAATTATGTTGTAATTAATCTAGTTGACAGTAATTGTTTTCGATTTATTTCTTCTCTTGTCTTTGATGAATGATGGGCTTCATTGTGGTCGTTTATCTGTGGGTTTCATCAATGAGTTTTTGTTGGATGTAAATTGTGATTTGATTCAGTTAGGAGTAAGGCTGTGGGGCTAGGCATAGGCGGAGCGAGAGCGGACTAAACTCCGATGAAAATAGAAAGAAATATAAAGAAATTTGAACATCTATGTCTCTATTGGATGTAACTCATATCTTTGTATTAGTGTATTCAATTGTTGGTGAGCCAAATAAATAAAAGTATGCTTTTAGGGCCGAAACTGCCTACGACGGGTAACCGTCGCGTGTTTAGGCGCGTGGACAGGCTTGTGTCAATGTCGATAGTTTAATTTTAACGGTGGGCATGTATAGTCGTGTCGATGGAGACCTTAATATATTATAACGTAGCAAAACGACGATTAGCAAAAAAGAAACGACAGCCAGAAAACCCGTTTATTGCATTGCCCCAGTGACGGAAACCCGAGTGGGTCTCCGCGACGTTGCACTTTTATATGAAACAGCGCGGGTGCCCGCTTAACGCAGTTTCAGGCCTTAGTGTTAGTCTCAGAAACAGTAGATATAATGCGATGTAGTTAGACATGAATTATGTTACACTCTGCCAAGACATGGATGAGATATTTAAACATACATTTCCACTCGACTGTGCCACGTTCGCTACACATAGTATAGTATTTACTATTACAGTTATTTTACTTGTTTAAGTGTCAACCAAACCGCAACCTTATTGTATCGAAGATAAAGATTATTCTATGTTGATTTGATAGACTGGGCAGTAAACCAACGGCAACCTTAAAGCAATTAGAACAGAGGTCAATCTGAAGTAAATTAATAACTTTTCTTGTACCTACTATTACTAAATTTGAATCCTACCACGCTCATCGCCCCGCTCCGCTTATGTCCCTAGTCGCAGTCTTAAGACCAAGCGTGTGGTTGATAGATGATGGATGACAGATTGTCATCTGTCAATCATCATGTAAAGTGCTTTGTTCCTTTATTGTTTGTGTTTTGTAGGAAAAACTCTAGGAGTAATAGAGGAAATAATTAACGTAAATTGCGATATTTTAACTATTGTTTTAAAACACATTTAAAGCTCGCATTAAAATTTGTACCCTTAACGAGGAATCAAGTTCTACAAAACAGTATATGTGGATCTCTCACTGTATTGGACATCCTTACAAAGTGAGGCCTTGTTATTTTGGAAAAGTTTAGCTTAATGTGTCATCGTGTCTGACTACGTTTAGATCTGAACATATTATAACACAATTGTCTTCTTGAAACGATTATTAGAACAAAAACGATGTTTAAAACACTTACATTTAGCGTTAAACGTGTTTAGTACTGAGTGGTGCAAAACTGCAAACAGACCTAAAAGTACAGTAAAAAAAAAATATTATAAAAACAAAAAACCCGACTGCTTAAAAACAAAACTAAAAAGAATAAAATAAGCCTCAGAATTTAAAAGCAGAATAGAAGGATCAACAGTCGGGACCCATTTATTTTTGTGACTTATCAAGGAGCTCCCCGTAAAATTTAAATGGGTCCCGACTGTTGATCCTTCTATTCTGCTTTTAAATTCTGAGGCTTATTTTATTCTTTTTAGTTTTGTTTTTAAGCAGTCGGGTTTTTTGTTTTTATAATATTTTTTTTTTATTTAACACTTTTTAGTTAGTTTTCATTAACTTCGTTATTACTATTATAAGACGGTAGATTTCGATTCGATTTTATATTCATTCCGTACACGTAAAAAAATCCGGTTATAAGTAAGAAATGCGAAATTGTTTGTTCTAATAACTTTAAATCGTTATATATCCTAAACGGTTTTATAAAATGAAAAATGATAAAGGAAACCTAATATTCATTTTCAAATACCTATTTAACGATACCCCACTTGACGTGGTGCGTCGATTTTTTTTTTTTTCATTTTGACAATATGGCGACTAGTTGTTACTATAGTGAGTATTGTTTACTGTTATGTTTTTAGTGACACTCGCGAGGTCAAGACGAATCGATTGACGTACGGATCATCAAAATCGGCCAAGGCGTTTGGCCTCTACAGTGCCACATAGGAACAAACATACATACATACATACATACATACATACATAGACTGATAAACACATAACCCTTCTTTGCTTTGCGCAGTCGGGTAAATACTAGGATTCATTCCGATGTATTCCCAACTAGCCAGAAAATTTTGGCGAAAAATGCAACGAACTGACAAAAACAATTTTTCAATCTAATATCATGCCGTAGCAATGCATTCCATGCCATTTATCAAGCTACAAACATCAGATTGGCCAATCTATTGCAGCATAAATCCGGGCCAACCGAAGCAGGCTTCAAATCTTCGTTGCCTTGCTCCGGAATCAAAAAGAAACAAAATGTAGGAGCAATATTTCCGAAGGTTGCAATCAATTTAGCTGAAAATCGGCTTTTCAAAAAATCCTCCGTGATTTGACATGTGCTAGATTGTACCTATTGTAGGGCTGGCACGTTTCTTGATAATAATATCACGATTTTTTCAGGTGATAGTTTTTTTTTGTCGTTCACAGAATTGTTTATCCCAAAATTACTTAACTTTTTTTAGGAACATAATTTGAGCGTGCCTTAGTCTCATCTTTGAAATAATTTGTCTGAGTTTTTGTCTGTGTGAAGTTTGAAAATTATACCACAAAAACCGCTTTACATGAAAAGTTTCCTAAGTGGCTGTATGTTTTGCCGTTAAGGAATGAAAAGATAACAGATAAACAGATCTGGGTATTTTCGTTTTAAAACAAAGATATTGAAATATAACAAAATAAATCAATATTTTAGGTTTTAAAAGCATTAAAGAAAAGAATAAGACGGCTTCCGCGTTTTCGCTTTCGCGTTTAAACCTGACTGTAGCGTTTTTTGTTTAAAAAAAACTGGGCGTGTCCAGTTTTCTAAAATATAAAAGTGATTTAATTTTTCACTATGCGGCCACGTATAAAAATCTTGACGTGTCCAGATGACGAAATAAATCATATTAATTTTGAGTTTCACCAACTACAGTCATTGTCATTATAAAATAATAAACGAATGTTGCCTGTTTTTCCATTTAAAATGAGAACTGTTTCCAACAAAAATAGATTTACCTTGCATTTTCTTTTCCCGCTAGGTCGAGGCAGAATCTCAGGGTAATAGAACAAGACATCCTAGCCTCCTTGACCTATTTCCTTGAATAAGAACTTACACTTTGTATTGTGGTCGACCCCTAGCGTTGTTGGTTACAGTCTAGGTCATATGTATGTATTGTGGGCGTAGTAGTCGCTTGTTAGTTGCAATTAGATAAGAGTCAGTAATTACTTCCCTTATTTGAAATGGATTTTGTTTTTTTTTGTCTCATAGTTTTTTTAAAATAACTGTAGCTCCTTTTTTTAGGCGCAAAATGCCTAATTCTCATAATGGCAACAGAGTCGCAAAAGGACAAGTTCTCAAAAAGCCTAATTCGTAAATGCCTAGTTAGTAACGTAAATACTTTCAGTAAATAGCTATTATTTTGAAGTCATCACACACAGGCACTGCGACTTTATTTATTTGTATAGATGACGTACAAATGCCTGGTCTATCACACGTTATAAATACATATTATAAAAAAAAAAAATCTTTTTCAGTTTAAATATTTGATGTTCTATCCGCAGTGCCAACCCTAGATATGTGGTGCTACTATTTGGGTGTCATGTCTCAACGGTATCAGATGCGAATTTATATTCGTCATTTACAGGCTCCTTGGATGAAAGGCTTTGTTTTTTTTTTTAGTTTCACAGAGTTTTTCCAAAACTGTGACGCTATCTTTGACTCTGCGAAATAATATCGAAGTTGTTGCAAACTACATTGAATTTAAAATCTAGTTAAATAGACTTTTATTTTTGTGTGTTACTTATATGTAATAAATACGTAATAATATATTACTTTCATAATGTAATATTCTACTTAATGTTGGTTTGTTATTTACACAATATGAATAAATAGCACAGACTAGACCGCGAGAACGGTTTGACCGCATTCTAAACGTATATTATTATGTTGACTAAAACTATAATATAATATACATAATATGTATATTATATTATAGTTTTATTATCTTAAAATAACCTCTTATTATTCGCCAATTTGTGACTAAATTGTAACAAAATATTTAAATTAATTTTATTATGTTATATATAATATAGAAATAAATAACTTTATTATCAAGCAACTAACTTAAAAATAACATACATAAAATAAAAACAAACTAATAATAGGTGAAGTGACAGGTTAATGGAAAGGTTTATGACAAGACGTGGGGAAGAGCAGCACCATCTTCATAGATGTTTATCCGTTGCCATTTATGACGGGTACCGCGAATGCACATACTACTTGCTCTGATGATGGCTGTTTGTATTCTCGCACGTAACCAGCCTGTAATTGTAGAAAGGGGCCTGCTCCAGCGGTCCGCTAGTGCTTCGGCAAGGTGTGCTATGAATGAAGTCATTTGTGGAGCAAAAACTCCGTCAACAGAAGTCACCAGGGGGGTGAAGGTGGCATGACGCGTCTCGCATGGGCCGCAGTACTTCCTTTTCTTTTCTTCTTCGGCAGAGCGGAGGACAGCTGCTACTGGGCGTGATGCGTAGGAGGGAGCGTCGGTGTCAACGACACGGACATCAAATAACGCCTCCCTCTGGGCAATCCACACTCCGCGGCAGGCGAAGTCTCCACGCAGTCCTGAGTCGCCTTCAGTGATGACTGGCTCCTTCGTGACGTTGCCCCAGGTTTGCTGGCACAGTTCACAGAAAAGGTCTCTTATCTCGTTGTGTCTGCGTGTGATGAGGCCGCCCGTCTTGCAGCATAAGGCATGGTCCACGCTAAATTCGTCGCTGCCGCAACCGTCGCACGACGCAGGCATGGGGACTGGTGTGCGGTGATATCTTATAGCTAGCGCGTCCCTGAATTCGTGGGGTGAAAGATCGAAGTTGTCTTTTCTTGTGGGTATTACTGAGAGCCAGGTAGAGGTTTTTGTTTTCATTTTATTATGTTATAGATTTTATTGAGGTCGTAAAAATAAATTTTATATTGTAATCAAATATAGGCACGTGCTTCGCTCATTCGTATGCAATGTCACATGCATTTAATAATAAAATCAAATAAATTTCGTGGATCTTGAATTAATATTCGATTATTTCCTACTCGACAAAGACAAGACAGAGTGCTAACAATATTCATCATTCATTTCGTTTCAATTCATAACAGACTGCCAAAATATCAATTAATGTCATTTATTATTAATGACTGTAATTAATCACGAGTTTATGCAAATTCAAGAGTTTTTTTTTATAAGAAAACTCTGTGTGGGCTTTGGTGAGATTTATTTTTCAATTTAAAAGTATACATGTTGCTCCGTCATCAAGTAACATGAGATTCAAACACTAGATGACAATTTTTATGGTAGTTATTTTGTCAGTTTAGTGGAAACAACATAAATGAAGGTATAATTTTATGAGAACAAAATCTATTTTTTTTTTGGCTGTACGAATAATGAAAGACTTAGCAAAACGCTTCGCAATTTTCGCTATTTGCAAATAATTAACGTTTAAATAACACTAAAAGATACTAAAATAACTTTACTTTCAGAAGTTTTGCCACCTCCTCCTTCTTTTGAAGTCGGTTAAAAAATTTAGTGTTCATTATTGACTTTTACCTAAAAAAAAACGGTGCTTGTGACATATTTGAAAATAGGTTATTATGTAAAACACAGGATTTTTTTGTCTACAATCCTTCAAAATCGCTAATACTTCCCTACCATAACCACATCCTAACCAGATAAAATCGGTAGAAAAGTCAGCAGACTACTATTAGTCACGGGTAGTTATAGTAAAGATTACTTGTTCGTAATAAGTTAATACTATTGTACACTGTATTTCTATAATCTATGCACCTTTGTAACCATATTATTTGTAATGTGCTCGTCAAGACCTTTCATTTGATGCCAAACATGTTATGATTATCTCAATGTTTTTTTTTTCGATGTTATAATCTGACATCAGACGGCTTTTGAAAAAGAAAATTTCTCCTAAGCTATCGTTATATGTTTGAACCATTCATCTGATCGACAACATGAATGTAGTTGAATCCTAAAAATGAAAAGCATTGCCATTGTTAGTGTATTAAACAAATATCCCGCTATGTTTTTTCAGTAATTTCTTTGTAAAAGAAACAAGTTCATCTTTACTTTTTTACACGCAATGTTAACTCTTGGCCACGATCTTCACATTCAAGCAACACGCGTCATGCGACAAAGATTTGGTGAAAAACTAAATTAAATAGTAGAGTTGGTGCAAACATGCTACGAGTCACCGTTACTTGACTTGTGGAGCGACGCGCGACGGTACTCACGCGAACACTCACAAAAATGAGACGCGCGCGTTTATTTTAACGCAACAAGCGCGAGGCCGTGAACGTGTCCTTACTTCGAACAACAAATTCTTACAATGTTTTCTTCGTAAATACAAACAGTATATTATGGACGCAAAATGATTTACAGTATTATTTGAAAAACATTTATGGTACTTTTATAGCCTGTTGTACATAAAGAAAATAACGTGGGAAAATGATGAATATGCCTGTATGTTTTTCTTTATAAATATGTTTTTATTTATTGTTGTGGTGGTATATTTTCTTACCCGTTTATTAGTTTTTGTAGACGGGGTTGAGGACATTGTAACTGAATCTTTAACACCGTTTGTGTATATCGTTTCCACCCAGGGGGAAATAGAGACACAGTTAAATTATTTTTTCTCATGTTATTAAATGCGACTCGTTGTGAATCAAACTTAATTGAAATATCTGAAGCTGAAGTTTTACTCCTAAAAAACGTAACAAAATACTAACACATCAAACAAAGACGGAAATCCTCAATTAATTGATTTATATGCTTGAAACATAGACTCGACAGCAGAAAGAACGCAATGAAAATTGCTTTAAACTGCAAAAACAAAACTAAAAAGCATACAATTTAGTGATACACATCAAGCCTAAAAAAATAAATACTCTAAAAAAAATTGCCTGAAAACATCTAGGAAATTCCAATTCATCACACTCACCTAACTGACTTTTCAAGTTACAACACCACTCCACCATTCAAAGCCACCGTGCAGTCGTACTGGTATCATTAACCCGGTTATCACTGACAACCGGTCCAATATCCGACTGATAACGCAGCAATTATCACCTCAAAATAAGGTTGATGGCTCTTTGAATAGATATGACAGGTGAGGCAATGAAACTTCAGTTTTAAATGTAGAGTAGTAGGCTGCGGGCTGTTCTAAAGAAATGCCGCGGCCTCGGCACAAAGGGCTAAGAAGGAACATGGTTGGTTTTTAGTCAGTAGAAGTCTGACACTCCCTACCACTCTGCCCAGAGCGGGAGGAGTCATTTGATGATTTGAAAAAATATGGGGTGCCTCACCCGTCATTATCTACTCAAAGATATGACGGGTGAGGCAACGAAACTTTAGTTTTAAATGTGGGGTAGTAGGGTAGGGCGGTCATCATGGTAATGTGCGTTGTAATTGTTCGGGGGCTATGGGAGTTGTAATAGTTAGGTATTAGAAATAGAAATGCCTTTACGATTGTCGTTAGTTTTTCGGTATCTGCAATAATTGTGCCCACTGTAAAAGTATATCTTAGCGCTTAGGAGCTCTTGGCTTAAATCAGCCGTTCGGATTGATATTACGGTTAACCCACACTCGCCAGGTTGGTTCGTGGCTAGATGGGTGACCACGCATAACATACAGAGTTTCCTCCGTGCCACGGAAAACAGGTCAAGCCGTTTGGTCCCGGCGCAGTCATTCGAAAGTCTGACTACCAGTCTTACCAAGGGTTATCGTAGTACTTAGGGATGACAGATCTTTAGATAGGTACGGTCGTGTTAAAAAAAATATAAACGTATATACCTACTTATTTTAAAACTTTGTTGCTCTAAAACTAATAAATAAGACGTGTCACAGTTTTTCTTGAAGTTTCTAAACACTGAATTTTATTTTGAACTTTTTTCTAAGAATGACAGTCAACAGCAAAAACTAATTTGTAGTTTGATAACTTGGGTAACTATGGAATGAAATATGTAAAGTTACCGCGTCTTACGTCTACATAGTTTTGGTATACCTACACTGAAACTTAAACACAGATTCTTAGACGTTTTCATACAATAGACGCTAGTTTTAGAAGATGACATATTTTTTCATATTTGAAAAATAAGGTTTCGCTGTTTAAGATTTTTTTTTTTTGTAACTGTATAGATTTTTTTTTATCTTGCTCTCCCTCTCTCTATGACCCTGAAATTCATTTAAAAGAAGGACGCCAACCCGATTCACATTTAATGTGTGATATAGTTAACCATCGAATATACTGGCAAACATGAAAACTGCCTATTCGTTCCAAGTTTAAGATCTGCCACAACAACTATCACACATCACATACAAACAGTAGTCAACAACAATAATAAAAGTGTAAACTGTAAAGCTAAGCCGAGGACACACGGCATACATAATTCAGTGAAAGATTCATTAACTACCATTACGTCTAAGCCTCGCTTTGTTTCAGTCTGCGCTAATATGGGGCTTAGGGTCGCTACGCCGATGCGACTAGGTGACAATATGTCGCAGGCTTTAGTCGCACGTTAATGTTAAATAAGGGATATGTTGTTACTGCAATATTTGAACTTGCTTCCGCTTTCGGGGACGCTGTTGTTTCATGCATATTTCAAGGGTCCACTGGGTAGACCAATGACCTGATGAAGGTTGCGGGGATCTGCTGGACCGGTCAATGCGACGACACAAACAACCCGAATGATGTTCTGTCTGAGTGCCAATATCATTAAAATACGTGCAGCCCCTAAATTATCCTTAATTGTTTCTTTATTATTTATTTTACTATAAAAAAAAACCGAATAAAAAATTAATGGTATAAATAAATCGCAGAAAACCACGCATGCTCATAGTTAGTCGTAACACGTAGGTAATCGCCACATCATGGCACAAAACGCCTAAATGACGTAAGGCAAGATCCCTTGGGCCCTGTATTCTGTTTCGTTGTTCTAAGCCATTTGCATTTCCCGCTCGTTCCACGAATTGAATCTTATTAGTAATAAAGGAAAATCCCTCGTGAAAAGATGAAAACCAGCTGGATTTGTCTCATTCTGAAATAACATTTTCAAGGTCAAGATTGCTTTGCAAATGCAGATTGTAAGATTTAGAATGGATTATTTCAAATGAAAAATTGTTTACCTAATTAGCCAGTAATCTGTCCAGATTGTCCTTTTTGGGAGATTATCTTGTTTATTTAGTTTTTTTTTTCAATTAAAATTATACAAAACTCGTGCAAAAAACATGCACCCAAAATGCACTTAAAACGTTCTAAAATTTTATTGTACCAAGAGCGGCCACAATGCACCTACAACGCACTACATTAACATGCACTTAATAATATGCACCGAATGACTGACTGTGCGCTTAATGCAAAGAAAGATGCGTTGAGATGTGCAAACGCTTACCTACGCATTTATGTAGGCTACCGTAATCTTTGAAACGCACAACTAAGCTGCGTCTTAGTTACTATCCAGTAGTTTTTATAGCTACAACCACAGAGTATGGAGATGCTAGAGACGGCATTGTCAAAATTTTCCAAATAAACCAAAGGGGTTACCGTTTATTCGCACTATAACACAAAAGCCGAAGCGACACTGCGGCGACACTTGGGGGAGGCCTATGTCCAGCAGTGGACGTTTTTCGGCTAAAATGATGAAGACAAAACGATGGTATTAACGTATAGTAACTAATCTTTCCTGTTGAAAGCAAATTACTTAAAGAAGTCGACCTCTAACCTTCGCTACAACGACCAGCCCTGCTTTTGTCACAACACGTGGATTCAACAAGGGCATCAGTCCGCCTTGCGAGAAGGCCTTTCGTCGCTGCGACCTCCGTCGCTACTCTTTAAACCTTTCGATATAGAAACTGATTGCTTTGACAGGTGTCTTTGGCAGAGGTTGAGCACGCTCATGACGCACAGGTGCAAATACTTTATCTCTAGACTACCCGAAACTGTAAATAAATCCCAATTAACATTGAACCTAATGCTTTAGCGATAAAGTTTAAAATCTTATGAGAAAATTGATGGCAAGAAAGGAGGTGTCTGGTGACAGATAACTATTATAACAGAAAAAAAAATTAATATTAAAAGCATATCTCCACTTCTCTTCGCTCGCAAAGGTTAATTACTCACTAAACTTAAACTTGTTATTCTAGATTAAAATGAATTAATAAGAAACGTATTATCTTGTTATGGGGCCCAGAAGGTAAAAACGGGACCCTGTTACTAAGACTCCACTATCCATCTGCCTGTCTGTCTGTATGTCATCTCGGCTCAGGTTGTATCTCATGAACTGTGATATCTCCACAGTTGACTAATTCAAAATTTCAAATGATGTATCTCTGTTGCCGCTAAAACAAAAAATATAATTTAAGTGGGGCTCTCATACAACAGACGTGATTTTTTACGTGGTATGGAACCCTTCATGCGCGAGTCAGACTCGCACTTGGCCAGTTTTTTTTTCTGTTTTAATACAATTTGAAGCTGTGTTGACAGTTTTAAGATAAAGACAGCTTAGTGCTCTCCTTTATGAGGAAAACTAATGCAAAGATAAAGATAATTTCTACTCATTACCTAGCGGAGTTAACTAACGAACTATTACTTTTAACAACCCCTATACTGGTAACAGAAAAACTGTTGTTTTTAATCTGTTGGTAGATCTAAATATATAAAAGGAGAACTGACTGGGTGACATATCAACGTACAGCCGAAACTACTGGGGCTAGGAATGTGAAATTTTGCACACGGCTTCCTATTATAATGTAGGGGAGCACTAAGAAGGGGTTTCTGGAAATTTAACCTTTAAGGGGGTGAAAAGGGGGATGAAAGTTTGTATGGAAAATCGACACTTTTGTAGTTGAACCGACATCCAAGCGTGCGAAGCCGTGGGCAAAGTGCTAGTCTTACATAATATAACATCACGCCTATAATCCCAGAAGGGTCAGGCAGAGCCGCAGAGGTATACGTAATAGTACATGCACATTTCAACAGAACTATATTTTAAGCCGAATGTATTAGGGGTCGACCTTTATGTCCATCGACCAGGCACAAATCTAGATTCCGTGGCAGCTACTGAGAAATTCGTGTTGGAAAAATGCAATAATACTTTTGACTTGACCCTCGAATCTAAACCAGGAATTCGAGCTTAGTAGTCGGGCTTCCAACCTCTAGAACAACTAGGCAGTCATCGAGAATGTGTTATGTATATTTTAGAAGTATTCCCGTTAGAGCACCTATGCTTAGAGCACTAAAGGTATTCCCATTAGAGCACCAATCAAAATTTTGACGTGGTAGGTACTCTAATGGGAACAATAAAAATATTCATCTACCCGCAGGAGATCTATCAAAGACAATTCTCACACTTTCAGTATAAAACAACACAAAACTAAACCAGATAAAAAAGAACTAAAACCCACATAGGTATAACGTAACACGTAAAACGTGTTTAGTTTCTAGGTTATTATTAGCAGAGGCGTGATAAAAAGAAAACATTTTCTTAATTATATTCGCACAGTCGCCATTCAGTCTTATAATTGCATTTTACTGACGTAGTTATTAATTAAAATATTATACCTGAATGGAAAAAGCTGATTATGCTCAATAAGTAAGTCAGCCTATAATGTTCCCACTGCAGGGATGGATAATTCACCACGCGGACTCAGTACGGGTTGGTAGATGTCCAAGTCTTCGAATTTTTTGATTCTAAGACATGCCGGTTTCCTCACGATGTTTCCCTTCACCGTCTTGAGAGCTGCCGGCTTAGCATGACCACCGAAGAAACGGGTTTTGTCGACAGAAGAATCGACAAAATGGCAGATTGTGTCAAGGTTTCATGTGAAATTGTATGGGAAAATCTTTGTCTATTCTTGGTAGAATAGATATAGAATTGCCATGCTACGGGGGCAGTTTTGAGAGCTTACTGTAGTAATTAATTTAAATATACCTAGATAGAAGACGCTGATTGTGCTCACTAAGTAAGTTAAGTAAACTGCATTAAATGATAGAGTAAACTTAGTTGAAATATTGGATTAATTCGCAGATCCTTTGGTTTGAAGACTTGTGATTTCTGATGCGTTAAGGAGTGTAATCAGTCTTGTTTTGTGTTATACTAGGTGGAGATTCTAGAAGAGCAATCTTAAATGTAGTGCTTAGCTTTTAGAGATCGCTTTAAGGTTATTATTTTTCGGGCAGACGATTTTATGTTTTTGTATTTTTGTTTTAGTTAGTGGCTTTGATATTTAGCTGGGGTCCTCGGTTATGAGCTTTAGGTCATTGGTACACGTTCTATTTTCTATTTATCTTCGGGGACGCCGGCAGACACCAGGCGGGCGATCAGTCCTTTCGTTGTGGATTATTTCGCCCATTTCCCCACTTGGCACGTTACTTTGTGTGAAATTACCTAATCACCGCTACTCTCAAAACTGTAATGGAACTTCTTGAAGAATTCTGAATGTTCTAGAACCAAGAAATCTCAAACAAAATATGAAATCAACCAGTCGGCCTTCATGGTGAATAGCGACATTCTTGCTGTCACGGAGAGGAAGACATTGTCCCAACAGTTGGACTATTATGTTGATTATGTGGATGAATGAGCTCGAGCTCGATCTTCAAGCATTTTTAATGTTGTCAATTTCAAAAGAACGGTTAAATTGTTGCTGTTTCTTTTTTCACCAGTATTTTTTCGCGGTTCTATTTTGGTAACATAACTAAATCTTTTATTTATTTATTTATTTATTTATTTCACTTTTAGGAAAACTTACAGCTAAACAGACAGTGAGTAATAATTTAAACAAAATATGGCCAATTACAAGTTTCCACATGTAGTTTATAAACAATATGACGAGAAAGAAAAGTACCTATAATAAAACCAAAAAAGAAACATAACACCAAACAGAAAAATGACTAAATACGCTCGAAGAAGCTATTTGAAAGAGTTTTCTTCAATTTAGCTAGACTAGTATTGAAAATGTCGATCTCAGCTTCCCGGCAGGTTGCGTTATACATACGACTCGCTCTCACCATGTACGAGTTACTTCTGTACGTAGTGGCTACCACTGAGGTGTGCAATAACTGAGGTCTACGCAGGAACACAGATGGGACTCGCAAACCGATTTTGTGCAGCAACTCGGTAACACCAGTTGTTCCATTGGCGATCTTGAAAAGTAACACAAGATCTGATATTTTACGCCTTTCGTAAAGTGGAAGGATATGAAATTTTTTGCAACGGTAGGTATAATTCGTTGAAAACGTTTTAGACCGATATTGAATACGCCTTAAAAACCTTTTCTGTATGCTCTCAATACGATTTATGTAAACATTATAATTGGGGTTCCAGACCTGAGAGGCATACTCCAAATGACTACGGACAAAGGAACAGTATAATATTTTAATGGTCTTTATATTTTTGAACTCCGAGGACACCCGGAGAATGAAACCAAGTGCTTTTGATGCTTTCTTGACTATATTGTCTATGTGCGCATCAAAGAGAAGCTTAGCGTCAAAGGTAACTCCCAAATCCCTGATAGTGTTGACCCTATTTAGTGCAGTATCAAAAAGCGTGTAATTATGGACGATCTGGATAGGTTTCCGTGTATAGGAGCAAACATAACACTTGGAGACATTTAAGTCCAATTTATTATTAAGACAATAGCCTTGAAAACTATTAAGGTCCGCCTGTAATAGATGGGCATCCGCCATTGTATTTATTTGTCTCATAATCTTCATGTCGTCAGCGTACAGTAACAATTTTGAATACCGGAATGAAGAAGAGATGTCGTTGATAAATATATTAAACAACAGCGGCCCCAACAAGGATCCTTGGGGAACCCCCGATGGGACGTTCATAGACTTAGAGCAGTATCCATTCAGAACTACAGTCTGACATCTGTTTTCCACATAGGACTTGAACCACCGGTAAAGATCGCCCCTAATGCCCACCGATAAAAGTTTACGCAACAGGATTACATGATCTATCCGATCGAAACATTTGCTGTAGTCGGTATATATAACATCGACTTGGGACCTTTGTGACATACACTCAGAGAGGTAGTCACTACAGACAATGAGATTAGTAGAGGTCGACCGACCCCTCACGAAGCCATGCTGGCTTTCACTTAAGATGTGCTTGAGTGCCGAAGAGACCTGTGCGTGCACAATTTTTTCCAGCACTTTAGCAAATACACACAGCTTCGAGATAGGTCGGTAATTCTCGACCAATGTCCTTGACCCTTTTTTATGTATCGGTGTTTCAAAAGTTTTGCATGGGATTCTGAAGGAAATACCACTCCTTGAGGCGCCCATGGATAAAGCTTCATGCCACCATGTGTTCGATAGAAGTTACGACATCCAACTCACTGCAGAAGCAGTAGATAGCTCTGGCATCAATGAAGTTAGGATATATACGGACGGCTCCAAGACCTCACACGGTACTGGAGCCGGCGTCTTCTCGAATGATCTAAACATTTCAATATCAAATACCCTAGATAAATTAAACACAATCTTCCAAGCCGAATGTATCGGTATCACCAGAGCGGCACAAGCAGTTGCAGCCAGAGACGTCAGTGATCTTAAAATAAAGATCATCTCAGACAGTGCATCGGTGCTTCAAGCCCTAAAAAACAACACAATTACCTCTGTCCTAATACTGGAATGCCACAATGCACTCCAATCCATTGCAACCACAAATAGTGTAACCCTGCAATGGATAAAAGGACATAGCAACTCGCTGGGTAATGACGCAGCAGATGAGCTGGCCAAGAGAGGCTCAAGCAATATAGTATTTGGACCGGAACCACTACTGCCCATACCTCAGGCCCAAATAAAAACATGGCTGCGTTCAAGAACCACAGAAAAACACCTCACCGAATGGAGAAACAGTGAAGGATGCAGGCAAACAAAAGATGCAGTTCCGGAGGCAATAATGAAGTTTAGTCGCAATCTCATCAAACTTAAAAGGGACAAACTCCGTAAAATCATAGGAATTTTAACGGGTCACTGTTCCCTAAACAAACATCTACATAACATAGGTGTAACAGACAGCCCACTGTGCAGAGGATGCATGGAAGCGGAAGAAACGCCACGGCACGTACTCCTAGAGTGCAGGAGCGTAGCAGATCACCGGGCACAAACTCTACGATCCCCATTAACTCTCCCGGAAGCCTGCAGCAGTCTGGCAAGGCTGCTGCAATTCTGGGACGACCTATGTTGGTTAGAGTAGGTATTTTTAAAACATCACGCACAATGGCCCAATCAAGAGGCTAAGTGCGGATAAAAGCCCTGTTAAACTAAACTAAACTAAACTATGTATCGGTGTTATATATGTTTTAATTAGACAACTGTAGGAAAAGAATCAGATACCGACATTTTCCCCATAACTCGACGACTCATTAATGAAGCCGTTACTTACATATTGGAACTTTACCCATTTTTGGACATATTCATTGACAAACCAATAAAACTATGTGGAATTCGACAGGATACAGTAATGGTTACAAAATGTCTTAACATAGCCCTGCATACCACCTTAAAATAAGTCTCATTTCGAATATCTGTTCGTAATTAAAATTATAATAAATTATCATTTTGTAATTGGATATCTCAACCACTCCTAGGTTGACAAAACCTTTTTTGACATTTAGAAATGTTAACTGCATGTTCATTAGAATAAGTAAATAGTTAAAAACTTCGTTGACTGCCTCGTTGGTCTAGTAGCCGCGGATCTCGACTGTTGAGCATTAGGTTCTTGGTTCGAATCCCTGGTCGGGCAAATAGCTATTAGTTTTTCCATCGGGAATTTCTCAGTAGCGGCCATTTGATGGTAATAAGCTCGCCCTCTTTATCATTGGGGTAAAACATTATTGACAAACTCGTTTAATAAGTCTCTGATGCCTGTAGCACACCTCCGCTGCGAAACTCAAAGGGCAAAACCGCAATAGTTTCGCTGTGAGTTGTAAGTTCTTTGGCGGCGAAACAGGAGCGAAATTCCCTGTTCTAACGTACAAAACTGACTATGATGTTGTCTCTTCCTAACACGATTTCGCTCATTTGCTCAGGAGCCGTCTACATCTCCGCCCGTTGACCGTAGTACTGGTTGTACAGCGAAACTCGTGCAGCGGTTTTGCAATTGTTGTTTCGCAGCGGAGGTGTGCTACAGGCATGATAGTCTAGTTCGTGTCTCTTGGTGACTTTTGCACTACATAATTTTATTTCAAGGTTTGAACTCAGTTCATCGCTGACATTTCCTTCAAGATTTCAAATGTCAAGTAGCAATAAGACTTGTTCAAGTTAATCTATGATAGTATTAAAACTTAAAGTGAAGGTACCTAGCGTCTTATTTGTGACAATATCTAAAGGTCTAAGGGAGACGATCAGGGCTCTGTTGCTCCAGAAATCACTAAACCGCGATTAGCGTTAGACTTTTTGAAATCATTCTGTCACTATCAATAATTTCAAATGATTGACAGAAAAAGAACGACATTTTAAATTTTAAATGTGTTTTGTGATATGTGGTGCTTGACGGGCTCTATCTACCTACTATTCTAAATGTAATAAAATACATGGTTCGTTCTGTATATATAGAGAACATTTTCAGTCAAAACTAGTTATTTTGATACCTACAAAGAATTTAAGATTACAATGGCATCACTGTTACTAACAATACTATCATATTATTGTCTTATTTGATAATAATAATGTACATGTATTTACTTAGTTGTATTAAGTTAAAGTTCTCTGAACGCCAAGGACAGTTAATAAACACAAGTTCTGTTCAGTGGTTTAAACTGAAGCAAAGTTCATACAACCTTAACTGTAATATCAGCTAAGTACGTTGACTTTGTAGGAGTTTATGCAGTTTCAGTACTTTGATTTAAAATAATTCATCAGTTTTATTAAGTAAAGCGTGTTTACGATTTTTAGTGTAACTCGCCCTATCTCAAATATAAATTGTCCTGTTTATATGTCGGTACAGCTACGGACCCATCTAATATTATATTTTTCTTCTTTCAAATGCGGAAATATCTTGCTGACACCAACACGAATGACAACGAAATGCAATTAATTATCGATAAAACAATTTTCTATCGACTAATATCAACATCACTACGTTACGGGAGGTTATTACCGCCCGCATATCCGGTCAACGAACTCGCTATGTTGGTGCGTGCGATACAACCAACATTTGTGCGAAATAAGTTCAGCTATCCTGTAAACAAAACAGCTTCAAGTTAACCTGATGAGCCTATTGGCCCAAATATTGGCAATTGGCATAATCATTTCGACGTACCGTGAATCCACCCACATGTTCAATTTACCTTCATTGCACGCAGAAAATATAAGCCAACTTAAGAATAACCCTAAAGGTTCGATGAACTGCCCTCGTCTTAGTAATATTTTGTACGATAGGTGAGGAGCAGGGTAGGTCAACGTAATTCAGCTGTATGTTGATTAGAATAATATTGCAACTTGTTTTTGTTTATTGTGGTAATAAAGTTGCAACTTTGTTTCGATACAGGTTTCTGTTTGTATACTGTTTACTAATTTGTTTGGCTATGTAACTGCATCCGCATAATAATTCCCGACCGATTCCTCGACAAGGTCATTAATCCTCTGAAACTGACAGTTTCAGAGGATTAATGACCTTGTCGAGGAATCGGTCGTCTGTTTAATTTTTCATAAAAATTTACACTAGTCGTTGGTCGTCGTGTGTCGATTTTCAGGTTACATTATATCTCAGTTAAGCGCTACTATCCATTATAATATATCGAGTTTCCTCTGTGCCTAGGAAAACACGTTAAGGTGGATGTTCCAGGGTAGCCCGCGATATTCAAATTTTCGTACGTTTTTAGCGATTTGCATGATTATTTCATCAAAAGGTCTATTTTCTCAGGTCTAAATGATGATTTTGATGATTATAATTCTGTAACTGCATACGTCTTACAGCCGCGAATCATATTTTCACTAACATACAACCTAGCACTGGCCTTCAAATCGCTAAAAACGTAAGAAAATTTGAATTTCGCGGGCTACCCTGGAACATCAGCCTTAAGCCGTTCCTTCTGACTGTCATTTGTAGATATTTGACAGTCGTTATAGGTAGCCAATGGTCCGGAAGTCTGGCAACCATTCTTACCAAGGAGTATTGTATTTACCTAGTACTAACTGTTGTGGAGGTCAGATAGGTAGTCGCTCCATATAAAATGTTAGTTTTCAACTGAATCCAGTTTGATTGGAAGCCGACCTCATAATAGTTAGGAAAAGGCCAGACAGAGGATGTCAGGTAAATAATTGGTCGTCTATGTATTTCATACTAATCCTGATAACTTAATGACGTCACTTCAAGACCTACAGATAGTTGTTCCGGGTCTGGATATTTGTGTATGTGAGTTTAAATGTTTGTGAACGCACCCACGATACAGGAGAAATTCCTAGTGTGGGGCAACTATGGGGGCAACGTTTTAAAAAAAAAAAGTAATATTTCTTCTAGTCTCGTTCTCAATTCAGGACTAGCTTCAATTTGACGTACCTGTTGAAATAATTACACTAAAGTGAGCCAAGATAATATACAGACACTCGTCGACGCATTTTTAAACAGTAATCTTTTAGAGTTCCCAAGACATTCATACACGTAGATGGCGAGACGAGATTGAAGCATACAACCTACACACAAGTTTAAGATCGAGATTACTGAAAAGAGTATATGTATAAGTTTACATTTATTGCAAGCGAAAGCTGTTGTGTCTTCGTATTAACCTTTAGATAGCCAGTCACTTCCCGTATGATAAGATCCTGGACTGGGCGGAGCATTTTGGATTATAGCCCATTCTCTCTCCTAGACAAAAAGCCTATGTCCTAGCAATGGGAACATTATAGGCTGATTAGTAATTATAATAATCCTACAAATACAGTAGGTAATTTCTTGAAAATATTGGTCATTGACCATCCCATTATAGGAAGCCTTCCCCAAAATAAATAAACTAAGAATAATCGTTCTAAATAGTTGGTGTAAGGCAAAGCTATATTGTATTCAGAAACAATTCCCATCCGAGAAATAGCTACAACAGATCAAAATCATTTGGCTCCAACGCTATTGCTACCTACACTAGTTTCCTTAGTTGTCAATATCACGTGATCCGCCACTACCGCGCGACTCCCCGCTGCGATCCGACCCCGTCGTATCGTCGGACACGTTTCAGGACCGTTCACTTGCTGTGTAGCGTGCCCTTTCTATTTTACGTAGACAATATTGTTACGAAAACGTTTTGAGGTTTATTTATAGAAGGTTTACAATAGCTTGGACTATATATTCTTTGTTGAAAAGGTTGACAGGTATAAGAAAGTTGTTGGATAAGCATTTTTTATTATGAGATCGAATTTAGTATGAACGAGTGAAATGATGAACACTGCAAATGAAATCATCATCATGAGCCTGTAATGTTCCCACTGCTGGGACAGGTCTCCTCTATATGAGAGGGAATGACCACCTAAGGTCACCACGCGGGCCCAGTGCGGATCCATATTTCCACCAGTTACCTAAAGGTCCAACTTATTACTACGTACCGGGCACAAATGAAGACCCCGAGCTAGCACGGAGATTGTCCTGACCCCAAATAACAATTAAGCTTAAAACACTATCGAAACGGGTCTTATCGCGATATTCTTTTCCGCCGGTCGTCTGACGAGGTCCGCCAGTGTGTAGACGTCCTTAGTGTTGTGTGTAGAAGTACCGACAGTGACATTTATAAAAATTGTGAAGACCAAGTGGATGTGATGTATACAAATAAACGTAGCAAGCAGCTCGAACGGTAACGTCATAGAACAGTCCTGAACTAGCCCTTGAGGCAAGCAGACGGTCCCTTCGAGTTGCACACTACTTACTGATATATTGAGAGGTTTTAATCTAAACCCCAAAGCCCACAAGTGATTCTAGGACCCGCACTTTACGAAGACGTCGCTGAGCTGTCATCAGTCCTCCCGTGACCACGATCGCTGCAAGGCGGTCGAAACGTCGGGAAACAAGTAGGTACCTGTTTACCTCGTTAAAAACTAAAAAACCCGACTGAAAAAACGGAAAAGCAAAAAACAAGCACATTTTAAATTAAACAAAACTTGTAAGCAGGCGGGGTCCATTCTATTTTCATTTCATAATTTAATATTCAAATGAACCCCGCCTGCTTCCAAGTTTTGTTTAATTTAAAATGTGCTTGTTTTTTGCTTTTCCGTTTTTTCAGTCGGGTTTTTTAGTTTTTTAACTACATTTTTTTATTTAACACTTTTTAGTCAGTTTTCATTAACTTCGTTATTACTATTATAAGACGGTAGATTTCGATTCGATTTTATATTCATTCCGTACACGTAAAAGAATCCGGTTATAAGTAAGAAATGCGATATTGTTTGTTCTAATAACTTTAAATCGTTATATATCCTAAACGGTTTTATAAAATGAAAAATGATAAAGGAAACCTAATATTCATTTTCAAATACCTATTCAACGATACCCCACTTGACATGGTGAGTCAATTTTTTTTTTTTTCATTTTGACAATATGGCGACTAGTTGTTACTATAGTGAGTATTGTTTATTGTAATGTTTTTAGTGACACTCGCGAGGTCAAGACGAATCGATTGACGTACGGATCATCAAAATCGGCCAAGGCGTTTGGCCTCTACAATGCCACATAGGAACAAACATACATACATACATACATACATACATACATAGACTGATAAACACATAACCCTTCTTTGCTTTGCGCAGTCGGGTAAAAAGAATATCGCGATAAGACCCGTTTCGATAGTGTTTTATAATGTGTACAAATCGCGAAAGTTTAAAAAGTTTAATTAAGCTTAATTTCGATAAACGATACTATACCATCATTAATTGGATAACCCTCATACATCCACACAAGTATCTTTGCAAAGTGAAAACTAATATGATACAAGCGTCCGTCTCACGAATTAAACTTAGTTATATAAGTTAACCTATCTTCACAGATAATGCAAGGTTCATCAGCTGTTCAAGATAATCTATAGCATCCACATTGTGAGAGATATTTTACAATCCCATGCATATGTATGGCATATAGCTGAATCTTGGCAGGACTTAGAAGGTTCTATCGGTGCCATGCAATGCGAAATACTAATCCTTCTTTCGAAATACAATTGTCACATAAATACTAGGTAGGTAGGCGTAGATAGAGGATAATCTAGGGCTTAGTATGTCGCCAATTTTGATAGGCACTAAATATCACGACTATAATTCTCAAAGGGTTTGGTAGAGCTACACCCACATGTGGTACATAACACTTTGTAAAGTCGAACAAGTTAATAAGTATAAAGGCAGATCTTTATAATTCTAGTACACTGAAAATATTGATTGCAATATTTTTTTTATAAAGCGTTTCGCATATTAATCAGTCGTTTTCTCTTAATGTATCATCTTAAAAGTAAATGTAGTTAGCTGGCTATATACTTATTAGCTTGTTCCACTGTGCAACCTGAGAATCAAACCCTTCTCGTGAGAAAGAGCTCTTTTTCAAATTTTAAATTTTAGTCATACATAACATAACAAAACTGCACGCATGTAATTTCTGAAGGGTTTGGCAGAGGTGAACTTAACAGTATGTATATGTTTTAAGTCCCATGTAATAGGGGACGAGCCTTAATAGCCATCAATTACACTTAGCTCGACCTAGAAATTGGACCCAGGCAAGACCTCATACTCAGACAGTTACTTACATAGTAATATGGTAAAAAAAATACATTTTCTTGAGAGTTACACTACACGCCCTTCACTTATGTATAACATTAAACTTACATATTTATACTTCTAAATATTACAAACAGGTACACGGAAGATACGGAAGCAAACCGGAGCTGTCAAACTGGTTGTCATTGTTAAACTGAGCGTGGTTTTAAGCGCCGTACTCCGAGGTGTTAACTAAACCTGTTTTAAAACTTGTCTAAACTTCATATGACAGCAATAATTAATGTATTTAGAAGTTGTTAGTGTGTAAAAGTGAAGCTAATTAGAAGTTAATGTATCGTAATATTACTTAATTCGTTTTGATACGTTTATTAGTGTACTGTAATTTTAATGTTTATACAAACAATACTGCGCTAGACGGCTATAATCCCCGAAGCGTTAGAGGTGACGTCGGTGAGGCAAGTCTAGGTAATACACTTACCCCTTGGTAGAACAGCCCTGAAAATGTCTCTATTTTTCTACCAAACTAAAATCCTCTTCACAAAGTGTTACCTAAATTTTTCCTGTTCAAAGTTCAGCACACGTTTCGCCCGGTTTTCGATAACATCGCAATGCGGGCGCCGAAAACGTTTCTATACAAAATGTCCGTTTAACATAACAAACACCTGAATTTTTGATCGATACTGAGCATTTGGAAACGTGCGGCTTAGTTGTTGATGGAGACTGATGTTCTTGGGTATGGTGTGAATCGTTTTACCTACTGGTTCGGTATGGAGAATTAATTTGTTTAACTAGGTTATGTCTGAGGTTTCGCTCGCATGGTGTTCGGGGATTGTTCTACGGGATCGTACAACCGGGATAAACTGGTAAACGAGTTGACTGGTAGAGAATGTCTTGTGGCATTAAATCCGCCTGTGTTGCAATCTTCGGTATAAAGTTTAAAGTAATAAAAAGTAGGACCCTATCCGCCTTATTACAAAAGTTAGATAAACCTGGTTTAACTTAGACTTGGTTTATCTCGCATGCTGTCACTTTTGAATATTATTGAAGTGAGACGTCATGCGAGATAAACCAAGTCTAAGTTAAACCAGGTTTATCTATCTTTTGTAATAAGGCAGTTAGTGTTAATCTAGGAAAGAGTAATAAACAAACATTCATCCATCTTCACAAGCATTGAGAAGTAGTTAGATTATTTAAAGGACCACAAAATTAGCTAACCTCTACGATTGGCGATATAACTTTGCATACTGAAACATCTTTTGTCTTTTAAAAAAACTATTGCCACTCAATCGGCTTGAGTCTGAAGAATATTTGGATACAGAATGTCGTAATCTTGCTTGGGATTAAAACGAGTATGAGTATTGATTTTGGCCGAGTAATTAAACTAAGTATTTGTATTTGTGTTCGTAATTCCTAGCTACTTATTTTATAAAAACTACTGTATCAGATATTGTCAATAGCATCGGTAACAGAATATACCCCGAATAATAACGTAACAATAAATAAACTTCACTCGTAAAACATTTCAGTTTCAGCTCAATTACTTCCATACGCATCGTTATTTTACTCGAATTGTACATTACAATATACTTTTTCAAGCACAGTTCAGTAATTAAATACTCCAGGTGTAATTAATTGTTCATATAAATTGAGAATAAACAGTATACAGTATTGTCATAGAGTAGTACTTGTCTACAGAAGGACAACTAGTGAAAACGCATTCAAACACATACGTAGAACTGATCTTGGATTTCTGTTCTCGTACAGCAGGTGCATGCTGGCATTCACTTGGTATATCGTCCTTGGCTGCCTTTTGTGTCATGCCTCCCTGATCTGTGCAAGTATCAAACAGGTCTTTTCTGCGATCTTCTGTAGATCGTCCAGTCAATAGACTATTGATATACCAACACCCCTTCTACCGAAACTCGGTAACCATTCCGTTGGAGCTGCTTCACAAACCATCACCGCGTTTAGCCAAGTGTTCTGCCCACCTCCGTTCAAGAACCGTAAACGAACGTCTTACGGTCTCTCCCAAAAGTTGTTTCAATTTTATTTAATGATTTTCCAATAGCAATTTGTTTGAAAGTTTGAGATATGAGTATGCCCGCTTCCATGCATCGTTTGCTTTTGCGTTGCTTATGTGGGTACACTTGTTTCGTTGTATGCAGTGGACATTCTGAAGCTATGTATTCCGTGGTACTGTTACGTAAATCGTGCGTGCTTCATAGACCGCAGTGTTACTATCGGTGATTATCGGTCGTTTTGCTACTATATAGTTCAATGTCCTAGGATTGTTTTGCGATTAATTTGGCTAATTTTAGAGTGGTTTTTTAAAGCGAAATTGCCGGGAAAATATATAACTCCTGTCTTGATATTGTGTACATGTCAGTTGTGGATGACTTTTGGGATTTTGTATGATGCATTATAAAACTTTGAAGGTCACTCTTTGTCAGTAAAGATTCAATTTTTTTTATCTCGATAGTTCAAGTAGAAAAGAAAAACCGATCCTAACCACAGAGGAATAGAGGTTATAAGCAATAATATGACGACGCGGCTTTTTCACCCACCGTATGGGTGAAGAGCCGACAACGGTATAAAAATGTTTCACCCATACGTTGGGTGAAGAGCCTGCAAGCAGAGGGAATTAAAAATACGAATCTGAATAACACAAATCATCTCAAAAGTTCAGAAACTGTGATGCTGTGCATCATACCATTGTGTCTTATATTGCATCATTCATTGAAACGGCATTCACATTTCCATACTTTCGTATTCCTCAGAACTATTATTATTTAAGTCATCTATGTTTTGTTTCCAATACATAATATTAATGTTATTATTAATTTGTTGCAGGTAACAATCACTATATTGCGTCGCCCTCATCGCTTGACATTTTGAAAATGTCAGAAGCGCATAAAACGAGGTAAATTGTATCTAATTATAGTATTTTATTATTCTAGTAGGTATTATTTTATACGGAAATAATGATGAGCAATATTCTGTCATGGAGTCTTTGTCTTGGATAAAAAAGTGCACTTTTACTAAATGCAGATGAAGACCTCTGTGTAAATTTAGTCTGCCAGAGTCTTATGTGACTGGATATTCATGATGTTGTCTACTAGATATTATGACCATTTCTGCCTATTCTTAAAAAATAAATAATAATTATTATTACATAGTTATCTTAGTATCAACAACAATTTATAGAAAGTACTTAATTGATTTTGCAAACTAATTTAGCTAGGTGGACAAGCATCATCTTACTGCCTTCACCAATTTTACTTGGGATAGGAGAAATACGTTTTTTTTTTTTTGTTCTGCTCTGACACCCGTGACAGTATTATTTACTCAGCTAAGTGTACTGACGATCTAAAAATCTCGTTGCACAGGCATACATGTCTAGTAGTGGACTGCAAAATGCAGAGATGCTTGTTATAATAGTAACAGGTAATTTCCATGCCATAATGAACACAAGTATAAACTTAATTATTTTGCATTATGAAGATGAGTTGCCGTTCTCATTTTGACCTCACTCATAAAACCGATGTTGAGAGAAGCAGCTTATTAACTTAGACAAGAGGCAGTTTCACAATAATGTTCAAAAGTACCAAGAGCTCATAACTTCATAAGAGTCCCATAAATAATGAATATTTCCTAGTTCGGCATAATAATTTAAGTGACTATCCATAACTTGAGCCAAAAGGTTAGTTACACAGTAATAACATGCTGTGTTAACTTGATTTATAATTAGTGTATAAACATTAGCTGGAAGACATGTTTAATTTTGTCGTAAAAATAAGTATTGGTTGTGGCTCTTAGGTAACAGTAGGTACTTTATTCTTCCTTATGTGTCCCACTCTCTTTACTTTGATGTCGTGGAGAGGAACCAAAATTCTTGCAAACATTATGATGAGATTCTTGCTCCTTTAACTTAGACTTCACTTTCGCTTATGTCTTGAAGTCTTCCATTCCCTCTCCAACTATCAATATATTTATACTGTATTTTAGTCACATACATAATTGCACAGACTTTTCATCATTGTAATGATGATACCAATCTATCATTATTTCCTAATCTATGTCTTTTACCAGTCTTTTCACGCGAAGGTTCCTATAAATTGGTACCTAACAAAATGTAACTCAATACATTTGTTACACAAACTCTACAGGTGAGAATCTTGACCAAAGCCATCTGTCTAAATGAGCACTGTCATTAATACCCCAGTTTAAGGTCCCCCCAGAGGCAATAAACATGTACGAATGGTCGTAATCTCGGTGAATGTTCTATTACGGCGCTGTCAGAGACCAGGTCAGAGCTGTGACGGCTAGTGGAGAGAGGAGGCAATTGCAGAAGGCTTGATTTCCTGTTAAACTTGTGAAGTGACTTTACGTATGTCAAAGTGAGGGCGTGTTGAATCCATCCGTGTAGATCACATACTCAATTTTAATTTGATACAATGTTGTGTCCTTGAAGAATAGGCATTTTGAAATGGGCAACTACATAGTTCATTATGCCTGTGGCTGGACTGTAGTTAAAAGAAATGCTTTGTGTTTGAAAATATATGGTACCATAGCATGGTATTCCCGTGGAAAATGACGAACTTCCTGGTCACTTACATCCTCTGCAGGGGTTAAATTTTTATACAGGCACGTCTTACAAAAATCAAAGAATTTATGACAATCATTAAGCAGCCCTGGGGCCACGTGATGGCTACTTACAACTAACAGATGAAACCTAGGCCTGCCCCGTTACTGATATTTCTGTATCGTGGAATGTTGCTCTAGGTTTTTTTCGAAGTGTCCCTTCTGAATCCTATTGTAATCTCAGTGTCCACGACACGTCACGTTCCCGTACTGATTTCCCCCCGGCTCTGAATTCTGAATCCAATGTCGTAATGTTTGTAACTTGTTCCAACGTGTTGATTATTCGTTTAGTGGTTCTTCTATTGTTTTTCTTCTATTGTTATTTTGAAGGCGATGAGATTTATGTGGGATAGTTATTACGGAAACAGCGGTGTACAAATTTTAATTAATGAAAGCAGTTTTGTAACTAAATTTTATCAAAACAAAAGCATAAATTACCTATCGTCAATGCATAGCAGACACTTAGCACAATCTGCCTTTTTAAAACTAAAAATTTCACAGAACACGCTGTTTTTACTATACGTATTTTACTAAAACCATTATCAACAAAAACACCGCTTTTATTTTACAGCCAACCTGCCTCATTTACGTAAACCCACTGGACTCAATAATTAAATTTAACAAATCATTCATTGTTCCGCTCGAATACATGACTTTAGGAAGCATACAACACGAGCGTTTTATAATCACTGTTGTGAGATGTTCTGGAATCCGAAGGTCGGACGTAAAGCAACAGACGCGACGCTCTCTTAAAATCGCAGGCAAGGCCGGATGTAAATGCCTAGCTTTGTAGCCTCGTTGATTGCAGTGAACGATTGCCTTTCTTTGGCAAGAGCGTGTATAGTCAGCATCAAAAGTAGATTAACACAGATCAAAGTTTCAAAGCAGGTTTTGGTTAATAACTTGTTAGATATTACTCGTTAATCTTCCGAAAGATTAAAAATAATAGCTGGAGTCCTGTATATAAAATTCCAAAATGTTAAACTATTTTCGTTGCTGATTGTACAGTCGAACAAAGTATTTGGTGTACAGGTAGCTTGCATTTTTAAACTGTATCATTTTAGATCAGTCTTTCTCTCTCTGTCAAAAACTTTATAGGACAAAATTGCGATCAATGTTGTCAGTGTACTAGAATTATGAATATTTCTGCGTGTACCTATACCAAACAGCTTGTTCAACTATTTAATAGAGTTTATTTTCGTAATCAATAGTATAAGTTGTTAAGTAACAGTGTAAGTGTAACTGTATAGTCAGAAACAAGCAAAGACAGTGCTTTTAAAAGTGTGTTTCTCCTTCTATATTACTTGTATGTTATTGCAAACATAGCTCTGTGAAACCCATACCGTTATGAAACAAAATTTTGAATTTAGCTAATATGTGTGAAGATGTAAGTTATTTTATGATTTTGCATAGAAGGCGCTACAGGAGATAATTTATCGTCGCGCTGATATTATCTATTGAGTTCCTCATTCGGTATTAATTTGAAATTCATTAGATTATCGTTAAATATGGCTGGATTGTAAATAAATAGAAATGTTAGTTGGATATAAATTATAGAAATGCCAGACACTCAGCGAGTGGTCGATGCCAACACCTCTTTGGTCTGAACTGTCGAGAGGTGACTTAGGGTTAAGTCAGCTGATTGGTCAGCATTTACGTGAATGCTGATAACATCATAATGTCAATCGTTATTTCCTACTGTGTAAACAGTGAAAGGTTTTTATCTTAGTTAATCAATTAAACATATTGCCGCAGCCTTATTCTCAAAGCATTAGTGAATTTTGCTGTATGTTATAAAGAGAAAAGATTTGAGTTTTTGTAAGTTTGTAACGAATCAAAAATTATTAAACCAATTTCAAAAACTCTTTCACTATTTGAATGTTTCATTATCCCTCAATAACATAGGATTTATTTATTACAAGTTTAAAAAATAAATGCCCCATCGTGCTAAGTCGGGACGGGCCGCTAGCTCTGAAATATTTTTATGAAGTTCAGCAAAACATTAGCTTAAGATATCTCTTTGTTTATTTACGGGTAGAAACTTTGTTTATTTCGGGTGCCCGCGGCTTTATTCGATAACTAAGTAGTTATCAGATAAAGCCGCGGGCAAAGATATTTATGAACCAGGAAACTGATAAGATAAGTTTACTTAGGGCTAAGATACATAATTACATGTTTGTAAAGACACAATAAATTGTTTTATCTACCCAAATATCATAAACCCTCTCTAATGCGTTCAAAAACCATAGGCAATGACCAGCATTACCAACCAGCAGAAATTAACAGAACTGTAATGAGCTCATAACCTACTGAAAACAGTAGGTTATGAGTTTTAAATTTGGAACAGGTGTCAAATTCAAGTGAGTGTGCTATTCTATAGTGCGCGCGGAACTAGTTGGCCACGCCTTAGGTGGCGACAGGGGTGAGGGGGCGGGTTGCCTACAGCTCGCAATGCACCAAAGAGTATGTAACTTTACAATGCACAGGAGACTATAATTAGACAGTGATGACCAATCTCGAGATATCGTGAACAATAATTTGTTCAATTTATTGAAAAGAATACAAATAAAAAACAAAAACATGCCTAAGGCGCGGTCAACTAGTTCCGCGCGCACGTATCTACATTAAAACAGATACCTATCGATACGAAACCCCAATTCAGTATGATTTTAATTATAAATCGCACGACATTTTGATCTCGAGTGACACAAGAATAGTGACTTTGTTCGTTTGCCTATGATTTAAAAAAAATTACAGATATCCGAAACGCCGCCGCCGCCATTTCGAGCTGTCATTTGTTCGTTAGCTTTTTATTCCCTTTCATTGAGTAGACAAATTTTCTGTTAATTCTTTATTTCTGTCGAAAATGAGTGATAGTGACTCAGAAATTAACATGAACACTCCGCCAGATATCGTAAATGCAGCGACGAATGCAACTAATAACCTGTTTATTTTTTATTGCATTACACTGGTAACAATGCTGGTCATTTCCCTATGGTTCCTGAACCCATCATAGAGCCCTTATGATATTCGGGTAGATAAATTAGTGTATGCAACTATACATAATTAGGCATTACAACACTCGTGTGATGCTATTAAGAAACTCGCCTTCGGCTCGTTTCTTAAACCCACACTTGTGTTGTAATGCCCTTCATTATGCACAGTCGCATAAACTACTATTACTTAACGTAGTTAAGGAGAATTTCACGCGACATTTGACATTTAGACTGTATTTAAGAACTATCAGTATCACACCCTGTACCTACGTCGTTTTGCATGAGCTAGACGTGGTGAGTTTCATTGGTCAACATTGACCATTCTCTCTCTGTCTATCTCTTCTTCAAACTTTGACCACCTAATGCTGAGAGAAGGTCTTTCATTCTTTCCACTTTTGACAGCTTTGTTTTTTGGCTATCCAGTTTCTTCCGGCCATTTTAGTGAGACCTTTATCCAGATGGAAAATAGGGAAGAAAGTGCGGGAGTGGATACCATGGACGGGGCGGAGGAATATGCGAAGACAACAAGCAAGGTGGACAGACAAATTTGCCCTTAACTTCATACAAATCTTAATTATTGCGCCCATGCAGATATACCGAAAAAACTTATACCTACTTGCTGTGTCTGCGAGATACTTGAGGAAACATAGCACTGTTATAGCACATCACTAACTACCCAACAATCCTAAACACAGTGGGTGCGCGTTTTTTCGGCAATTCGTCACGGATTTCGTATTTCCTAAACCGAAGATTCGTCACAGCGAGACGTTTTGGCGTACTATAATGACCATGACAGTTCACAATGTGGTGACAATGAATGTATTGACAATAAGTTTAGTTGGAACTGGTGAGTGGTGACTTAGAAAGCAGTGGGTTGTGCAAGAAGTTCTGACGATGTAAGTAAGGTTACACGTGATTTGGCCATGGGTCATGGGTAACTTACGTTAGGTTAGGATCTGATTCATCATCATCATCAGCCTATAATGTTCCTACTGCAGGGACTTAGGCCTCTTCTCTAGGAGAGGGATGAGTTATAATCTACCTCGCGGGCCCAGTGCGGATCTGATTCACTGTTCGATATTATTAATGATGGTTGAAGAATTTCTTGCCGTTGGTTTGGTCAAGAACATTTTTGATTGATTTAGCAGAGCATAAGTGTTTACACGACCTACTGTCAACAATACACGTCAGTTAGCGCAGACTCAAGATAAAATGAAGTCTCATCTATAGTATGGCGCTTCTTTATATCGTAATAAATTGGAGGGATTTGTTGCAAAATGCAGGATTTTTATTCAAATGTGAATGGAAGATCACTATTTTAGTTTATTGTTCGGTCATCGCTTCCGCGACCATCTTTCTGGGGGCTTTCTAATTACTCATCTTAAGCCATCGACCCAAATAATTCTTTTCGTCATTCTATACAGCCATATAAACTTACTAGTACATATTTAACACCATCCAACAATGAAGAAATAGCCAATACCAACTAAGATGCAATACCAGATAGGCCAGCTGTCACTCAGACATGATTTACTGGCACAGAATGCCATACAACTATTTGCCACGCTGACTGACCCCAGACTAAATGTCTTTGCGTACCCAGGCCAGGGTATGTTAGACGTGAATGCAGAAGATTTGTGTGTCTGATTGAGTTGGTATGGCTATAAAACAATATCTTTGTTGAACTTTTCATGTGGGATGTTATTCTTTGCTGCGTGAGGTCTTCATTGATAAAATCATAGGTCGTATTGTTGGTCCAACGGCAAATAGCTTTGTCTAGATTTGAGAGTTGTGTTAAGAAAGGTAAGGTATGTGTTGCCTGTAAGTGACTTAAGGATTGTCTTGTCAATCATCCAACAGGATGAAGTAAGCTTCATCCTATTGGATGATACACTTACACAGTATCCTATATTATGATGAGAAAGGATCTACGATAAGCGTCAGCTTATCCTTTTTGCTATTTGTACTAGACGCGTAGATATGAATTTCGGGTTCCATTTGGAAGATGTAAAGAACCAATAAGTCTTCGTCTTCTTTTTTTAGGATCACTCGTGTATCTGTCTGTCCGTCTGTCACATGCATTTTGCTTCGAATCTAATGGACCTAATAAGTTGAAATTTGTTTTCGTCTAGTTAGAAATTTCTCTCAGACATATTGGTTTCCTCATGATGTTTTCCTATAACGAAGCAAGTAATAATTTTACAATGCGCACGTGAATCCAAAACATTATATATGTGCGTTTTGAACCAAATTAATACATATTTAAAAGAGACACTGGATATGGGTTTTAGACTTCTATAGGCGCCGTGAATTTCATCGCCGATCTCCTTACCTAATTAACCTAAACTGTATCTATAAATCCTAATAGACCTTTTCAACTATGTTACTCCCTTTTATCACCTCAATCTGGTTGCCTCTCGCTAAAATATTATACCTATTGCAGAAATACCAATCCCAATCCATTGTGAAGCCTTAAATATCAAGAGGCATGCAAAAATTGTTAGTTGCGAAACTGAGCCGGGTTGAAATAGTGCAGGATTATGTGCAGAAGTAACATTGTTCCTACACGAGGAATTTTGAAAACGAGCAATAATTTGATTAGCATAAGTTGTCCCGTTGTTGGGAAAAAGCCTCCTCCCCATAGCCTTCCACTCTGCTCTTTATCCGGATGTCGTTACGCCATCGACAGCATTTTCTAGGCATCGGTGATGCTCATGAATTCTGCCGACATGACCCACCTAATCCCACTTCAACATAGCAGTCTTGTTGCCCCCCTTCAGCGATTCCAGCTTTAGAGGACTTGAACAATCAAAACTTGTTGCGAAACTATAGATCTTGTGTTATATTGTATTCCTATGTGAATACGATCTAATATCGTTCTTCCTAGTTTAGCTTTGTTTCCTGTCATTTCATTCTACTTCTTCTGGTCTCTCTTCTTTCTTTATTGTCTCCGAATATGTCTTCTTGTAAATCCAATTGTTCTTCTGCAACAACTCTGCCATACCAGCGCCATTGTGGTTGCAGCGGTGATTTATTGACATTTCGGCTCAGTCGGCGAGACGGCGTAATTACGGGCACGATTGAATACGATCGGTCTATCGGCGGGTCGGAGAGCACAAAATATCAGTATATTTAGTGCTCTGCGATATTTTAGGTCTTTGGTGATGTCGGTAACTATTGGCATTGTTTTGTACGTGTTCGGGTTTAAAAAGATTGTGGCGAAATAAAGCATTAGAAAAGTGTTAGTTAGCTTCAACGTCTTTATAGGCTCTATTATTGTTATCATCTTCAACATCATGACGTATATTATGATTATTATACCTTCTTTACTCCTTTTTGCGCAAAATGTGGTCTGGAGGTGAAGTTGCGGACACCTGCCCGTTATGCAATACAATTTTTTCCTCTCTTTGTGTTCAATTTACATCAGACCGTTCTAAGAAACACGAGTGTTTATCCACTAGTGAAATTCCGTGAATACAATTCATCGATTGGTTGGGATTTGTTCATGGAATATAAAGGCTAGATCACAGGCCAAGAAGTACCTAGATGGCGAGATGAACTCTTTCTCAAAGGATTGGCCTTCAATCGCACTAAATCGCGAAAAATGGAACAGGAAATGGAGGCCTTTACCCTGCGGAGGGACAGCATAGGCCTTTAATAAAACTAAATACAGACATAGCAGTTAAAAGTCTTTTACCCGTACCTTTCTTTCACAAACCATGTTATTAGCGTTTGACGTTATTTGACGTTTATCTACATATAATCCAAACGCATGACTGCCTATTCTAGTTCGACCTTATATTCTAGCTACTAAGTATTAAATGGCTCTTGGTATCAAGTCATCGTAAAAGTGAACAACTCGTTAAACACAACTAGGTTACAACAATGATCGAAAGCGTTTTATTATGATTATGTTCTATTTCGTCACTTCATATTCTAGCTTAGTGATTGTTAACGCATGCCTTGTTTGTTTTTATTGCCTTTTGAAGGCTGTTAATGACGTGCAGAAATAGGTTAATTTATAGAATAGAATAGAATAGAATAGAATAGAATCTTTATTTGCTTAGAATGTAGGTACATAAAAATAAGTTGTTGACATTATACAATAGAATCCATGTACATTCTGCCTTAATATAGCATGCAAATGTAATACATAACACTTGGATTATAAGGATATTACAAAGAATTATCATTCAAAAAGTCCTGCACAGAGTAATAACATTTGTCTACAAGTAATTCTGTGAAACGTTTTTTGAATTTTTGCAACGGTAAGTTTTTAATTTGGTCAGGTATTTTATTAAAGATTGCTGGGGCCATACAAATCACATTTTTCTTTAATAAACTAGTTTTATATACGCCCGTGCATAGTAGATTTTTGTATTGAGATCTCATAGCTGTACTTCGTTTTCTAGTTTCTATTAAAGTTGCAAAAAGACATCGATTTGTTATTACAAATATTGCCAATTCAAGGATATAAAGGCATGGGAAGGTTAGTAGTTTATGAGACTTAAATATAGGTACGCAGCTGTCTGTTACTTTAAGTCCAAATATAGCTCTCAGACAGCGCTTTTGAGCTTTGAAAATGCTTTCTCGATCACTACAGTGACCCCAAAATATGATACCAAATCTTAAGATAGAAATTACTAGACCATGGTAAGCCACAAGTATTGTCGATAAATTTACTTTTTTCGATAGGTTATGCAACATAAACGCGGCTGTGCTTAAACGTTTACATATATCTTCTGCCTGCGGCTTCCAAGTTAACTGGCTGTCAATTATGATTCCTAAAAATTTTGTGCTGTTTACTTTTTCTATAGTTTGGCCGTTGTAGATTATATCCATATCTCCTGTAAATATTCGTTGGTAAAAGTTCATAATTTTAGTTTTTTGAAGATTAATAACTAAATTATTATTATCAAGCCACTTTACTAAACTACTAATTGTATTGTTTATGTCATTTACATATGATTCTCCATTAATACGTGAAATAATAGTTGTGCTATCATCTGCAAATAATACCATTGGATGAAGTATATACCGTGGAAGGTCATTGATATATAATAAGAATAATAAAGGTCCAAGCACGCTGGACGCTGCACGCTTATATACCAGTACAGCATATTCTATAACATCACCGTACCTTTTCAATGCATATCATATCATCCACAAATTGCGGATGGTTTTCACTTTTAGAGGAAGATCATTATGGTGATATTATCTAAGTTTGTATTAACCCAGATATCCAGGGATAGGGTAAATAGGTATGCCATTCATTGGTCTGGTTTTTGTACGGATGAATCTGCCGCAGATGCTTAACTCGTAAACAAATACTTTTGATCGATATTTAATGTGACTAAAATCTCAATAGTACTATTTACTCATTTCAGAAAATTCTCTTCAGCGTATTGCATATTAATCAAAGACGATCTTCTCTACTAACAAACATTATTGCACGCAAAACTAAAGGCAGAAGGTTGAAAGTTCAACTGCTAATTTAGGCACACATTAGGGATTACCCTATTCTAAGTAAAGTTCGCAGCAACGACGGTTGGATTTCGATGTTTGCAGGAAAACATACTAACATTTTCCATATTACCTAATTTAGTATTATTTACTGCAAAACGATTAAATATTTACTATTCAATATTTAGCATTTAGCAGCAGTGAGGAAATCTTAATATCGTCAGGTCAAAATTACAATGCAATTGAAATGATTGCCCATTGATTGCCGTTTATGGCAAGAGACAGGATGCTGTTCAGCTTTAAGATCACATCACGATTAATTCAATGGTTCTTCTTCAAATAACTAGAACCATCATAAACTGTGATTCATACAGTTTATTTCGAAAGTGGTTCACTGCTTGGAGTTAAAAGGGATTAAAGCATTAGAAAATGTATTGTCATCAAACCTTAAGCATCATCTGTTGGTGAGAAATAATTAATTATTGATTTATTCATTCTCTGCTTCCTTGTTTTTGTTTTACCAAAAAATACGGCAGATAAATTTTTGATGCCTTTAGGTAGTACACAAGGCGACACATTTGCAGTAAGTATAACATAGCCTCGCTTTGTATAACCTAAAGCCTAAATCATGTTTTGCAAAGCTTGATTGGTCGGCGTACGTACCTACTACTTTCGCACCCATGTTTTAATGAAATAGGTTTCATCTCAAAATTGTAATCGCTTATAAGTGCACGAGGAAATAGTTTTTGAATTTAAGTACAATTAAATGCAATGTCATGGGCAGGATTCAAAGAAACTATTACAATAAGTTCCCATCACACTATCCCGGATCTCACACTCCATCACGATCTTCCAATCAAATCCTCGTATTTCTAAGTACACTCACTTAGCTCATATAAATCTCTCTTAATCGTTGCTTCAGTAATAAGTACGACGGCGCATAATAAGACGAGACTTGTATTGAGTCTGCCGCGATGCCTCGCGTGATCGGAATACAGCTGCAGGGCTGCTCAACTATGCGAGAATTTATTTGGTAGACTATGAGGCTAGACAGACGAGAAATTCTGCGTTGTCTGGTGAAAATATTGGGATTCTTATGTTGTTTATTCTAAATCAGCCAGAGATTAAAAATGTATGTTTAATGGTTACAAACTACACCTGAACGTTCCATTAGCCGTAAGCTATAACACGATATATTTAGCAAGAAGCCGCCAATGCGAGCCTTTTTGTTATCAACCGAGCAATTTCTGCACGGTTGATGGCAATCAACTAGACTCTGTGTGCCTGGTACTGAGAAATTCTCGATGAAAAACCCAATAACACATTGTCCGAACTGGGAATCAAACCCAGGACCTTCTACTTAGTAGCTAGTGACCGCTAGATCAACGATGCAGTTTTTTAGTAATTAGATTTACAAAAAAAAACTACTTACAAAAAAAAGTAACTAGCTCTATGGCACAGCCCTGAAACGTTCGCGGCTCTTTGTCTATAATGTTTACGGCTTTAAGGAAACGCCTGCGTGGAATATTTTTAGATGAACCGAGATTATGAAAGCGGTCCTCTTCTCTGATGAAATTTTATTGGTTTAGTCAACTTAGTGGATTATATGATGGGGGAGACGACACATCTTGATCAGTAAATCGATGTCTTCATGCATTCTCAAATCGTACTCTATGGAAAAGCCTTGTACTTAGTATTATGTAATTGAAACAAACATTATATTTCCTAAATAAAGGCTATGAACAGAGCAAGGCCTAAAATCGAGCCCTGAGGTACTTTCTCTTAAATCCAAGTTCTGGCTTAAGAATACAGATTATAAACTTAGATTGCTTCAGATAGTTAAGATTCTTGCATTTGTGCCTATAGTTCTCACACCCATAAAAATACCATTTTACCTCTAAAGGATCAAGAAGTCACCACAAGCAAGCTATAAATACTAATAAGCTACAGTAAAAGTCACAGATTCAATATAATAAAATACAAAGTCGAACATTCCAACATTACGAACTTAACCATCGTCGAATTAACCCCATGATAACTTCTCACACATTCTGACACTTATCCTAATTGGTATCCAATGAACGCCTGAATCTAGCACCTAGAAACCAATTACACGGGTTTATATGACCCGACGACTTATCCTCACAAATATTCGAAGTCCTAACCAGTCAGGGGTCAAATGTTTATTCCAACTATGACCAACTATGATTAGAAAGTTGCTCAGAATTGATTTGAATATTAGTACTCTAACTATAAAGGGCATCCTTTTGTGGTTTTAGAGTATTTGAACGTGCCACGAATAAAGTGTTTGTGTTTTAAACGTTTCGTGTAAATTGCAAATGAATGGCATTTGAGTGGTTGTTGGCTCTTTAATTAGTGAATGGATTGATTGATTTGTGTTTGGACGTGCGATTGAAATCGTGTGAATAATATTTGATGAGCTAACAGGTGTGTTGTTTGGATTTTGGTGTGATGGGATTACAAGGGGTGGGTTAGTAATCATTCGTTTACTACAGTAAAATGTATCATGCTTGTAACTGCATTCCCTAATTTAAGATTTATGGTGTAATCAGATGGAATTATGATGAGTTTTTTTTAAATCAAAATTGAATGATTTTGACATTTGAAAGTATTTAACTTTACTGACCAAAGAAACTAAATAGACTGTGTGATAGATGATAAAACTAGAAAGAGGGAGAAGGGTGTGATGACGACTACTAGGGAAGTATGGAAAAGGAAAACATAAGTACGGCATCGAACCTCAACTAAATCGGAATAAGTGCAGCAACAGGTAATACTGAAAAATAAACTGTAAATCAAATAAAAGTATCATACTCAAACACGTACATTAATTGAGGCACGTGATTCATCGTACAATTCCGCGACATTTTAATTGTTTATAATTACGTTTTTTGTAGCAATTGTAATGGTTGCCTTTGTTTTATTGCTCGCGACATGCAATCCTGTCTATTTGCGTACGTATGGACACAGAAGCTTGTTATGTAAGAATTCAAGGAATGTGTGAAGGAAGCGTCGGACTCATTAAAATCCTTGATAGAAAACTATTATGTTTTTACAGTGAAGATTATCTTTAGGCAACTAGGTTTGTTATTTATTGTAGTGGTCTTTATTATAAATTAGAGCGCGCATCTATAGGAAAGGTAGTATTCGGTGATAATCCTACCTACTGTTTCGGCTTCGGCTCGGTTAACAAAACATAGTCGTGATAAGTGGATAAATTAATCAAGCCGTTGATGTTTCGCCTAAAATCATAGAAGACAAGCCTAAATAGACGTTTGTTCTCTCAAAATCACGAGTCAAAGGAAAAAGGGAGAACGCACCCAAGAAACTCATAATTGATTTTCGTTAGAATGTTCTATCCCGCATTTGGTCAAAGGCGTCTTCGAGTCTTTCCAAGAATTCTTTTCCCGCGACACGTAATAATAAATGGAGATCAGAATTACGCCAGGAAAGATGAAATAGAATAATTAGGAGCATAAATTCAGGTTTAGTATAAACATAGGTGTTGATGTGTCGGTCTGGCCAACCTTCGCTTTCTCATCCTGCCTAACCACCGATAGAATAATATAGCAATTAGTGTTATTGGACGATTAATTAGGGAATCAACAGCGACTATTATAATGATGGTATAGATATTTTTTTTCGATGTAATTAATTGTTTATGATACCGTTTTCTCAAGTCGTTTTACCAGACGTTGCGTTATCATCAGTGTAGCAGCTGAAACACGTCCACTGCCTGGTATAGGTCTTTCTAAAAGCTCCAAAGACTTGTGTAGATTCACAGTTTTTTCTATTAAACCTAGTTTAAAAGAGAACACACAATTTGTCGTTTCTATATAGGAAGCAGGTATAAATGCTGGGTTTGCACCAAAGCGTTACATACGATTTGCCACTGATTTAACATCCAACGCAAAAGGTATGGTACGTCTTTTGTTTTTCATTAAAATTTCACACAGACTAAACACTTGATGTGCACGTGGCCTAAAACATTGTTTTATGCCATTATATTTCTAAGAAGTGTGCTTATATAAATAAGTACAATTTCAATCGTCTGTTCACCTGTAATTTCCCACTTATTGGCAAAGACCTAAGGTACACTGTCACGTAAAAGATTTTATAAGTACGTACTTAGCGAGTGACATGGGAAGCAACTGCTCAAGTAAATTAGTTTTCTTTCTGAACATAAACAATTGACTTAGAGCAGGTCACGTTTTATGCACAATTTATTATTATAGAATAAAATTATGACTAATATGACTACTCCTCCTGTCATACTGTCATGTTGATTATGAGTTAGTATCGTTAAGTTTAATAATATCAAGCAATTATGATCCGTGCATTGACGAGTTCCTATATCGTACCTACTGTAATTTGTACTGCCTCTTTTGTCTAGTAGTCGCAATAGGGGATCGGACTGACTCAAAAAATATGATTCTGTTTAGTCCGTCAGTTAGATTATCGAAAAATATTGGACACGTGTTTTTTGTTTTATCAAAACAATAAAACTTGACGAAGATAAAGCGCGTCAAAGATCATGGAGTGGGGCTTGAAACGTCAATTGAAGGTACAAAATGTGCTATCTTAACCGTCACACGAGTTTTCGCCGAACTGTATCGTCTTAATTTTTTGTTTACGTGAAAAAAGAAATTGGTTTATATTTTTTGGAAATCTATCTGACGGACTAATTAGTTTTTTTTTGTCCGATCCCCTATTGTGATGGCTGAGGGTTCGATTTCCGGGTCGGGCAAGATGTTATTACGTTTGTAGCAGCCGTGGAGTCTGAATTTGTACCCGGTTAATAGGCTCGTCCCCTATTACATCGGATTTCAATATAACTGGCAATATGCGGGTGTAAGTACATCTCTGCCTCACCCTTCGGGGTTATCAGGAGTGATGTATTTTAAACAGACCTACTGTAAGTTTTTTGATTAGTATATTGGTAATGGCATACTTACACACTGCCTCTAATCCGTTTCCGTTCTTATCATACTTATCTAAGATGGTTTTAATCGATTTCATATCACGTCGGTCGTTTACGGCAAAAGGATTAGATCGCATCTCTGAACTTTATGATTAAACCGCCATTTTGGAATGAAGGATGTGATTACCGGATTTTACGTGGGAAGTGATTTTGATTAAGTACCTATCTGTATTAGTAGTGACTTTACACCATTTTTGTGACGTTTTGATATTAATATCATCATCATTATCATGTCAGCCCGGAATCACCAACTCCTCCCATTTTTTCTCCGACACTTCCCGGTTCTGTGGGTCCCTTGTTCAGGTGTTTCCCGCGACTTTGACAATATTGTCAACCCAACAAGCTATAAGGACGGCCCTGGTTGTTTTTAACCGACTTCTAAAAAAGAAGGAGGTTCTCAATTCGGATGTTTGTATTTTTTTTTTTTTTTTTTTATGTTTGTTCGGGCATAACTCCGTCACTTGCTAACCGATTTGAAAAATTCTTTCTTTGTTGGAAAGGGTATACTTCCGAAATGGTCCCATAATTTTTTTTTCGAAATCGGACAAGCGGTTTTTGAAAAATCAACAAAACTCAAAAAAAAACTACATTGTCCACATTGACCCATGAACATGTGAACCACAAAAAAGTGAAAAATAAAAACTTTTTAACAAAAAATAAAACCGACTTCAAAAAAAAACACAAAAAGGTGAAAAATAAACTTTAGAAGAAAAACCAGTCTCTGAAGTCGGTGGCAAAAAAATGAAATCAAACAAACAAAAGTCACCGACTTCAGAGACTGGTTTTTCTTCTAAAGTTTATTTTTCACTTTTTTGTGTTTTTTTTTTTAAGTCGGTTTTATTTTTTGTTATAACATAATCTTGTCCACAACTCGGTGAAAGCCTTGCTCCATCAACCCTCTGCGTGTCTAGCCAGATGTCCTTCCCGGGTCCAATTAAGGCGCACCATCCGGTCCCCGAAAATTTATAATCATGTCTAATATCGACGATTTATTATCAGAGAAAGGATGTGAAGTACAGAAAACACGTGTGCAATTATACTGATTTTCTATTTATTTCTTAGATTGTTTTGTCACATTCCTGGGCCAAGGCCTCCTCCCATCTCTGAACTTAATATGCCATCATTTTGAGCGATTGTGTTTAAGTTTGAAATTAGTACACAACGCCAAAACAATTTGAACAACTGTTGGTTGGTACAGAGCAGGGATGTTGCGGATGCCGATTTTTTGACATCCGCGGATGCGGATGCGGATGCGGAGTTTTGGAGGCTCACATCCGCGGATGCGGATGCGGATGCGAATGTTTAAGATATTATTTAATAAATGAAGTAAAAAAAATAAATGAAGTTGTACCTAGGTATATATGAACTAAGAATTATTAAAACATTCTTTAGATTAGGTACTTTGTATCGGTGGAGACATTGTTAATTAACTAGACGCTGAAAAAAAAAAAAAATGTTATAATAAACTTTATAACACATTTGCTCGTAAAGGGCCTCTTATTTCACCAATTTCAATATCGTAATGTATGTCATTACGTACTTGTGCGTAATCGTAAAGTAAAACGCACGAGTTTCTTTCTAATAAGGTAACACGTACGGTTTATCATGCTCCGTCTAAAACCAACGGTACTTTTTTAAATCTTAAGAAAAAAAAAGCAAAGAAAGCAAATCAAAAAGTTTTTATGTCAGAAAAGTGGTCAATATTTTATGAATAAAATTAACTTTGGGAGATAAAATATAAAAAATAAACATTTAATTCTTTAATTTAATAATTCATTTTGACAGTAAATTACATCTGTAACAGAAACAAAAAAATATTAATTTACTTTATTAGTAATACTGGCTGTTTTTGTACCGTTGCCTTAAAAAAAAAACACTGATGCCCGCGCATCGCTAATTTGTGAACAAATAAAAGATTTATTCGTTAAGTCCGAGTTTTATTTATTTCCTCGCAAATGTGTTATAAAACGTCGTATGACACACGTGCGCTTTGATAATTACAGCCTCTGCTCTCTTGTAGCCCTCGCCTATACGGCTCGGGCTAGCAATATCGCCTCGGCTGTAATTTTCAACTTACCGCACTTATATGATAATGTACTATTACCTACAATAAAACGTATTACCGGTGAAACATAATGGAATTGACCTGACGATTGAAATAAGCTGAGCTAGGACTAAAGTAGTCTTAGATTAGTGTAACTAATATACTTAAAGTTTTCCCATAAACAATTATTTACACACAATGATCACAATCACAACTCACGACAACACTCGAAATATCAATCTATACGATAAGTAATCAACAGCGCAAATAAACACGTAATGATTTATTTACAAGAAACAAAAGATGCACCACAACAAACGCGTCCGATCTTGTCACCAATTTCTTCGCTCCCATTGGTCATTGTCATTTGTCACAAGGGAAACGGCACGCGCCATTCGCCGGCCGGCCTCGCCCAATTTCTTTCTTGCCGCATCTTGTATGACATTCGCATCCGCATGAATATCCGCATTGATTATTGCGGATGCGGATGCGGATGTTCAAATCTATGCGGAAGCTCCGCATTTGCGGATGCGGATTCGAATATTCGCAACATCCCTGGTACAGAGTTTCGAGTTATTTGTCAAATACCTTGTTTGTTCTTTGTCGAAGCAATTCTGTAGCTACACTTCTGAATAGCTTTTAGGCCTATATTTTTCTAACTACCCGTATACTCGTAGTTATTTTTCTTCCGAATCCTCTTGTAACAGACGTCTCCCCAGTGTAATTACTTTTTTCTTGGCCATGTGTGTCTTCATAACTTATATTATGTTAAATCTGATTTTCCTGTTACTTCTTCTTCCGTAACTTCATATGCTGTAGATAACTTAATCTTACTTTTCGTCAATTCACATAACTATGCTGGGGTTGCCTTCCAATCTAACTGGATTCCTCGACATGATACTAGTATTCTACGATTGCCTAGCTGTCCTCCACAACCCAGTTACTACTGGGTAATACGATACCCCCTATGGTAAGACTGATTGTCAGACTTTCGGACCTCTGACAACCTGTAACCACTATCAAACATGTCAATTCATGTAATTGAATCACAAATACAAACAATCAACCACATCAATTCAGAACATTGCCACTAAACAGCCTATAAATCAGATATACAAAGCGCCAAACACCAAGTTATGGAATATTCAAACGCGGGCGGTACGCAAATTAGCAAATGTAATCACTTAATTTTCTATTCATCGCTGTATAACCACGTCCCGGGGAATGATTAACAAACTGTTTCCGTGTATTCGTGATTATAGGCTTCGTGGAGTTTCGACGGTGGGCAGTAAAACTGGTACATGTTCACGGAATTTAGGAAAATTTGAGCGTTTGGAAATTTAATCAAACTGGGATGGTGACGTCAGATTTTCAGTCTACTTTCGTGGAATGACTCGTTGTTTGAGTTGGGTTCAATTCCAGGGTCGGGAAAAGTGTTATTATTTTAGGATTTCCTCAGTTGCAGCCACGGTTGTTGTTGAAAGACTTGTCCCTCATTACATGGGACTTATAACATACCGTTAATCATAAGACAGTAGAGACATGAGATACTTCTTAAAGAGATGACCTCCTCCATGGTTTAATGTTTAAGTACTTATCGAATTATCTGAAACAATTCATTCTTCCACGAATTTGTTTATCATTCTCTCTTCTTAGAATTGTAATATTCCACTACTATGTCTTGAATGGCATTTCTATAAATAGCTTGTAGATAAAACCATTTTGTTCTGAAGGATAAGTAGAATAATACGTTTGCTAAATCGATTTGTTTTCAGTTTCAACACCTGCGCCGTTCCAACTATTATTTCACTTCTGTCTTAGTTCTAGGGATATTACTGGCTAAGTTTGGCAATATAATTTAATAACATCACGTCTGTAATTCCCGAAGGGTTAGGCAGTGGTGTACCTAATAGTATACCCATATTTCGCCTGTTATGTTTTAAGTCTCATATAATAGGGGCGAGCCTATAACCATTTACTAAGCATTAGAACTGACGGCTTCCAGTCTAACCAGATACAGCTAAAAACTAGTATTTTATACAGAGCGTCTGCTTATCTGACCTCCACAACCACATTCATATAACTGCGTAATGTGATCGTAAGACTGGTCATCAGATTTTCGGGCCACTAAGTAAAGACTGTCAAAGATTTTCAAAAGGTACCTGGGACCAACTGTTCGGACAGGAATCGGACAATGGCTGTATTAAATATTGTTATTCGTCTACAATAGGCCTAATTCATAATAGAATCCACAATCTACGCACAGCAATTAAGAATGCTCGTCGCCTGGTGTTGAAACCTAAGTTTTTGCCGCCGTTACAATGTGCCTATTAATGCAGTTGGCTCATTATTGCTCGCTGTACTTACTGGTGCGTAAACCACTTACTTGTGTTTATGTTGATTTTTACAACGGTCTTCCTTGATTAGGGTTTGGACACTGTGATGGAGAATTAAGTATAACACACTGCCACTACTACATTTGGAGGGTGGGAAATCATCAAATGACTCTTCCCGCTCTGGGTCGAGCAGAAAGGGAGTGTCAAATCACTACTGACTAAAAAACCTCCCATGTCCGTCCTTAACCCTTTGTGAACAGCCCGCAGCCCCCATTCCAGCTGCACGTTGAGAGACCTGTCTGAAGCCACTACCAACGCAGTTGATGAGGCAGATTTCTAACCGAAGTTTCTTCTTCTTCGTTACGAAGGATGACTAAGTTTTCTCCAACCAGTGAGTAGCCACCCGGAAAACTCTGTCGTTTGCTTCATTCAAGTCAATGAACTTAAATATGGGGATCATCGACACGACGTAGAAGACTTAATCTCTCTAAATACACAAACATCGTTGTTCTTAACACCACTGTAAACTACCCTTTACCTAGTAATTTCACCGCAACAATTAGGCGCCTGTATGATCGAATTAGCGAACGACTTCGATTGCAGATAGTTCCCGGCAACGATAATTATAATGTAATTATCGGCTTCACTAATCACTTTTGCCGTCTTCAGTCGGTTTAGCGCCGAACTCCACCAAAGTGGAGACAAGAGGAGATAAGATGAGTGTATCAAAAATATACAGGTGCAGTTTCTCCAGTTGATGAAGAACTTCGATGATTTGAAGTCAGTTCTTCTTTTTCTTCTTATTGCTTTAAATGTTATCGCTCTTGGCAAAACGATCGTGGTTGCGGTGAGCTGCTTCCAATAAAGTTGTACCTCCGAAGTATTCCCGTTTGAGCACCTATTTTTAAAGGAGTTATTCCGGTCTTCTCCATCTGAGATTAATTCTGATGCTTCCATTAAAAGGAGTAGTTTGGTAGTACAATAAATATACCTGGGTATTAATATGCCCATACATAGCATTGACTAGTAATGATGACGACTGACGGGGAGAATGGAGAAAACGTGTTGTACCGACCCCAAATATAATGGGATAAGGGCAGGAAGATGATGACGTAGTATTGACTATTTCATTCCCAATTTATGTCATTTACTAAAGGAACTAATTAGAGTAACAATTTCGCTGGGATCCCCAGAAAAATTACTGTGTTATCGGTTGATGATGCAGTGGTTTCCGTCACTCAAACAAACATCTTTTATTAATGATACAGCGCAGTTGCACGCCAATGTCAACAAGAAATCAATGGTTACGCCTGTAAATAAATGCGTAGTAGTGTGGGTAAGTGAGCAAAGCCTGACCTAGGACAACATAATGTTAGTAGTTAGAAGGATGGTTCTATTTTAAGTGGTACTCAATTAGTTGTTTTCACGCTGATGTTTGTCACGAAGGTTTACATTTTGTGCCAATTGTTGTGTGTATTTCTACCAGCAGATAGCGTTCATCTTCCTTATCAGTCCTTTCCTAGATATACGACTAGTAGCATTGCTGTCCCAAAATTAACTAAATTTATTTCTCTTTTCGTTGGCAACAAAAATTGTGTAACATCCAGAGGCAAGAATACAGCAGACCATCGAAAATAGCTCTAACTCATCATCAACAGCCCAATTTTAGCCACTGCTGGATATCAAACCTTTTTGCTTCACCTTCCTGTGCCAGCCTCATCTAGCGTTCTCTCTCTCGTGATGACAACCATGTCGTTTGCCCGCCTAGGGACAACTAGCTCTTCTAATTAATTCCTTGCACGCAACTCATATTTCAGCCGTCTTCAAAAAAGAATTTATCTCGATTCGACTGTATATTTTTTGGACCTTTTTTTGTGGGGTGGGAAATCATCAAATGACTCATCCTGCTCTGGGTAGAGCGGTAGGGAGTGTCAGACTTCTACTGACTAAAAACCACCCATATTCCTTCTTAGCCCTTTGAGTCGAGGCCGCGGTATCTCTTTCGAAAAACCCGTCTTGTCATCATTTCACCGTGTTAGACAACCCCAACACCTATTGTAGTTCCATTTCGCGATCTAATACCCTAACATAATCATAACCTATATAAACGGTATTCCCATAGTAATACCACGAAATCAATAACAACACGCAGTCGAAAGCACTATTGGTCAAATGTCACTTACCCGTCGGCACTCAGTCCCTAAGCCACTGCTGAGTGGTTTTATCGCATTTCCGATAAATAGGTACTTCCCTATTGACGTCACCATAGCTTATGATAGTGGGACCTGCTAACTGCTAAGCTGTGCTATTAGACTGTTAAAGTGGGTTCTGATTGAAATTGTGTGCTTGTTTTGCTGTTCAGAAAGGTGATTGCATCGAAAGTCATTTTAGTATTTGAGAATGTGATTATCTAAGTCTCTTGATTATTTTATGTATTATAATTATGTTTGTTTTGAAAAATGTTTGTACGAGTATTAAGAGAGATGCTTCATTCATTTTATGGTCTTCTTCTTCTCGGTCTGATGTTACTTCGGTTTAGGCCTAGTTTAGGCCTATTTTATGGTTATTGAAATGACAAGAATCATAACCCTTTATTTTTAGCTTTGCCGTGGTCGAGTAAAAATGATAAATAACTTAATGATTTATTTTAGAATGCGGCAAACTGTTTATTAAACCTCTTACTTTGGCGATTCCAGACGTTATTTTATAACATAACATGTTAGATTATTTTCTTGATAAATATGAAAGGATGATACATTCCTCCATCCGTCGAAAAGAGTTCTGTTCATTTTCTTCGTGTCTCTATGGCATTACACTCGCGTACCTATAGACCTCAAAACCCTTTACCAAGAGATTATTATTTAAGAGTGCCCTCACTCTAAAATATCATTGTTATAAATCTGGAAACCCCTGGTTGTTACAGCTTAGAGCAGGTACAGTCAGTGCCTAGTATTACCTGACCCCTCGGACATAGAAGAAGAGAGCAAGTGGTATGACCGCGGTATCTCTTTCGAACAACCCCCCTTGGGTTGTTCGAAAGAGATACCGCGGCCTCGGCACAAAGGGCTAAGAAGGAATACTCCGTACCACTCCGCCCAGAGTGGGAGGAGTCATTTAATGATTTTCCACACTCCGAAAATCGGGTGGACACGTAATTCCTGACTGTAAGAAAGAAAGAAAGAAAACTAATTTATTTAATTTATTTATAATTTATACAATATAAAAACTAAAAATTAAATAAGGAACAAAAAGAGACAAAATTGTGTGTCTCACGGCAGCGCCAAATAGGTCCAGTTCAGCAAACTGCCGAGCAGCTAGTGCCCGACGCTGGTTTTCAACTGAACCTGAATAGTGATGTGACGGACGTAAAACAGCTTAGTTCTTTGTGTCAACTAGTTACTTATAAGTAACAAATTTGTGTAAGAAACAATTTGTGTATATTGTGTACGGATAAAAAATAGTACATACATAGTACTGTACATTAGTAATTTTTCACGCTAAAGTCGTAACTACATAGATGTGCACTAATCAATTTGAATAGGTACTCGAGTATGATCTTCTATGAAATGTAACATTTCTTAGAAGATTATTTTTTTATGTACTTAAGTCATTTGAATACCATCTTCAGTTCGGAGTTACTGGTTTTTTTTAGTAATGGGAAAACCGTGGCTTTTATAATGCTGTGGGATTGTTTGTTTTCAATCTATGATACAATCAATAGGATATTATTTAATGCGGTTAGAATAGTTTTGTCTAGGTCATGCATGACAAACAGTTTAATTGTTATTACTTACAATGACGATGTATTTAGTGGGCAAAAACTTTGAATAAGTAACTAGGTGTATATTATGTAAGCAGTTAAACCTAAAATATTGTCTATATACTGTTTATAAATATAGAATATCAAATACTGTCCTGGTCAGTCAGTTTTAACACCAATAATTATGAAATCAGGCCGTATTATATAGAAAATTAGCGTAAGCCTATTGCCATCAACCAAGCACAAATCTAGAGTCTGTGTTACTTCATAATTGCTGACCGAAAATCTCAATAACACGTTCCTCGACCGAAGAATCGAACCTATGACCTCATCCACTTGCGATCACTACACCAACCATAAAATATAATACAGTAAACTAACTTAACTACCACACCCACGTGATTAAACTAAATAAAACATTGCTATTCGTATCACGTAGCCAGTTCATACTGAACAGGAGCCAAATAACATCAGATCAGCTCAAAGCAACCCGCAAGACGCTAGATGTTATCACTAAATGTGTGGGCTTATCATTTATGTGAGGTTGCTGGTTTGCTACTTTAATCGGAAGAGACAGGTTGTGAATAAGTATTTTTTTTGTATTTATGAGTAGTTTTAATTATGTATTTTTAGGTTATAAAAGCTTTATTCAATCTTTTTCTTCCGTGCCTCGGAAAGCAGGTTAAGCCATTGGCCGGCTGTCATTTATATATCTTTGACAGTCGTGATAGGTAGTACGCCTTGGATGGCTTCCTCGCCAACTGGCGAGAAGGAGCTCACCATCGTAAGAAGTGGAAGGAATGGGGGGAGGCCTTTGCTCAGGAGTGGGACAATACGCGCTAAATAAAAAAGATAGGTAGTCAGTCACTCGAAAATCTGAAAACTAGTCTTATCACAGGGACAAGGGGGTATTACTTAGTACTAACTGGGTTGTGGAGGTCAACTATTTTACGTGAAGTGCTTGCCTATCTGACCTCCACAACCTAACCAACTCTAGCCATTAATCCTCGGTATGTTTCTGATAATCTATCTTGCAAATAGTCTTCCTGAACGTTTTCGGCCATGGCTTAATCTTAGCCATCGGCACGGGAGATGCGCACAAGATGTGTGTGCGCAGCCACAGATAATATAATAAATATAATTTTATTCAGGTTCACAAGAAAATTGTAGTACATGAGGAATTTACAAAGTATGCAATAATAATAATAATAATACATGTTTAGGTACAACCAACAGCTGAGTGAATCACTGCTCACCTAGCTAGATTACTGAGTAATCTGTATTTAGAAGATACAGTTTCGACTTATCACAGGGACAAGGGGGTATTACTTAGTACTAACTGGGTTGTGGAGGTCAAGTATTTTACGTGAAGTGCCTGCCTATCTGACCTCCACAACCTAACCAACTCTAGCTATTAATCCTCGATATGTTTCTGATAATTGATGATAATAAATAATTAATTAATAATTGATATTATTAATTGTCGGTTTTTGATTGATTTAAATTGGCTACAATTTAAATTTAATTAATGTATGTCCTAATTTTAAGTGTTACTATAAGTTTACTTGGTTTACCTGTAATTCTTTGTCAATTTGTTTTTGTCCTGTGGGAAACCAATAAATCATTTTTCTTTCTTTCTTTCTTTCTTTTCTTATAATCTATCTTGCAACTAGTCTTCCTGAACGTTTCCGGTCATGGCTTAATCTTAGCCATCGGCACGGGGGATGCGCACAAGATGTGTGTACGCAGCCACAGATGCACTCTTTGTTCCTTTACTCTCAAAATCCGATACGACGGCAATGCGACAAGACAGGAGAGATATCAGGCAAATAATACCATATCAAAACTACAATTTCACGGTTCATTTATAATTATTGCTGATTCGGACTTAGAAAAATAATGTGTATTCAGTAAACCACCATAAATCAAGAACACAAAAAAAGATATATTTTTTCCTTCACAAAATCCTTTGGGATTAAACCTTTCTCCCAATAATACAAAAAGCTAAACTTCCTCAAAACAATTTAGATATTAACCACGCAACAAAATAAACCTTAACTCCAAACAATACGTTTTATTATCTTCACCGAAATAAACCTTCATTTTTACAACAGAATCCATGGCGCAATATTAGCCGTATTCGTTGTAATAAAGAAACACATTTCTTTCCTTCTATATCGTGCATGACTGTCGATATTATTATGATTGCGGGCGATATTACCCGTGGGCCAAGAAACACGATAATTTAGCTAAAAATTGGTTAGGTACGTTAAACTTGGGGTTTTGTAATGTAGATACGGGGATAATTTTTTTATCTTCCTTGAATCTTTTGGGATCATTTTCGTTACATAATTATTGGTGGTGGATATGAGAATGTTGAGATGGATGTGTGGAGTGATAAGTACGGATAAAGTTAGACGGCACGGTTAGCGCAGTGGCTCAAGCAATGGACTGCCGCGCTGCGTGTCGCGGGTTCGATCCCCGCACGGAACATATAATTATGTGTAAGACCTACAGATAGTTGTTCCGGGTCTGGGTATTTGTGTATGTGAGTTTAAATGTTTGTGGACGCACCCACGATACAGGAGAAATTCCTAGTGTGGGGCAACGTTTCTTAAAAAAAAATTAAAAAAAAAGTAAGGAATGAGTTTGTTAGAGGAAGTTTGAAAGTGACGCTTGTTACAGAAAAAAAATGAAGGTAGGTAGTTATTTACTTTGGTATGGACATGTAGGTAATGAGGAGGGATAAAATGCATGGTGACTTAAAAGAGTTATGGACTTAACTGTTGATGTATGGACAGAGAGTGGAAGGCCAAAGAAAATATGGACAGTTTGTGTCAGGAAAGAGAAGCGAGTAAGTGATGCCGTGACCAGTATTTTACATGATACGACTGCCTATTTGAATCTCATACCCAGTAACTTGGTAAAACATAACACTGTGTTCATTTTCGCCACAGAATTTCTACATTTTTCGTACATTCGGACACACACGTCTAACTTTGTATTACATCCATGTATTTTTAAAACTCTCATCAAAGCAAACCCCATTTCTAACCTTAATAAAGAGTGCCCTGAACGTTTACATCTTACGTGCCCCCCACTCACCCCCCTTTCCTTACATTTGCATCCCTTTGAGGCTCTCACTTAACGTAAGACCTTTATTTAAAGTGAAATAAGTAACGCTTCTGTGAACCCGTGCCTTTAACATGGATTAGCTGAAACAAGCTCGCGACGGCAATAAGCGCCGTGACGCACATACGTGACAGGTAAAGGTGGGTTTAGGTTGACTGTAGTGCGGTATGACCACATCATCATCTGCCTAGCCTTTTTCCAACTATATATTGGGGTCGTCTTCCAGTTTAACCGGACGCAGCAGAACACTAGTATTCTACATGGAGCGACTGCCTATCTGACCTCCACAACCCAGTTAATACTAGGTGATACGATACTCTTTTGGTAACACTGGTTGTCAGACTTTCAGATCTGGCAGCCCGGACCAACAGCTTAACGTGCTTTCCGAGGCACGGAAGTATGACCACATGTAACAGAAATAAGTTGTGATGCTTTGTAACAAATCACTTTGCACGACATCTTATTGATCCACTTTATTATATTGCGTTTAACGTGGATTAGGCAAAACAAGTTGGAGAAGGCAATAGGTGTCGTGACGCACATACGTGACGGATAAAGGTAGGTTTAGATTGACTGTAGTGCGATATGGCCATGCGTTATACAGGAATAAATTGTAATGTCATGAGTCGAGATACAAGATCACTGACAAATGCTTGCACTAACTGGACAACTCTTCTCAATCTGTGTGCTTCTTTCTTCAAAACGCCATCTCACACTAATATGGATGGTGCTCATTCAATTGACGAGAAGACTTAAACATTGGAGTCTTGTATTGTGTGTACCACGCAAGCGATTTGATTGTACATAACATGATGTGTAGTGTAAAAGTATTTCGTAAAACCAATTTATGAATTCACATTATATTATTGGGTTTAACATGGATTAGGCCAGCGAATAACAAAAAAATATTACAATAATAGGTACTTTATTTTTTTTGGAGGGTGGGAAATCGTCAAATGACTCCTTCTGCTCTGGGCAGAGCGGTCGGGAGTGTCAGACTTCTTCTACTGAATAAAAACCACCCAGGTTCCTTCTAAGGGGCTGACTCCACGAGCGATAGAATCGCGGCGATAATATCGTCGTGCTACATATTTCTATACATTTTGGCTCGCCGCGATTCTCTCGCTCATCATCTCAGACATCCCATAAGAGAGTGTATAGAAATACGTAGCACGACGATATTATCGCCGCGATTCTATCGCTCGTGGAGTCAGCCCCTAAGCCTTTTGTGTCGAGGCCGCGGTATCTCTTCCGAAAAACCCGCAGCCCCGACTGGAAAATTATCAACCTGTCGTCATATTATAACGTCACACCTACCACACGTTGTACACCTACATTTATCGCGAGGCAGGAGTTGTCTTTGTTTGAGTTTTGTATGCAATACGCCTAAGCGGTGTTGTTAGTAACTTTACGGCGCGCACCGGTTTTTTGTTTTACTGGCGGAGTTACTTTTAGCTTTTTGATTGGTTTTTAACCGACTTGCAAAATGGATGAAGTTATCAGTTCATCTAAATTTGTGTAGACTTTCAGATGATAAGCAAGGTCGCTCCATGTAAAATGCTGCTGCATCTTGTAAGGCTGGAAGCCGACCCCAATACTTTTAGTCTAAGATCCCGTTAAGAACGACCTTCACCGAGATGCTTATTTAATAAAAAAAATTGAACACTCTCTTTCTATAAATGGGCGGACTTTAAACAGCTGCTATGCTGTGTCCTCTTCTATCGCATGGGATGGTTGGTTGGGACCTCTCAGTCGCACACATTCACTCGGAGCAATATTTTACTTTTTAAATTTCGACAACCGCAATTCTGGACTGATTTTTCGCAGGCAACCCTATACCACCGTGTTCAGAATAAAATAATCTTTAATATCATTTAATTTTCATTCAATAAACAGATCGTTGCAAAATGCTAGTAATATAGATTTACCTGTTTATACCTGGCAACCCGATAGTTGTGACCGGAAAAGAATAGGCAACCTAACGTTTGCATATTCTATGGGCTTCATACTTTCGATTGGTATAGAATTCATCTTATAATCATACCGGTGAAATATTTAAAAAAATATTTTTTTTATATTACCTATTAATTAAACATAGGTACTCTGGACTGAAATTTGCTAGGCAACCCTGCATTATATTTATTGACATGTTAAATAAAATATAAATTACGTTTCATTAAATAAGCATCTCGGTGAAGGTCGTTCTTAACGGGATCTTATACTATTTTGGGAAAGGCTAGGCAGTTGATGAGTTGATAGGACGAGACGCTAAGCAAGGGGCGTTGCCTATTTAGTAGATTTAGTGTTGCTTTTTGCAGATAATTTCCGTCTCTTATAATGTCAGATCTCAGCTTCAACAGATTTACAAGGATATTATGGCGCTGGAATGACTGGGATAATTTGTACCGATTTGTTTTTTCGAAGTTGTATTGAAATACAAGATGGTGGCTTTCGCATCTTTAAATCCTTGTAAATACAAGTATTAATCAAGTAGTAATCATAATATTGAGATTTTAGCAAAAAGTGTATGATTCTAATATTATCGAACTTTGAAAATGAAATCTATTACCAATTCAAATGTGTTACACAATTAGACTGGCAGTTTCGAAAGCTATTTCTGTGTTTGAAATCGAAACCTAAATCAATATTTGAGTAAACTATTGGCCATTTAACAAACAATGAATTTATCAATTGGATTAAATAATACTGAAAGCTTTCATTGATTGAGTAGTTCATTACCCGACTGCGGCAAAGCCTAAAAGGGTTGTGAAAACTTGTTGTTATAGGTTAAGTTTATAGTTTCCGAGAAAGGGAATATTGGGGATTTAATTTCTCGTTACTAATATTGAGTAACTATAAATAAATTAAAAAGTGAGTATGTTTCTGACTTGGGTTAGGTTAGAAGAAAAACAACCCCAGTAGCATTCCATTGGGATAATTTTCGACCTCTACACTGTTGAATCCGCGGGCTGAAATTGTGATAAACAACTTCGAAAATATGCTTGTAGAGTAGAAACATATCAGAACGATATAATACTAGATTAATTATGACTTACGCACCACACTTAAAATTTAATTTTCTATTATTAAACTAAACAAATAATCAAAATGAACCAGTAGAGTATCGTCATAAGTTTCAGTTCACCCTGCCCACTCCTACTAAATTGACTCCAAAAAACATATTTCAGAACAGAACAGGAGAAGGCTCGTGTTACAATAACACAGCGAAGGCGTAGCTTGCTTCATAAACTTTTAGTTCACCAATAACTTCCACGTTATCGAAATAGGTCCCAAAAACAAGGAATCACAATAAATGTTCGGTTTTTTTCACAAAAACGGACATCTTCTAAACGAGTCCAAAAATAGAACGGAACGTACTTAAACGTTCAGGGCTGGCACGTTTTTAAGTTTAACTTTAAAGTAAAATAAAAATAGGACCTTTGTAAAGTCTCTATTTGTCCGTCTGTCATGGAGGTTTTTCTCGTAATCTATGCAACCTGGGAAGTTGAAATATGGGCCTAATATCTACCCGTATACGTGTCAGTAACACTGATTGTCAGTCAAAGATCAAACAATATTTTTATTGGTTATTTGATTTGTTTTTGGATTTAGTTCGATCCTAAAAAATACTACTATGAATTATAAAAATATATCTGAATAGAAGGCCGTTTTCTTGTTTTTTTGTAGTAAGTACCGTTATATTTTAATTGATGTTAATGAAATGCAGTTGTTTTTGTAATTTAATTTGCATGTAAAGGCTAACGGGATTCGGCATCTGATAAAAAGTCCTTTAATTACTTAAGTAACGTTGATGTGATTAAATATTATTGACTGATAAACTTAAAGTTCATACTAGTAATTGAATACGATATGTGACACTTAATACATCCCAATATGGTTAGATTTCGGAGAATTATTTATTGGGTACCTAAAAGATGTGCAGGCAGCATACTTACCTTTAAAACCTTATCGAAGAAAATGTATGATAACGTGTGCGTTTCTGCTTAAAAATCATATGGAAAGTCCTCCTACTTCTTAATGCTTAGTAACTTAATGTTGCCGCTACTGGGAAACAATTGGGCGCTGTCCACCACGTGTGTTGATGTTTGATCAATGAATGTTACTCCGTAATCAAACAGTCTTAACAGGTTATTAATTGTGGTACCCAGTTTTGCTACCAGATAGCGCTTATTTAGGTTCAACAAAAAATCCAATGTAAGGAGATGGAATACGTTGATGATAAAACTGACAAAGTTGAAAAAAACAGAATTAATATTATAATTAAACCTTTTGCTCCGAAGTGCCAACCCTATACGTAGTTCCACTATTATACCGGAGTGTTCGGTAGAGATAGTGGTATACGAGCCGTTCTACTGTTTCATAGCACATTGAACATTTTTAACGTCGTGGTTAGTTCCAAGCAGGTTCTTGTTCCGGCCTTGAAGGATGTGTGCCATCTATTACGTTCAGACACGTGGCTAACTAGACTGGAAAGTATTAGATAATATAATATGATCAGTAATAGGGTATTTGACAATTGGTTATGTACGTTAATGGATATGCTTTTAGATTGATTTCGCATGAGTGTTGTATGAACTGGCATTGTGACCAAAATTAAATAAATAGATCTGATTAGTATTTTTATAAAGACTTCAACAAGGGAGGCTTTCGCCAAGCAGTAGGCAAGAGTGCAGGAATAAAAAAAAATTAAGATATTGAGCGTGAGCGTATTTGTCAATGAATGCGCCATTTAGAAAATTATTCATAAACATCAAATAAATCTTCATAATAACCTATAATCAAGCACTTACATCACAAGCTTAGTTTTTTTTCTAACTTATTACGTTTTAAATAATCTTGCTCTAAGTACAGGCACAAAGGTACCTACATACCAAACGGCGGCCATGTTGAAATTTGAGCGAATCGGAGGCATATATTCTGAATCGAAGCCAATTGCCTGGAATCCCCACGTACCCACGGGAGATATCTAATATCAGGAGCAAAATGATATTTATGATACATACGAGATACTTGATTTATGTTTCACGGGTTTTTTTACACGTAATTATAATTTGGATTTTTTATTTATTAGGTATTTGTAACGCTTATGCTTATGGATAAGGTTATTATTGAGTTGAAATGTGAGCCTTATAGAATTGTTTTGCGTCATTAGCTATTTGATGCCGTGGTCCTCAAGCAAAGTAAATTTTGGCCATATTTACGAATATTTGGTAAATATTAAAATGCATTTAGATTATTGTTAAACTTGAAGTAGGTATAATAATATGATAGTTGCTCGGATTTTTTTGGTTGCACTTGCTCGTGACCTCGATCTCACCGGATCGAAGTAATAAACTCTATCCGCCTTATTACAAAAGGTAGTTAAACCTGGTTTATTATCGCATGCTGTCACTTTCTTTTGAATATTATTGAAGAGAGACGTCATGCGAGATAAACCAAGTCTAAGTTAAACCAGGTTTAACTACGTGTTGTAATAAGGTGGTAGGAGTCCTAAATGTACAGGATGATTCTTACCTGTGTCACCACCCTTGTGGGTCTATTCATCAGTCTCTCTTACCATACCTGTACACAAAACCACACGAGCTTTCTCATATCTAATGTTACGCGAATTTCGATCTTCATGCGGAACCTACCTGACCAACGATGAGATATGATCGCTGGTCCCGGCTATGGAAGCGACAAAAGGGATTTCTACTGACATTAATCCTTTTGCCGACTTTTACCCTTCAAAGGACCAAATGGAAACCCGTTTATTGGGTTTCCATCCCTTTTAATTAATGAAGTTCTATTTTTATACAGTTCATTTGTTTTGATTTTTATGAAATATTAGCTCATGCCCGCGGCTTCGCCCCCGTTGATGTTATATACTAAATGTTTCCTCGAGAACGACTCTATCCATTGGTGTAAATAACATGAAAATCGGTGCAGTCGTTTTTGAGTTAATCGCGAACAGATAGACAGACGCAGCAAAGGACTTAGTTTTGAACGTGAAAACTAAGTCCTAAGTCCGTGAGACGTGAAAATGCCTGACTGACTGACTCATCAACGCCCAGCCCAAACCCTTGGACCTAGAAAGCTGAAATTTTGCACAAAGGTTCCCTTTATAATGTTGACAAGGAATAAGGAAGGATTTTTCGAAATTCAACCCCTAAGGGAGCTAAATAGGGGATGAAAGTTTGTATGGAAAATCATCATTTTCACGTGGGCGAAGCCGCTGGCAAAAGCTAGTGTTTATTATATTTTGGGCGTGTTTAACGATTTCCAAAGTACCATCACTTACCGAATAAATAAAACAGAATTTGTATGAAATTACTTGCCAAGTAACTTAACGGGGACTTAATCGTAGGTGGTAGGTGAAACAGGCTCTAACTTGGATACTAGTAATATAAGTTTTAGTACTAATATTGCAGTAATATTCGAAGCAGAACGAAATAACTAAAACTACATACATATTGCATCAACAAGGAAGAATTAGCTACAAACATTGGCGCAACTAAACTAACACTGCTTGTCCTATTACGCTAGTATTTACAACATAGATAAGCTAGCATGAGCAGTTATCTACGGCTGAACATGGGTTTCTGGGTTCGATTTCTAGGTCGAGCAGAGACGTTTGATTAGTATTTTCCATTAGAAAACTCTCATCAGGAGCAGCCATAGAGTTTGGATTTATATGTGGTGGCAATAGGCTCACCCCCAATTACATGATACACTTTTAGGTTCATCTCTGCCTTACCCTTCGGGGATTACATAGGTGCGATTTTATGAAATGTGGATAAGCTACTAACGATACAATGATTTGTTTACAGGTACATAATTATCATGAAGAAACATACACGATATCAGCGAGGCGGTAATGTAGCGTTATCATATAATTTTCAGTTTTGCATCTTATCATTATAGCCTTCTTCTTATCTTTGATATTAATCGTAGATGCTGTTTGATTGTGACAATATTTGGTAGCTAGGGATTCCCTGTCAAGTTGAGATATTGATGTAATTAGGTCTGTTATTGTTGCCGTAATATAAACTGGTTAACTGTAATCAAAGAGGAAGGATAACATGAGCGTAAATAGTAGAAATGCAAAGACGTACAATCTAAGATTATTATTTCCATTTCACTCTCGAACATTCTAACCCTATTGTCATTGCCTAATTGGATATGGATAATCTATAGCTACGCAACTTTCTGTCAACACTTGAATTTGCAATTGCATATTCCAGAATTCTTTTTACGCCTGCAAAGCGATTGTACGATCAGCTCTCTTTCATATTTATTTGTGGAATAACAAATCTAACCCACGCACTTTTTGGTGTCAAATAAAGCCTTCGTTGCATAACCATATTTATTAATAATAACAGTTACTAAAATGGAAATGACAATTTCAATTTGCCTTATCAATATCAGTGTAGGCGGCACGATCTAAAATTCTAGACTGAGTTAAGGAAACTTGTGGGTAGTTTGTGTTTTACTTTGGAAACAATGGCTGACTAGTTTTGAGACTGAAAAGTTATCAGCCTATTATTGAATTATTTAATGAAAGTAGAGTATTTTCCTCGGTGATAAAGCTGTCTTAGTCTTGGGTGAACTTAAATCCCTCGCTACACTCAGGACTTTCTTATCCCTTTTTAACACCCTTGCTACGCTCGGGAGTAAACCTCGAGTACTCCCCTGATTTAAATCGTCACCCGCGACAGAAGACACTGCTTTATCCCCTTGGTTAATAATCTATTATTTTTATGAGAGGCCCACTTTTATCCCAATGCCCACTTTTACTTGACTACCTCGTCGGTCTACTGACCGCAGCCCCGACGGGGCCTCTGCCTAACGCTTTGGGGATTCATCATCATCATTTCAGCCAAAAGACGTCCACTGCTGAACATAGGCCTCCCCCAGGCGTCACCACATTGACCGGTCCCTTGCGTCTCTCATTCAGCTGGTCCTCGCAACCTTGACCAGGTTGTCGGTCCACCTAGTGGGAGGCCTTCCAACGCAACGTCTTCCGGTTCGCGGTCGCCATTCCAGAACTTTTCGGCCCCATCGGCCATCCGTTCTGCGAGCAATGTGCCCTGCCCATTGCCACTTAAGTCTGGCGATTCTTCGGGCTACGTCGGTAACCTTGATTCCCTTGCTTCGGGGATTACAGGCGTGATTTTACGTTATACATTCTTACACTCACAGACGTTATCTTATGTTGTTAAAAAGTAGAAACAATTTTAAAGAATAACAACATTTTCTTAAAGATATTAATAACAAACTTGTTGCTATAAGGCTTGGTATACAGCCTATAATTACGGTCGCATTGCACAAGAGGCGTGGCAAGGACAGCGGCCACTCTCAACACACGCGGGCATTATGCAAGTGTTACACATTATAATGTTTTTCACACATGAAACACGTGGGTAGGCAGGAATCTGAGTTGAAAGCCTTCCTACGCTATTACCTTTTATAAGTAAATTAGTAGATATCTACGAGTATGTTGAGGAGCTCATTAGTTAAATAACAGTAGCCACTCAGCTCGATTTTAAGGTGAAGCCCGAGTTTCCTCCGTGCATCGGAAATCACGTGAATTAGTTGGCCCCAGCAGTTATTAATAGATCTTTGACAGTCGTTATAGGTACCTAGTCAGTGGCCTGAATGAATGGCAAGCAGTCTTACGTAGGGGTTTGTATTACCCTGTACTAACTAGATTCTAGAACTCAGATAGACGCCTGTCGGGGCTGCGGGTTTTTCGAAAGAGATACCGTGGCCTCGGAAACAAAGTTCTATGAAGGGTCATGGGTTGGTTTTAGTCAATAGAAGTCTGACACTCCCTACCGGTCTACCCAGAGCGGGAGAAGTCCATTTCCAAGGCTTGAGATATTATAAGCTGATTATGAAATAACTATTAGAATTCAATAGTACCTCTATTGAATTATCGGCTGTAAAACTTTGACTGCTTGCATGTAATTACCTCATTTTCCCATCATAAGCAATAAACATTGCTTCACTAAATATATTAGCAGTAATTCCGTCACTTTATGGGACAACACTATTTATTGTAGATTGTAGTAATGCACGCACATCGCACAATAACACAAATGTTACTACTTTGCCCGAGAAAGTGATATTTGCATACAATGGTTATTTGGTAAGATTTATTGGGCTAGAACAAATAAATTATATTGGAAATATTACTTATTTTACTATTTTATGGGTGAAATATGGTATTACACATTATGACATGTGTGTACGATTAAATAAAGTACTTTATTTTTGTATAAGTGTCACCTAATGACCTAACATTACGCTTGTAATGTATCTTCTACTAACTATGTCGAAGTCTCGCGTAATAAGGGTGACCCTTCTGCCGTCAACCAGATGTAAATCTAGACTCCAGGATGGATCATGTATCGATTTTCGTGAATATATCGGACCAACTATGTAATCACTTCAGCCTTTCATTTTTAGTTTTAAATAAATCACAGAGGATTTAACTAGCCTATGCCAATTAGTCATAAAATATAGAACCATGTCAACAAGATCCGCCTAAAATTTAACCGAAAACGATCAATTAACTACAAAAAAGATCTCAACGCATGAGATTACATTTTTTCACATAAAACCCATTAAATCGAGAGCACGTTTAAATATAGGTAGGTAAACCGTTTTTATCGATATTTATTATTTAACATCGATTAGCATACGGCCTTGATATTACACATACGTTACACACACATCTCTGATGGAATGTATTATGCACGCACGCACACATATTTGGATGTCTAGATAAAGCTAACTATTCATGCAATGATTTGATTTGATAATTAAATAGCTTGTGTATAAGAATGCGTCTGTTAGATAAATTGATGAGAAATGAAAAAGATTGAAAAATATTGGATTCATGTTTTTTTAAATAAAACGTGTCAAATGTCATGAGGGGGCTAGTGACGTCACTTTCTGGGTAAAAAAGTACTAACCTTGTGACGTCACACGAGTTTTCGAAGCACTGTATCATCTTCACCTTCACCTTTTGTTTACGTGAAAAAAGAAAAAAATATGTGTCAATTATTTTTTGGAAATCTATCTGACGGACTAATTAGATTTTTTGATGAAATAGGTACCCTATTACTAACCTACAATGAGCAAATTAATGCATATTCGTACTCAGGATATTTTAAAATTCTCATCCATCTTTCTCTTCCTTTTTCCCAATTAATTTGTGAACTGGTGCTGCATTTCATCTCCATCCATACTTCTCTATTAGTCGTCATGTCAGTGTTGTGAAAACCGTATTAAAAAGTATGAAAAATATCGGAAATGGATCACGTACCTTAACGTGGTTTAAAATGTTTTGGTTTTCACGATATTTTTGATTCCCCATCCGTCAATTAGAATCTGTCAAATAAATTATACGTAGGTAAGGCTGAACAAATCGCGAAGCATTGAAAAAGCCACACTTGCCTTTTACACACTGCAATGAACTAAAATATTTGATAACCATTTTCGTGATTGGATAGACATATTCATACAAACACATACATAGGTCATAGTAACTTCACAGAATTGTGCCACACACATTAATTGATCACTCGTATCGCCTGTACGCAGTAGCCCGAGATATTTACTAAAGCTGTAGCCACATTTACATATATTTTATATCCCCGAGTCCCACGTTTTGTACAGCAGAAAGATTTATTGGAACAACCTTTTGATTGGACGATAAACTTGTAAAGATACTTTTTAGATCGTTAACGGCAATTAACCACGAAGGTTTGTATGAACGAAGAAAAAAACATATTTAAATGTAAATAAATGATAATAGTATTGTAGGTGGGGAAAAAGCTCACTTTCAAGCGAATGATTTGAGTTTATATTTTTTCTAGCAACATGCGGCCTAAGTTCAACTCGATAACTATAACCTTTAAAATGAAAAGCTATGGAGTTTCTTGCCCATACTAGTTCATCTTTTCTTCTAGTTTGTGGAGGTCTATAGTTCCGTGTAAAATACTGGTATTGAGCTGCATGCAGTTAGACTGGAAGCCAAACCCAACAACGTGGTGGGACTAGGCAGGTGATGATGATGACTTTTCCATAAAGATAAAACTGCTTAAAGTTTGACGATTGTTTGGGCAAACATTTTTATTGCCGTTTAAAAGTTTCGTAACTTTAACAAGCGCCATGGAATAAACACAACGTGACTTTTTGTAGGCGATATATTTAATTTTATAATGCTAAATCACAAATGTATTACCTTTCCAACTTAATTATTATTTTAATCAAATTTTACGACAATTATTAACAAACAAGAAGTTTGAAATAATAAATTAGTTGACGTCTGTTGTTACTCGATGCAAGTCGTAAAGTTGTGTAGAAAATATGACATATTATTATTATAAAATACAAGATTTACTAGAGAGTATTAAAATGAATGTCAACTTGCAACTATACTACTCAGTGGTAAAGGCCTCATGGATTCTAATGGATACTGAGAAATAATTAGTACTGAATTTCAATAGCGTCTCCAATAGCTTACCACTTAAACGCTATTCTAAATATTTTGAAGAAAATTCTCATTCCATTGCAGCATGTATTTTGAGAATTCGTCCGCTCGACAGCGTAAATGACGCAGTGAATTTTGCTTAAATGTCAAACTAAAAGATATGGGCAAAAAAGGTTGTTTACTGAAGTAAATCTTCTAAATAATAGTGAATACAACATTTATCTATTCTGCAGTTTAGTAAATCTAAATGGACACCCCACACACACACAGATACGATAAGTGACTTTGATTTTTAATTTGTATTGGGTGAGATACATTTTCTTTCTTTATTAAAGGATGCGGATCTAAATTCATTCGCTCTATGTAGGCTGTAGCTCAGCTCGCTCCGGTCACGGTCATACAAGTCGTAATCTCTTTGGCGCCACTCAGAATCAAACAATCAAGTTTGCGACCGTTAAATCTAGACACTTTGTGGTGACGCTAGTTGTAAATGTAATGAGTACCAGACACGTACAATATCAATACGTTTTCATTTAGTTCCATATCCCACCGCGAACTTAAGATAATTGGTTAAGTTTCATAGAAACTGTTTCAATTTATTTTTTTGCCCGAAAAGACTAGGCGTCGGCTCTACCTGGGTTTGTAATGATTTATTAATATTGTGGTAATAAAATAACTTTATTAATACCAAGACAATAATGATAATAAATAAGGGCGTGGTTTCTGTCAAATGGTTATTTGTATCGACTGTTATCATATTAATCTTTATTGAGAATGGGTATTGAAAGTTACGATTAAATTATGATATTGTAGTAAACTCTGTATATATATATATATATTGTAGTAGGCTCTGGCGCAACGTCCACCAACCCGCATTGGACTAGCGTGGTGGACTATAGTCCAAATCCCCCTTGAAAACTCTTTAAACCATGACAGAACAACATAACCTCAGGCCCCAAGTGCCCGGCAGCTCTGGAGAATCTCGCGACAATGACGGTAGTCAACGGGTTCCCAGAGCAAGGGGTGCTAAGAATCCCCGGGTGAGATCGATCCTCCGTCAACAAAATCAAGCTACGAAAATGGATTCCGATACTAACCTAAATATTTTAACGTATAATGTACGCACACTTATGCAAGATGAACGATTACTCGAGTTAGAAAATGCCTTAAAAGAAATAAAATGGGATGTGATAGGATTGTCAGAAGTGAGGCGAATGGGAGAGGGTACAGAAGAAAGAGAAAACTCTGTATTCTATCACTTTGGAGCCACCAAAGGCCTACATGGAGTAGGCTTCTTGGTGGCTAAAAAGTGGAAGGACCATATCACGGAGTTTCTCGGATATTCGGAGAGGGTAGCGGTTCTCAAACTAAACATAACCGAGCAACATAGTTTGACCATTGTCCAAGCTTACGCACCTACATCGTCACACAGTGATGACGAACTGGAAGACTTTTATGATATACTTAACAAAGCGTGTGAAGAAAACCGTAGCACATGGAACGTCATTACTGGTGACTTTAATGCAAAAATCGGGGTTAGACAAGACCTAGATAACCCAGAAATTCTCGGTCCTCATGGCTTAGGAACCAGAAATGATCGAGGAAATGTACTCATCCAGTTTGCATTTGGACAAGGGTTCAGGATAATGAACAGTTTTTTCCCTAAAAAGTCACAGCGGCGATGGACCTGGATCTCACCAGATGGTAGAACAATGAATGAAATTGACTATGTACTCTCTTGCGGCCATAATAATATAGTAAAAGATGTTAGCGTTATAAATACATTTAAATTTAGTTCAGATCATAGACCAGTACGTGCGAAGATTGTCCTCAATGTAAAATCACACCGTAAAGCAGTTTTTAAAAACCGAATAAAGAAACTTAACAAAGATGTTCTAATAAGTAATATGGAGAAATTCAATTTAGAATTAAAAAATGCATTCGATTCATTACCAATAGACCCAAACCAAAACCCTCAAAGCCAATACAATAGCATCATAGAAAACATTTCAACAGCAACCAAGAAAATTAAATGTGCAAGAAGCAATAATAACAAATTTAGCAATCACACTATACTATTAATAGAGAACAGAGAAAAATTAAAGAATAACCGAGTAGAGTATAATAAAATTGATAAAATAGTTAAACGAAGTATTAGAAAAGACGTTAGAGATTGCAATACCCAGATGATTAAGTCAGCTTTACTAAGCAGTACCTCTTTGAGATCGGCCAAACAGGGAATTACGAAGGGGAAAACATGGATTTCAAATCTAAAAGATGAAAATGGGACAAAACATGGCAACTCAAGTAAAATAATTGATATATCAACAAAGTTTTATAAAAATCTTTATCAGGACCCACAGAAACAACCCCGACAGTTCATCTATTATTGCCCTGACTCTGTTCATCCCATCGGTACCTACGAGGTTCAACTTGCACTACGCGAGATGAAGTTCAACAAAAGCCCTGGAACAGACGGAATAACAACAGAAGTTTTAAAGTTAGGGCGCAACGTTTTAGTCCCTCATATCACTTCTTTCTTCAACACCACAGAAGAGATAAAAGAGGTTAGAAAGGCCATGTGGGCGGGGCACGCGCGCCGCCTATATGATCAGACGATCATATGTCGACAAAATTTGATTTACTGACCAACAATCGCGCTCATATTGTGACAGCGAACGGAGCTCCGCGAAAAAAAGAGAATTATGCCGTGTTGCGCGATTATTACGTGTCGGAAAAGAAGCCAGGTGTGCAGTGTGGCTCGAGAAGGGATTTCTCTTCATCGGTAAGTCTAAAAACCTTAAAATACAAGTGATATTTGTAATTATTACAATAGTATTATGTAGTTCGCAGACAAAAATGATACAATCGCAAGCAGAAACGAAATTATGTACATTGCTTGCAATACGTGGGTACCATCTTGTACTACGTGGGCGATTGCGCAATGCATTTCGTTCACTGCGAGCGTCGCGTGCGACGAGCCAAAGCTTAAATTCTGCCTACTCTTTGCGTTTCGATAGTGTTGTACCAAGTTGTCAATAATGTCGATACTTAGTATGTGTGAATGCATTCAAATGATTATTATGTTATGATTAAAATAACTTTTGTTTATCCCATACTATCAATACCTTATTATTGTTTATTGATTGTTTTTCATCTAAAATTTGTTTTGAGGTTAGCCATTTATAAATCGAAACATACATTTTAAATTTTATTTTTAGGTTTCCAACAGATCCAGATATGTTACAGACCTGACTAAAGCTATTATAGAAAAATATTAGTGTGAGATTGCATTTTATTCTGAAAAATTCGAATTTGAAAGATAGCAAGCGCATGCTATTGCTACTTAATAAATACGTTTTATTTCAAGACAATAATAAAATCTGAATTGAAATTGAATTTCAAGTACTTAATGTTCAATATTTGAAAAAAATCTTTTATGTTTACTTTTTATCTTTAATTTTTTATGTGTGAGACACCAATAAATATTTTTGCTTTCTTATTTTCTTTCTTTCTGTCCCGTCCCGAAATTAAAGCAAAAACTGCAAAACTTAAAGTAACAAAACTCAAGTAATTTTATCGATATACATTATCGACCTTTTGGTCACCGTAATATGTATGAGAAATATACGCAAGTGTGAGTGTACGTCAAACGCAATGTTTGCGCTAGTGTGACAACCAGTAGCAAGCTCGCGATCTAAGTGAGTGCGGTTTATTTGTGTGCATAATTCGCGTACTTATTAGCGTCTTGCATGTAGTGGATATAGAGAGTGGGAGACAAGCGGCGACACGCGTTCTAATACAAATCAGGAACTATTTCCTTTCTAACCTCTTTTATCTCTTCTGTGTTCAACACCATATTATATACTGGCCAAATTCCCTCTGAATTGTGCCACTCGAACATAATACTACTTCACAAGAAAGGAGACAAAGCAGAAATTTCAAACTACCGACCCATAAGCCTCATTTCACACTTATACAAACTTTTCATAAAAGTAATAGAAAACCGTATCGCTCCGACACTTGATCTTCACCAACCTCCCGAGCAGGCAGGATTTCGTCCCCATTTCTCCACAACAGACCATCTCCATACTGTAAACCAAGTTATCGAAAAGTACAACGAATATAACAAGCCGCTATACCTAGCCTTTGTGGATTATGCCAAGGCATTTGACAGTATATACCACCACTCAGTCATTAATGCCTTGGAATCTCAAAACGTACCACACACCTACATTGATTTAATTGACACCATTTATCGAAATAGCTCTGCGAACATCAAGTTGCACATTTCTGGTCCAAATTTCAATATAGAAAAAGGTGTAAAACAGGGCGATCCACTCTCACCCAAGCTGTTTACAAGTGCATTGCAGGAGGTTTTCAACAAGCTGCCCGATTCATGGCAGTCACGAGGCATACATGTTAGCGGCAGACATCTAACAAACCTCCGCTTTGCCGATGACATCGTGCTTTTCTCCACATCAGCTCCAGAACTCGAAGAAATGCTCCAAGATCTGAGCACAGCAAGTCTTGAGGTTGGACTTTCAATGAATAGATCCAAGACCCAGATCATGACCAACAGCACGAAACGTAGGGTCGCGGTAGACGGGCATTTGTTGCAATATGTCGACGAGTATACCTATTTAGGCCAGATAGTGTCGTTCCAAAACAGGCAAGACAAGGAAGTCGATAGACGAGTTCAAAATGCCTGGAAGACTTTCTGGGCCCTGAAGGAACATATAAAGGGAAGCCTTCCCCTAACATTAAAGAGGAAACTCGTTGATATGTGCATCCTGCCCGTCCTAACCTACGGTGCACAAAGTTGGTCACTTACTGAACAACAGAAGTCCAAACTCAAGATTTGCCAGCGAGCAATGGAGCGCAGCATAATTGGTGTTAAGCGAAATGATCGCGTTAGAAACACCACCCTGCGCTCTATAACTAAAATAGCTGATGTTGGAGAGAAAACAGCCAGACTGAAGTGGGAGTGGGCAGGCCACGTAGCACGGATGCACCCGGAGAGATGGGCAAAGATCGTCACTCACTGGACGCCTGAGGAAGGACAGCGCCGTCGAGGTCGACCGCGGCGAAGGTGGCGTGACGATCTGATCATGTTTGCGGGGCTAACATGGCCAGAGATCGCCCATGATAGAGACATATGGAAAGAGAAAGGGGAGGCCTTTGCTCAGCAGTGGGACACAACGTAGGCTAATAAAAAAAAAAAAAAAAAAAAAAATTGTAGTAAAAAAAAATCGAAAATTGATTGGTTATGTAAGCAATTTTGATTGAATTATAATTATATTTCTGTTGGTGATTTTTTTGACACTACGACGACAGCTTAACTGGATAGGGGAATTCAGATGTATCTACTGATTAGTAAAGTTATTCATGACCTTATTGATTATTTATTTATAGTATGAATTTAATATCTTAGCTTATCGCAATCTATGTTGGTGATAGGTTTCTCCTACCACAACAGGTCTTCTTCTGACAGACCTGGCTAATCCACTATACCCATAGCCACTCCAGCTTGGCTTCTAAACTATTCCTAACACTCCTCCACACCTTTCTTTGTATGCCAACGAAAGCCTTCCCCATGACTTTACAACAACTATCATCTAAAAAAGGCAACAAACACAAGCACAAGATGTAATCACAACAAAAACTTTTCCACACTCAGGGCATAACCCAGTAGCACATTAAAATGCATATACGTACCCATACATATATGGGTATGGAAAAATAGTTCGGTAGTGGCCAGGTGCCTTTCAAATCGCTATCAGGGTCGACCGGCCAGTCGTTATCACTGCGCCGTTTATCAGTGCAAGCCTTCGTACGTTTGCGCAAGTCGGCGTGCGCAAACGGTAAATGGACTATCGTTTGAAATAGAAAAATACTTTTTTTTTGTATTTCTACATACATCATTTATTTAAACATAGGTAATATTAAACATACTTTTTCCCACGAGGGTAAGCAGAAACTATAGTACATCTGCATATCTGGTCATCATTCAGCATGTTGGATCTCAAAAGACCACTCTTGTTTCTTAATTTGGTGTACGTGTTGAGTAGGATATATTATATTCAGTTTGGGTACACTATTAGATACAGCTCTGCCTAGCCCTTTGAAGAGTATACAGGTGTGATGCTAAGTTATCATGTATAATCAGTCTATGGCAATCCCACGGCTGGGACACGGGCACTCTATCTGTGAGAGTGGGCGGGCCCAGTACAGCCTAGTAATGTTACATGTTTTTCAAAGATGGATGGGGCCATTGTTCTTTTGTTACTTATTCTCAGGATTTTTTAGAGCAGTGGTGATGAAATAAATAACACCAAGTTAACTTGCTTTAATACTGTGTAATAACAGGATACCAGTCAATCAATTAATTGTCTGCAAATTAACACTAGGCACTTTATTCGTTTTTTTCTGTCTAATTGATGGTTTATAAATTGAAATCACTGATCTGAGTTGAATGCATGATATACAGTTTATGTTAGACTAGCTTTTGCCAGCGGCTTCGCCCGCGTGCAAATGACGATTTTCCATACAAACTTTCATCCCCTATTTAACTCCCTTAGGGGTTGAATTTCGAAAAATCCTTCCTTATTCCTTGTCTACATTATAAAGGGAACCTCTGATCAAAATTTCAGCTTTCTAGGTCCAAGGGTTTGGGCTGGGCGTTGATGAGTCAGTCAGTCAGTCAGTCAGGACTTCTCTCTTTATTTATATAGATTAGACGGAAATAATAGAGAGGTCAGATAGACGGTCGCTCCATGCAAAATATTCGTAGTCAGCTTCAGACAGGTAGGAAGACGGGAAGCCGAGCCCAACATAGTTGATAAAAGTCTACACAGAAGTGTAGACTTTTACAACAGAACTATTTTGGTTCTCTGCTGAAGTAATTTCTAGTTTCTACAAATGAATATTAACCACGACTGAAAACTGCTTACTAATGTTAACAAATATTGGCCACATAAGCCAACGGCCAATCTTTACCCCAACTTCCCATAAATAGTATAAAACCAATTACCTAGTTCTCAAGTAACATTTTATGACAACGGCACCGGTCGGCGCTTTTGAACTAACGTGAGCCGTAAATATTTACTCGTTTGATATCGCCGACGCACTAAACTAAACCAGTTTTAAGTTCGTTTAAAAGCTAGTTACCTTTCCTAAAGACAAGTAGTGGCTTTTTCGAAATTGCTCTGGGCGGAGCAGAAGAGACTGTCGTATTCCTTTTAATACCCTATGCGTTCCAGGGCCACGGTGTGTACAACAAGTGTCGAACAAATGCCGCAACCTTCGCAAGTGGCAGTAGATGAATACACTCAATTGTCTTTTGGCTGCTGTCATCTCTTAGCGTTGAAAAGACTTTAAAAAGTAGATAAATAAGCAATAGCGGTCCGAAACAGCTGCTGCAAGTGACTATAAATGTACGCCTTTCCGTTAAACATCCTACAGATGTAATCAGGGTTACATCGTAACATAACAGCACGCCTCTAATCATCGAAGGATTAGGCAAACGATTACCCACAACTACACTTATATTTCGCCAGTTATCATGGAATAGGGGGTGAGACAATTACCATCGACCGGGCACAAATCCAGACTCGGTGGCTACTACTGAGAAATTCCCGACGGAAAAACCCAATAACACTTTCCTGACCTGGGAATTAAACCCAATACGTCATGCTCAGCAATCGGGCTTTCGACCACAAGACCAATGAGGCAGTCAGAACCACATCAAAAAGTATAATAAAAGTAAATAAGCCCCATCACACAGCTCGCTAATATCAGTGAAATATCTCGGCCGCGCCCTGATATATGTACGCATATTAAGCGTTATTACATTTTCTGTATAAAGCCCTGCGTAGCCGTCTTATCTGCGAACTATATCTTTAGCTCGCTACAGCCTAATGTGCAATCATTTATCACTAATAAACGCTAGGCTACGCCGACAAATTGTGCGGCCCTTGATTGACAAGGCTTTACCAACTTAACTCGACTAAACGTTATATTACTACAGCACGATATACATTGATCTATACTAATATTATAAAGAGGTAAAGTTTGTGTGTTTGTATATTTGTTAAATTGTAAGGGATCTCGGGATCTACTGAACCGATTTTAAAAATTCTTTCAATAATAGAAAGCCACATTATTGCTGAGTGTCATAGGCTACTTTTTATCCCTGTATTCCCACGGGAACGGGATCTACGCGGGTGAAACCGCGGGACGTCCGCTAGTAAATAATAAACAGCCACTCGAGTCGATCTTTAGGTTTAGCCGCGCTTGCTTAGGTTGACCCCCTCCAAGGGTCAACCAGTGACCAACCATTACATACAAAGTTCCTCTCCACCTTAGAAATCACGTTAACTTGTTGGTCTCAGCTGTCATTTGTACCTAGATCGTTAACAGTCATTATAAGTAGCCAGTGGCCTGAAAGTCAGACAGCCAGTCTTACCAAGGGGTACTGTTGTAGCGGATTTTAGTACTAGATGACGTGGCCTCGGTACAAGGGCAAAGAAGGAACATGGGTTCGGTTTTTAGTCAGTAGAAGTCTGACACTCCCCTTCGCTCTGCCCAAGAGCTGGGGGGGGGTCATTTGATGATTTTCCACCCACCAAAAAAAAAAGGGGTACTGTTGTAATTCTCTAGTCCTTCAGGAGAATAGGAACCATTGGCAAAATGTGGCTGATGCCGATTTAGTTTTACATTTAGTATTACATAAAATTTTGATTTAGAGTCCAGACTATAACCGGCGATGGACATCGAAAATTATCAGTATTTAATGTTTCAGTTCAATATTAATGTGTTAAACATTTTGAGTAATGACGGCAGTTTCATAAAGCGTTGCCTATGAGCTGGCTAACTTATAATAATGGACTATTTGCATAGTAATCGTTTTGGTATTTTGTTGTACATATACTTACAATGTTATTATCATAATACAAGCTGTGTAACCACCGATTACGGGTCGGCTTCAAGGTAAAGCAGCGCTTACTGGTGTCAGCCCGTGGATGGGTGAACTCGTAGATGCATAGCCGTTGGTTCTGACTCTCATTTTTAGATCTATGACATTCGCTACAAATATTCATTGTCCGAAACAAAAGAGCAACCAGTTTTACCAATAGTTGAGGGTAGTACGTATTTCAGCTCCATAATTATATATATATATTTTTTTTATATATTCCACAACTATCACACAACGCCATCTAGTCCCAAGCTAAGCAGAGCTTGTGTTATGGGTACTGGACAACTGATAAACATACTTATATAATTCTAAATACATACATATTATAGATAAATTACACCCAGACACAGAACAAATGATCGTGCTCATCACACAAACATTTGTCCTGGGTGGGAATCGAACCCACGACCTCCGGCATAGCAGTTAGGGTCACTAACCACTAGACCAACAGGCCAGTAAAAAAAAATTAAGTTCAAAAATCTAAAACCCGACTACTAACAAAATCGCGGTCTTAAAAGTAGATAACAAGAAAATAATTCTTGTCTGATATTCTTCGTAGTCGCATGCCACTGATACCGGATGATCCTTCATGGCGTTCTCATTGATACAGAAGTCAGCTGCTAATTGCCATTAGCAAGGTGGCATGCGACTACGAAGAATATCAGACAAGAATTATTTTCTTGTTATCTACTTTTAAGACCGCGATTTTGTTAGTAGTCGGGTTTTAGATTTTTGAACTTAATTTTTTATTTTAATTTTATTTTTGTGTGTACTTACACTATAATATAATACATATTTGTAATGTGCTCGCCAAGACCTTTCATTTGATACCAAACTTGCTATGATTATCTCAATTTAATATTTTTTTTGGTAAGTTTTTGACATTTAAATTCCGTCATAAAAAGAATTTATATAGCCTATGTCACCCGGGCTATTCTTACAAATCTATTGACACCTAATTTATTAAAATCCGTTCAGTAGTTTAGGCGCTACGGTGAAACATACATACATACATACATACATAGACTGCCAAAATCATTACCCTTCCTTTTGGCTTCGCCGTAGTCGGGTAATTAGACTGAAAGCCAACTATAGTATAGTTAGAAAAAAGCTAGGCAGACTGAAATTAACTTATAAGCAATAATTACGGAATGTATTCAAGGTCCTTTTCGCAGAATTAGCCAATATCTCCACTGCTCGGACACCTTCCTGCTCTCTATGAGAGGAAATGGGTCGTAATCGACTACGGCCTATTTAGCTCCTTCAAGAGATAAATGATTTTTCCGTAGTAGGACTAGGTACTCACTTTCTTTGTCCATCTCTTGTGCAAATGTCATGCTTCTAAATCCTCGAAATAGATACCGCGGCTTCGGCACAAAGGCTGAGAAGGAACATGGGTGGTTTTTAGTCAGTAGAAGTCTGACACTCGGGAGGGGTTTTTGGGTATTTGATAATTTCCTACACCCCAAAAAAAGAAAAAGGATACTGACTGAACGTTGTCGGTCAGAGTGAATATAAGTAGATATTATTTAGAATTATCCCACAATAATACCTTAATAGCCTTCGGGGGAGATTAAAATCTACTTGAAGTTGAACAACGTTTAAGTTCTTTGCCTCAATTAAAATAGTTTTGACATAATCGATGTCGACGTTAAGTAGTTTTATTTTAAAGGTTCTTAATTCAATAATAACGTGTTTAATAACTTGAAGCGATTATGTGTTGGTATGTAATTTGTAATTTATTATGTCAAGTTATATCCGCAGTTAAAAAACGTGGTTTCACTATTTCTTTTTTGAGTTAAAAATAGAATACTTTGTTGACATCAAATTGCCGTGTGATAGTTATTAATAACAATATTTATTTCCGACACAGGAATCCTTAAATTGAGCCACAGAAAATTAAACAAAAAAAAAACAGAAAATAATAGTAATTAGTAAGTTACTATAAAATACAGGCAAGTAGCTTCATTTTGATAAAGTGTGTCTTTGTTTAGGAGGCCTAACGGTTCTTAAAGCAGTAAGATTTTCGACGGCACGGTTGGCGCAGTGGCTCAAGCAATGGACTGCCGCGCTGCGTGTCGCGGGTTCGATCCCCGCACGGAACAAATATTTGTAAGACCTACAGATAGTTGTTCCGGGTCTGGGTATTTGTGTATGTGAGTTTAAATGTTTGTGAACGCGCCCACGATACAGAAGAAATTCCTAGTGTGGGGCAACGTTTTAAAAAAAAAAAAAAAAAACTCGTAATCAAAAAATTAATATTTCTTGATTACGAGAAAAATAAAAAGATGATGAAGAGCCTGCTGAGATGCTGTAAAACCTTTCAAACTGAGATCCAAGACCGACGCAAAATAAAACTGATTTGTAAAAAATGGGTTAATGACAAGTAGTGTCCTAAAACAGCAGTTATTTGTTATAGATACTTACCAGGAACGGAACCCATTAATTACCAAAGCTAATTCTATCTTCGAAGCAAGCGTGCTGTAGTGGTACACGATCCCCACGTAAATACCATGAATTTGACCCACCATCACAATTTTTTTTTTGTTTTTTTAAAAAAAACGTTGCCCCACACTAGGAATTTCTCCTGTATCGTGGGTGCGTTTACAAACATTGAAAGTCACATCCACAAATACCCAGACCCGGAACAACTCAATGTATGCCATACAAATATTTACTACTATTAATATCATACACGGGATATTTACCATGTTTGATTACTGTTTCGAGTTCCCGATATTTCGGCGCTGTTACAAGCACCATGATCACGGATAAACTGAACTCTTTATGATATTAATAGTAGTGTCAGTGACCACGTCAGTTTAAAAACTTATAATACAAATATTTGTTCCGTGCGGGGATCGAACCCGCGACACGCAGCGCAGCAGTCCAATCGCTCAGCTACTGCGCCAACCGTGCCGTCAATTGCGTTGTTTACACCACAGCCGTCGTTAACTTAACTTATTACGAACAAGTAATCTTTACTATAACTACCCGTGACTAATAGTAGTCTACTGACTTTTCTACCGATTTTATCTGGTTAGGATGTGGTTATGGTAGGGAAGTATTAGCGATTTTGAAGGAAAAAAAACTGTTTATACATAATTACCTATATTCAAATATTTTCATAGTTAGTTAGTTTTAAGTTTAGTTTAGTTTATATAATTATACTGTTGTTATGTGTAGTGTTTTTTTTTTTGTTAAAAAGCAATAATGTACACTACATTTTGTCATTTTTTAACTGACTGCAAAAGAGGAGGAGGAAACAAAACTTCTGAAAGTAAAGTTTTTTTAGTTTTATTTATACGTTAATTTTTTTGCAAATAGATTTTGTTCTCCTAAAATTATACCTTCATTTATGTTGTTTCCATTAAACTGACAAAAAAACTACTGTAAATAATTGTCATCTAGTGCTTGAATCTCATGTTACTTGATGTCGGAGCAACATATTTTATACTTCTAAATTGAAAAATAAATCTCACCAAAGCCCACACAGAGTTTTCTTATAAAAAAAACTCTTGAATTTGCATAAACTCGTAATTAATTACAGTCATTAATAATAAATGACATTAATTGATATTTTGGCAGTCTGTTATGAATTAAAACGAAATGAATGATGAATATTGTTAGCACTCTGTCTTGTCTTTGTCGAGTAGGAAATAATCGAATATTAATTCAATATCCACGAAATTTATTTGATTTTATTATTAAATGCATGTGACATTGCATACGAATGAGCGAAGCACGTGCCGTATTTTTGATTAAAATTTAAAATTTATTTTTACGACCTCAATAAAATCTATAATATAATTAATTTAAATATTTTGTTACAATTTAGTCACAAATTGGCGCATAATAATAAGGTTTTAATAAGATAATAAAACCAGAAATGTAATGCATTAATTTGTATATTATATTTTTAATATACTTGCGGAAAGTAAAATTATCTCGATTTTACTTGATGCAGTTTTGTAGTAACTTCATAGGAAAACATTGTTTTCCGTTAAATTAATGTTTAAAAACAGTAGACATAAAATCGCTACGCTTTCCGCTCCGCTCATCACTAAACGTGTACCCTCAAATTATTAGCGACAAACATTCATTTCACACCGTTGTAGGTCCTACCCTTGACATTCATTCGCGTCACACACACAACGGCGTAACTCACACCAACTCCACAATACAATTATATACCCTACTTCCTTAAAAATAGGGTTCCATTTAAATGTTAGTTTTGCTATGAAAATATCCGGATTCTTGAAGACAAAGCTTGCAACTGTGTGACATTTAGCCAATGGCTAGTGTAACATTTAAGAATTTGGGGCTTTGTCCATATTGAGTGTGATTTAATTATTTAAATTAAACGACGGTGATTTTGTTTTTATTTTGAATTGGTTTTCCATTTAAATCTGAGATTGAAAGTTGTACAAAATATGCTTATTATAATACGTTATTTATAACCGGTGCTTAAAGCTATGAGATGCTAAAGCGTCAAGAAATTAATTCTCCTATAATTAAAAATCTACGTAAAAGAGCGTCATACCCTTCCAGACTTCTAGTCTATTATAGCATTTCTAATCAAAGCAAACTAAGCTTTTTCTCGATGATGTTAAAAATATCCTGCTCTTCTTATTAAAAAAAAAAACTTTTTATTCCTAGTAAAATATCCTGTAGGTAAAGGTTTCTCGCTCAATTTTCGTACGATTTCTTCGTACGAAAATTGAGCGAAATTGAAAAATAATCATAATTTCAAGAAAAAATATCTTTGCGACCACATAAAGTATGAGGCTGGCCCACTTTTCTAGAAAAAAAATCCTCTCACAAAGAGTTCAGTGGAACTTTAATTAGTGTGCAAAGTTATTAGAGATGAGACTCCGAGAAAAATCCTTGGTTCTAGTTGATTCGTTGGAAAGAAAACGTATAACGACCGAGTTGTGGTATCTTGGTAATTGAATTAATTAATTTTGTCTGTTTAGTTTTAATTTTAATTCGTTTATGAGAATCTGCCTAACCAAGTGATATCGTATTAACTAGTACTAAATGAATTGTGGAGGACAGATAGGCAAGCTCTCCATGTCAATTTCTGATATTCAGCCGGATCCGGGTAGACTGAAAGCCGACCCCAATATAGTTGGGAAATATCTAGGCAGATGATGAAGATAAGAGCAGCACACCTCTTCTCTGTGAAATACACACCTCTGGTACAGACGGCTACACATAAAGCTACACATTTCCAGTTTACGCTGATCTCGCACTGTACAGTAATCCTATACCATGCGAGACCAGCTTATACTGGAAATGTATAGCTTGATGTGTAGCCGTGTGTACTCTTATCCGCCACATGTCGTAATCCTAAATGAATCAGCAATGGTCCCAAACATTACATCAGTAATGCATCTTCATCAGAAGATGCATTGTATTTTTAAACAATCGCGCTTTTGATACATATAAAAAAACTTATCGCAAACTGCATAACTAACGGTTTTTAAATAAATCTAGGTAAGTACCTACTACATGTTTGAACATTACAAGTGAATGTTCACATGGTAGACATTTGTTAACTTTTCCCTACAAAATACACACAACACAAATCGAAGCTCTAAAAAAACAAAAGAAATATGCACAAAAAGAACTCTTGCACACGGATATGAACAATAATATAACTGGCCAGTTATAAACCGCCAAGCTTTTTAGCTAATTGTAAGAGGCAGAATGCGAACCGTGTATTTTTTTCTTTACCAGTCAGTAAGTGAATCTTCCTAATTGATTGATTTTTAAAAGGGATTTTGACTTGAAAGATATAACAGTTGCAGGGGTACCATAATACCATGTAAAATACTAGTATTGTAGCTGCATCCGGTTAGACTGGAAGCCTGCCCCAACATAGTTGGGAAAAGGCTAAGCAGATGATGATATTTTTTTACAACAACAATTTCAGGTTATTAATGGATTGCCTTGGTTATTTTCGCAGGCGTCTCTATACTTAGCTCAATGGTTAATGACGCTTGAACAAAATGACCTCTTTAAATTCTTAAAGAGTTTTACTAAACAGTCTGAGAACTTTGCCTATTCATCATCAGACAACAATCCTTAATAATGAGCAGGCGAATTTTATCTTGTAACAAACTCCCCAAATATAAATATGAAAATATATTTAAATGTTTTCAGAAGTTTCTAACATAGCGTCTTTTGGAGTTTACATTAATATTTATGATGCTGTCCGTCATGTATTAATCATGTAAATTATAATTTTATGTAGGTGTACCTATTTAAATTACTTATATATATTTTATGCGTAGTTAGTTTACTTTTTCTAAGGTGGTCTTTTATGGCTTTACTGTCGGTTTTGGGGCAGACCTAGATCCCTTTCAAAATATCTGAATAAAATACTTTTTTATAAATTGTAGCAACATAATATCTATGAATGTCTTGTAAGATAATTATGCAAACGGTTAAAAAAACTATATTATAATACTTGGTAAGGATGATGCGATTAGGCTCGTCCTCTTTTACTTGGGACTTGAACATAACTAGCTAAATGTGGGTGTGTACTTTTAGGTACACCTCAACCTAACCCATCGTGGATTACCACAGGCGTGATGTTATGTTATAAGGTACTTTTTGTTACATCTGAAAATCTGATGCTAATAATCAATTTATACGGCTAGACCACAAAACTAACATGCTTACATACATACCAAGTCTCACCCTAAAGAATACTTGAACGTAACGTAAACGTGGACCGTCCAAACTGTAATACCGACTACGGTTTGTACAGTCTGTGTCCAATATTATCTGACCCCTCTTCTCATACCTCTTCTTCTATAAACGAGGGTTCAGGTAATCCTGGCTACTGACTTTACAAGGAACTCAAGAAACGGTTCGTTTATTCTTTCCCTCTCGTATCTATTTATATTTACATTTCGTCGGCCGGCACACAAAGTTACAACTCCTCTCGACTTTCTGACTTACTTTCGGATCGTTTATTGTGGAGGTTTTCCGAGAAACACGTTCGTTTTTTGACCTACTTTCCCAGGTAAAGAACGAATTTTAAATTATTATTAAACCAATTTTAATTCTCGTCCAAAAATAGGGGTTCATTAAAAGAAGACGCCATGTGATAATATTGGTCTTGAGTCAAGACCAATATTATCGTATATATGTCAGGACTCTTGACATATATACGTACACTCAAGCCATTCTTACCAAGGGTACCCAGTGACTGGGTTGCGGAGTTCAGATATGTACTGTATTCGGTAGGACTGGAAGCTGTCCTCAAAATCTTTGGGAAAAGGTTAACCAGATGATAACATAATAATGAGTGTGCGCCTAAATTATATCTATATAACGCCTCGAACTAACTAAATCTAAGTCAAGAATAATTACCAAATCTTCCGTAGTTTCTATGCCTTCAACGACTTTCCTTGAATCACGTGTATTTCTAACTCACTAACCTTTCAAAGACCTGTGCCCCGTGGGATCACTTAGCCCCCGACCCTCATCGAACGTTCCAGATCAAAACTTTGTTAACTACACTTAATTAACTTAGTACCAATTCGGTGGTGGAATTTATCGAATACGATTTCAGATTTTTCCGGGGGAAATTCCACTGAACTGTTTAAAATTCAGAAGGTATTCATGAGAATCTATTGTTTTATCTATTATTGAATAGATTTGTAAGGTGACCAGGTTTTTGTGCCTTGCCTTTTGTGTCCACATGTAAGAGCGTCTTTGATTCTATACGACGACATAGCGCAATGGCCTATCCTTTCAGTCTAACGACGTAACCATGGCTTTAGCCAACTCATATGACATGGATTTGGTCTATAATGTCGACCTTATATTCATGGCAAAGTAGAAACACTAGCGTAACATAATATAACACTGACCTTATTGGTGAAGTTCTTCAGAAAGAACAGGCATACTCGCAACCGGCGGCGTGCGCGTATGGCCAGATAGATGACCGTGTACGAAGCAAACGGAGTATTAAGAATCGTAGTTCGTGGTGTTCTGTGGTTTCTGCCTACCTCATGAGAAAATAGGCGTGAGTTTATATACGTATGTAAATTATCAAAACAATATACGTGCATTCATGGAACACCAATTAATCATACCTTTATAGTCTATTGTATCGTTTATTTTTCTCCCAAATCCGCTACCAAACATAGGCCTTTCAACGCAATATCAATTATATTCACCCAGTAATTATCCACGCTAAACAACTTTTGCAACTAAAACATCTCTGTATACAAAACAGTTCGCTAATACGGACCATCCATCACGTTGACGAGTTTGTGTAAGCTATAATAAATTTAATTAAGGCCTGTGTAGGCTCTATATTCGTTTGAGGCTTACAATAGAAGTAATTAAACTTTGCCCCCTAAAGGTTATAGTTCAGAACTGTTAAAAGTTTTGTTGTTATTGTATCTTTTCGGTAGGTGGTCATTAGATTAGTACTTCTTGTCTTGTTATGGTTCTGTCTTCACTTCAGCTTACGCATCTTCGATCATTGTCATCAAAATTAAGTTTTATTTAATTTTACAAAGCATCAATACAATCATTACTTATTGAACGTCGAAATAATGTAAGACTTCTCGCTCTCTCTCTCAGAAACACAAGATAGGTACACAGACAAACACACGCACTTCACATTCCTAGTCTTTTATCTGAAAAGAAATGGCAACGACCCGGCGAGACATACTTTCAAGCAACACATATGTCAATTTCTATAATATTCACTTTTGTATTATCATAGTACACCCTTTTTTGTTTTTTTTTTTTGGTGGGTGGAAAATCATCGAATAACCCCCCCCCCCCCCCCCCCTTCCGCTCTTGGGCAGAGCGAAGGGGAGTGTCAGACTTCTACTGACTAAAAACCAAACCCATGTTCCTTCTTCGCCCTTGTGTCGGAGCCGCGTTAACCTTTCGACAAACCACAGCCCCGACGGGCATCATAGTACACCCTTGAACTGGTCTGGATTTTCCCTATCGCTTACTGAAGGTCTACTTGTAAACGTCATCAAAATCCCAATGTTCAGTTTTCTCGTACCTTTTCCCAATAATTCTAGTATTAAATTGCTGAAATTTCGTAAAACTATCAGAGGGGCCATTCCTGCAGTTTACAGATCAATCGCATTCTCAATTTGTCTCAAATACCTCTAGTTTACCTTAATTTTAGGCATTCATTGTCACTTAGATCAGATTTCGACACGGTATTGAACGTTTTAAATATCTGAAAATGGTTTTCTGGTTCTTCAATCATTCGCAATATTATATCGATCAAAGGCATATCAGAAACGTAACAGAACCCGCCGATAAACAAGGAATCTAAAATAATAAGGTTCAATAAGAAACCTTATAAAGTCTTCCGATCAGTTTCATAAAGCCAATGAGAGAAACTGTAGGAATGTTTTTCTTTTTATTTTCATAATTATTCCCGTGAACTCAATTTATTTTCATATTTATGTAATTTATTTAAAAACAACAATTTACAGAAATTAAATAATAATAAAATATCAACCGTGCGCAAAGCCGGATTCAGTGACTGTTATTAAGAAATTCCGGATAAAAAAACTGGCTAATTGCAAGTCAGACTTGCACATGAAGGGTTCCGTACCATGACTTCTTAAAGGTTTTCCTGTAATGTATACGTGTTTAACCAATTTTAGGCTCAGTAGTTTCGGAGATAAGTGGGGGGGAATGGTCGGACAGACAGACACACGAGTGATCCTATTAGGGTTCCGGTTTTTCCTTTTGAGGTACGGAACCCTAAAAGCCCAATAAAACTTTGGCCAACCCAAGACCAACGCACTCAAAGCAAAGCACTCAACCAACGAGGCATTCTTTTTTTTCGACCACAATCATTGGCGTAGCATTATATTCGAAAAGATCTATAAACTCAAACACAAAAGAACACAAATTTATTTAATTTTATCCTACCGTATCAAATTGTCATTTAAAAAAAGAAAAGGTATGTAGATATAATTTAGAAACATTGCGTATTTTATCAGTCGTTACGCACAAAATGTTCATTCAACGACCGCAATATTGATTAAATCACATTGTTTTACCAACTTGTATACACACAGCTGTGTCTTTACATAAGCATTCTCGCCATATTTGTATAGTAAATCAATTCAAATAAAATCAGTTTTATAATTATCAAAGAGAAAAATATATAATTCTCGCACTTTATTTTCGTAATAAAAGATGGATGCCGTCCGATTATATTTTGGGTGATCAATTTTTTCAATATAACATATCATCACACCTGTAATTCCCGAAGGGTAAGGCAGAGGTGTTCCTAATAGTACACCCACATTTTGCCAGATATGTATAAGTCCCATATAATAGGGGGCGACCTATTTCCATCAAGCGGGCACACATTCAGACTTCGTGGCTGCTACTGAGAAAACATAAATGGAAAAACCCAATAACATTTTGCCCGACCCGGGAATCGACCAACGATGCAGCCGAATGTTTTTGTTGGAAAATAATTCATTTCAGTGGAACACCAGAATTTATATTAATATTCATTCTTTCTTTTTTTAAAAAACATTGCCTCACACTAGGAATTTCTCCTGTATCGTGGGTGCGGTCACAAACATTAAACTCACATATGCACAAACACACCCAGACCCGAAACAACTACCTGTAGGCCATACAAATATTTGTTCCGTGCGGGGATCGAACCCGCGACACGCAGTGCAGCAGTCCAATCGCTCAGCCACTGCGCCAACCGTGCCGTTAAAATATTAGGTAGGTGTGAGATGCTACACAAATGTTCGGATCGACCTGATTTGATAAATGCCGGACGGCAAAATCGAACGTATAATTTTTCGCCGAAGAATCAGACCGACTTGGAACATGTTTAATAGCACGCCTAACTTAACGAACTACTGTGACATTATTTCTTATCCAAATTTCATCACAAATGTGAGCCTCGTGTCCACCCTGGGTCTACCTAATCCATTACACAGTGTTGACTCTCCCTGTTTTTGTTTCTGACCCGTATCAGCGCTGACCTTATCTTTGTAATCCTAGCACCCTACCTTTTTGTACGACTTGCTAAAGGCAATAGAGGGTATCGGATTGTTTAGGATCATCAGTTCACACGCTATCACTGATGTTTATATGTTTTCGGCTCAAAAGATCTGGTCTACATACAAATAACCCGCGGCTATGTGCCGAAGAGTTTGGTAGAAACAATGGAACGCCACCTGCTAGGATCCTTACTCCTTATGCGTCGTCCATGTTCATATTCGGACGCCAGTCAAGTCCAACGCAAAAAGAGACTTACTATTGTCAATACACTATTTGTCATCCTTAAATACATCCTGATACAAAGAGAATATGTGCTATTTTTGGTAACAAAGAAACAGTGCTCACTAAAACTCCACTCCAGATGTTATCATACATAAAATCACACTTATTACCTAGCTAGCCAACTTTGCCCATTAGGCCTACTATAGGGTCCCTACCCCTACTCCTATACACCCCCCCAGTTGGGGTACACCCACGCACAACTCAAAATAGAACCCCACACCCCGTCTACGTCATACTACTGCGCCACAAAATAGGGAGATGGGGAGAAGACCGGGTTATTTTTAGCAATTTAAGGAAACAAAAAATCGTAATAAGTTGGATTGCTAAAACCTAAGGCTTAGGTAAATTGCTTTTTGTCCGTCTGCTCGGTTCTTTTGGTCCCTTGTGGCGGGGTTTTGAATTGCAAAGACCATTAACATTCAGTTAATTAAGAATATTCTTTTAATTGACTGTTCTTTAAATATTTTTAGACGGGTTAAGCTAATTAATTAATATTTTTGAGGGGCAGGTTGCCGTTCTTTATAGCGTTGTATGAGGGAGGCCCTTGTTCGACAGTGGACGTATTCTCACTGATTATGATGATATAAGCTCTAAACCTACACCTATCGATTTTTACTATACATATCTAGCACCACTATTATCTAAACTCTCTGGCTATGTCTCCGTTGGGTATTCACACGTGTTTGTCAATTTTTGCTTTCCCTTCAACGCATTTGTCACGAACCCAATGCTCTAGAAAATTCTATTACTTATATGCCTACTTGAGCCTTATTTTCTCACTGTCCTACTATTCTCAGGGGCTTATGTCTAACATATTCGTCCAAAAATAGTTTCATTCTTTGTAGAAAGATATAAAAGTGCTATTTTTGACACATTTCATCTAAGTAATATTTGGAGGGCAGTAAATTTGGCTGTCGGTGTATTCATAAGGGAGTCTCGTGAAATCCGATGTCCCTAGTAGAAAATCTAATACCTCGATATAGTGATTGATGTATTCTGTATCTCTTGTTTATTATTTGTGGGTCTTTGAGGTCAATCGTCTTACGAATAAAATATATTGGAGTAATAAGGACCATCTTTTTTTGATCTCTCTAGAGACGAGAAAGTAATCGGTTAGTAATGAGGATTTTACTTGTTCGAATCAAAAGAAATATGTAAGAATGTTACTGTACTTTCTGTTGTTGAAGAATTACAATAAACATAAATTCTACATTTCCAATAATCTTCTATTTTTAGAACATATTCCTCGAAGTTAAAACTTCGCTTGAAACTCATAAAATGCGCAAGAATGCAGCAACTTACATCCATTTATCAAATTCTTGCTAAAACGTGTATTTATTCCACCCATACCCCGAAAGCGCGGAATAAGTTTACACGTGGAAGAAGTAAGTTTTTAAACTGGTATGTTCCCGAACATTCTCATTATTAAGAATAACACTGAAATTGGAATACAAATAGTTAACAAGGTAAATATCCCATTTACAGTTTTAATGATAACGTGAGTTGATGTAATAAAAGCGTATTTATTTCGAAACGTATTTATAAAAATATTTTTTCAGTCTATAATAAATCCTTTATTTGTTTTGGTCCTTCGTTACAGAATCAATTATCATTATCATCAAACCAAATATGGATCCCAATTCTACCAAAGCGAGCCAATAAACAAACAAAACCTTCTGAAAAACATTAACATCCTTTCAATAGCCGTTATCCTATACTAGGAAAACATGAAATAATAAAAGTAGAAAATCAAATCAATCAGATGAGTAAACAGAAGGTTTTAAGGTACAAATTGGCTAAAGAAGTATTTTGTGTAACGTACCTTACGTCAAGGAGAAGACGGGCCATTCAAGGACAACTTTTAAATAGAACCTCATACCAGGAGAGTAGAAAGGAGGTGGAGGTATCGATGGAACTGAATTTTTAATTTACAGTTCATACTGACGTTGGAAATCTTTTCGTGATACTGACTTTATTAACGTTGTTGTTTAAGTAAGAGTATGTTGGGTTTACAGCTTTGCCTTGATGAAAAGATAACACTTTTTAGTTAATACTAAAAACCTTGAAAAGGGACTATAAGCGTTGTCACTTTTAAAGCTAAACTAGTTCTCAGCTGTATTTTTTTTTTACTTAAAAGAAAAAATGTCGACATCGCCATTACAAATCCATGTCACATCCCTACGTTCCGTTTCCGCGTGCTCGATGAAATGTATCACTTATTTGTTTGTATCGATATTTAAACTCAAGCTTTTCAGCTTCGATAACGTCACTAGAACAAAGTCGGTCGTATTGTCTGTTTGTACAACAGCTTGTGAGGGCTCCTCTTTAGAAATTTATTTGTAATAGAACTTTGAGTAGATACCTATAGAGTTGAAGTTTATTTAACAACGGAAAATAATGGTCGCGATGATTGTGAAGGTTTATAAAGGAAGGAAATATTTCAGTTTAAGGGAAGTTTATTCATTATGTGATTGTTTTATGATAAATGTGTCTTGCTCTTTGTTTTAGCGTTTGTTTCGTTTTGATTGATAGATTAAGGTTTAGTTTTTCGATACGTTTCCTTCAGATATGTTTTGTTATTTTCAATGACTTCATTAACGGTTTTCCACTGAATGCAAATACAAATACACATATTCAACATAATTATGTATGTGTATCTAAAATATGTTGGATATAATATACACAGGGTTCACAGGGTATAGGATACATAAATGCCTGCATGGTTAGTCTCAATTGTATTGGGGTTTTCCGTCAGAAATAGCAGTAGCAGCCTGGTTTTTGTATTTGTATCCAAATCTCAGCACCACAATACACTCACCTATTAACACGTGACTTAAACATAAATGAAAAAATGTGGTACTATACGTTCACTGTCCTCTGCCTAAAACTTCTGGAATTACAATCGCAATCTTATATTTTATCTTTGTTATTAGGTACCTATCGTTCTCAATCAAAACTTTGGACTGTTCAATTAATTATTCAAATTGTAACGACACCAATTTAACTTGTTAACAGTTCGAATCTTTCCATTCAAAACAAAAGTGTTTACCCGTTATCAATCATTTTGTTTATTGTTCCCTCAAATAATATTCCAGTCTTGTGCACGAATCTAAACCGCATTATGTAGGGAGGAGGGAAACAATACGGAGGGCTGAGGACCAGTAATTGTGTGAAGCCGGATTGAATATTAATGGCGTCTTCTACGTGGTTCGTCTTTGTCATAGGGGAGTTTGAGGCAGAAGGTGGAGTGTGTTTTGTATGTGTGTAAAGATAAATAGGTTCTTTGAATCTGAACTTCAGTGAAAGGGATTTTTCTGGAACAGTTAAATGATGCACAGAATTGAAAAGTATGGCAGAAGAAAGGCGAATCTATACCCAACCGGCAGCAATAGGTGATTCGAGTCCAAATGATATAAAATTGATGATGTCTGTCTTATGATAGATGATCCTAATGAAGGTTACGGGGATATCCTGTTGGCAAAATTCATGGACCGTTCAATGTGGTGATATTTCGCGGTGGTCAATGTCCAGCAGTGAACGTCTTTTGTTTGAAATGATGATGATGATGAATGAAAAACGAATTGTCTAAATATCTAATTAAAAATAACTCGGTCTTAAGCGGCTAACAGACGTAAAACGCAAGTTTTATAATGCGTAAAAGTATATGATTCACTGCAGTAAACAAAATCAGAAAAATATATGATTTTTTTCAGGATATATATGCTAGTGACATAGTGTTGTGAAAACATATTAGGTACAACTAACTTTGCTCGATAGAAAAAAATCACGAAGATACCTGTAAAAAATTCTTTTAACGAGTAAAAACAATACTAAAATACATGTCATCGTTCTGATTTGTTTGCCAAATAATTCTACATGCAAAAAACTAAAATCATAGTGTTTTACTTTTTTAGTCCAATCAATAGTTTTTTTGTAAATCGCAAAATACCACTAATTTCGCACTATTCGGCCGCAGCGAAAGACGTAACAACCGCTTTGCAGTGCAAGCTAATTAGAACTTTATTCTAACAGTATTTCAAATGAAGTTTGAACCACCACAAATAGAGTTGTTAATTTGAGGTAGCATAGGCCCTTAAGTAAGTTCTAAAAATAGCCTTCTAATTCATTGAAACACTTTACAAGACATCGTGGAACTAATCACACAATATTACGATCTATAAATACATCAAAGAAAAATTCTCCGAAAAGAAAATCCATTCATAAAAATTTGCATTTATAATTATCTTCCCTACTGCAATCCGCCTACACAGTGTACGTCCCCGAGACGTATTCCTCGAACACTTATCAAGTTAACTCGCCCACTGGTTATGTCGTTAGAGGTCGCTACAAGCTGTGCCTCTGTCAGGTAAACAATTACCCACTACTACACACATCTCTTGAGGTTAAGACGTTTATTTGACTTGAGAGTAGTTTGTTTGGTCTAGATGGTTGAGTGAATGTGTTGTTTCTTTCTAGGTTGATATTTTTATTGGTGTTGGCGTTGTCATTGGTGATTTAAGTTTATAAAACAGAATATCACGCCTGTAATCAATGATGGGTTAGTCAAAGACGTACCTAATAGTACATCCACAATTCACCAGTTCTTCTTTCTTCTTTCCTTGCTTTTTAAAAAAACGTTGCCCCACACTAGGAATTTCTCCTGTATCGTGGGTGCGTTCACAAACATTTAAACTCACATACACAAATACCCAGACCCGAAACAACTATTAGTTGGCCATACAAATATTTGTTCCGTGCGGGGATCGAACCCGCGGGCCGCGGCACGCAGCGCAGCAGTCCAATCGCTTAGCCACTGCGCATGTAAAAGGGGCGAGCCTATTGCTATCAACCGGGCACGAATCGCAGACTCAATGTCTGTTACTGAAAAATTATTTTTGTGTCTCTTAATTTTATTTTATGGATTTATTAGTCAGTGAAAAAATAAGTAACAAAATTTGGTCATTTTTGCGTCTAGAAGGCCTAACAATCGATAACCAGCAGAGGTATCAGAAGGTACCTACACCCACATCTCACCAGTTATGAATTCCCAAATTAAAAGGGACAAGCTTACTGTTATTAAAAAATAATACTTTCCCTCACCGTACAATGTAACCCAAAACTTGTATGATCCGTAGAAGCACTTGGGATAGATACCCCAAAGTCCAAGACAGTAAACAGGATTAAAGAAATAACCAGTGTAACAGCAACTATTTTACAATCCTGAAATTACCTTACCACCCACGTAAGGTTAAGGAAGTCACAGATAATCTTGTTAGGCTGCAATAGCCGTCAGTCGCTAGTAATAGAAACAAACAAACAGACATACAACACACGTGTGTTCATTGGCTTACGAAGTTACGTGCATTACACGCATACTGATACGTTTAATGGACGTGTGTGATCCTATGTGTCTCTAGTGATTTGTTTACAGGGTGGTGTAATGTATCGTTGTTTATTGAAGTTGTAAAATGTTCGAATCCATACCAATGGTAATAAAGTGAATGTGAATGTTGTGAAAGTATTTAGGCAACATTTGGCATACAGAGAGTCCATGGTTCAAGCCATGGACCATGGACCAAAAATGATATAGACACTGCCTTGACGATTTGGACTCGTACGTAACCGTTTTACTAGAGAAGGAAAAACACCAGGAGACTTGGAAAGAATGGGGGTGTGGCCTCTCAGCAGTGGAACAGAATAAGCGTATTTAAAAATGGGAAGAAAGAATAAATATTTTAACATTATCTAATTCAATATATTTTTTAAATGTTTCTGTTTTGTTTTCATTTTAAGCCGCCATAATTGCAGACTATTTAAAAATAACTAAGATAATATTGAGTTTATAAGGACCATTCCTTCAAGACATAAGTACCAGTATTCCGAAGACTCCTTCATCACGTCAAACACAAATAGTTTCCGCCATTTTGTTTGCGTTTCATTTCCACTTCAGCATAGCAATGGCGATGAAATTTTAATGTTCTAGTTTAAAAAAGTAAATAAGGGTCCGAACACAGAAACATCTACTTAGTTCAGTGTTGACTGAAATTTCTGAGCACTTCGCTCCACAAATATTGTTGAAAAGTTTTTAGTTGAGCTGCGGTCGAATATTTTTTTGATGTTTTTGTTATGTGTACGTCTGTATACAGAGGAAGCACTATATTATATGGGTAATGAAAGTTAAATATCGTTAATATTTTTGAGTTCGCTTCAAGTTCGAAGGTCACGACATTGACTTTTACTATGTACATTATTGTATAGTACTTCTCTCCTCCTATTTGGCCTCTGTTTAAACTTCCATAATTTAATTTATGAATTCTCTTCTAATTTCCATACAAACAATCTCTTATGTTTGTCTGAAGAAAATCGCGAGTCTCCTTGCGAGTGACGCGACGATGACGTCAGAAGGCTCCTCGTTGTGACGTCACTACCACCTCCTAAAGAAGAATGGGGGGGGAGGGGAGGGCAGCTGCGTACTGCGTAAATGCGTCGTATAAAAGTACAGTGAAAGAACACTCCTCAAGGAAAATGTTACCTTAGGTCTTTTGGCACAAGTTTTAATTTTGTCTGATGGGTTGTTAGGTTCTAGTATAGTCGGGTAGGTTAGGACGTTCAGTTGTCAAATACACTCGTTAGTAAGATGGCTGTAGGTACTAGAGGTAATAATAGGGACCTAAGCTGTCAGATTAATGGAATACCTTTGTATTTCCTTGTGAAGGTTAGCCCCTAATAGGTAAAAGGTATCATAAAGGCCCGTATATAGGACTGTTTATATATTAATTCGTGGACAGGATTAGTCGTCCAATAATTTCCAACTTAATAGAGCAATTAATTAGTTTAGTATAATGATGTTATTGTTGTAAGGCTAATCGAGCAAACCTATTGTAGGATGACGTGAGATTAACTCGAGACGTCATTGCATGTTAGATCATGACAAGATGGGCATAGGGTATTCTATTCTATTTTTATCTAATGGCAATTAAAGCCGATGTCGACTATTCTGCCAATGTCCAGTGAGTTGGAAGGGGCATAGGGTAAGTAGTAGGCTTGTTTTAACGTCACTTCTTTAAATTGACATATTTACTTGGATTGTCATCGTCTTTAGATGTTCCTTGATGTATAAGTTGACAATTTAGGTAATTGAATTTAAAAGGACCAAACAAAACTCGTAATTTTTTTTCTTTTATTATCAATGGTTCCAGAAAACATAGATCAGGCCATCTTTCACTATCTTGTGGATAGTGCATAACCTGTATCAAAGTTTTTGTGCCACAAATGGACCTCTGATTTGCCTTTACATTTCATCGAGAAATATATTTCAAGCATGCCGATTTCCTCACAATATTCCTTCGATTCATCATCATCATCATCATCATTTCAGCCAAAAGACGTCCACTGCTGAACATAGGCCTCCCCCAGGCATCGCCACATTGACCGGTCCCGTGCGTCTCTCATCCAGCGGTTTCCTGCAACCTTGACCAGGTCATCGGTCCACCTAGTGGGAGGCCTTCCAGCGCAACGTCTTCCGGTTCGCGGTCGCCATTCCAGAACTTATCGGCCCCATCGGCCATCCGTTCTGCGAGCAATGTGCCCTGCCCATTGCCACTTAAGTCTGGCGATTCTTCGGGCTACGTCGGTAACCTTGGTTCTCAAGCGGATGTCCTCATTTCTGATTCGATCACTTCCTTCGATTCGCTAAATGATAATTACACAATACGCACAAAAATTCGAAAAATCGAGAGGTTCGTGTTTTGGATTCGAAGTTAGGGGGCCATTAACAACTTCGATAAAACACACTTTTATTCTGTGCAAAAACAATTCAATAAGGTAAATTGGCAAACCTGAAAAAACTCGAACGCGGAAACCAAAAGCTAATAAGCAAAGCCATCTACTGCAACTTACCTTTTATCGAATTACATATACATATTCCACCACTAACGTAATGCATTTTATTCCCTATTCTCGGTACTCATACAACCCACTCCACCTAAGTGCATTACCCTAATTCCAACTTATGGACCACTCCAATTGGGTAGAGTAATACTGACCTTATAACACGGGGTCCTCGTAAAACGAATGTAAAACTTTAATAAAACTTAGTAGTGTATGTAGGAACTGAATTTCTATTCGAGAATATAAATAATAATAATATAATAATAATATTCCACAACTATCACACAACGCCATCTAGTCCCAAGCTAAGCAGAGCTTGTGTTATGGGTACTAGACAACTGATAAACATACTTATATATTTCTAAATACATACATATTATAGATAAATTACACCCAGACACAGAACAAATGATCGTGCTCATCACACAAACATTTGTCCTGGGTGGGAATCGAACCCACGACCTCCGGCATAGCAGTTAGGGTCACTAACCACTAGACCAACAGACCAGTCAAAATATAGTCGACGTTTCTCACTATAAGAAAGCTCATTTTCAACACTTTAGATAAAAAGTTTTTTGGTTCTCATTTTCATCCCACAGTGTGGATTTGTGCCCGGTGAAAGACAATAGGCTCTCTATGACATGTGACTTGGGCATAACCGGTGAAATAAGGGTGTCCTATTAGAACACTTGTGTCAAGTTCTTGAGTATTACGAGGCGTGATGATTTTTAATTATGTTTTAAATTTAAATATATTATGCATCCGGTCTCAATACAGGTCAACAAAACTACGGACGACAAAAGCTGCTGGGTTTCATATTTTTACATAATATTACGAAAGATTACACCATCGCGAATTTCGACACAAATAATAAAGTTACTGTTACTTGGGCTCAGCCACAACTTCAGATATGATGTCAGCAGCTTTTAAGATAATAAAGTTTACGTGGCCCGATAATAAAATTGAAAGCAGGTGTGATACAAACTCTAACACCCGCCGCGTCTGCTGTTGTTCATTATAATTTCGACCTAGATGTTTTGAGGATATAATATATTTTCGCATTTCTATTTCCGGGTTTTGTGGAATATGAATTGATGAAGTTCATAATATGTTTCGACAAGGATAACTCACTGGGACTAGTATTATCACTGAGATTTTCTGTCACAAAATTTGATGAATTTTCTTCAACACAAACAAACAAGTTAATACGCCTGTCTGGGTTTGAACCCATGACTTGGAAGTCGAGGCCACCACCACTAGACCACCACTGTTCTACTTCTATAGAGGCTTTAAATGACGACACAACTTGATTGCCCAATAACTGACGTAGCAATTACCCATCACATAGTATCTAGGCATCCTTATAATTACCAATCCGTCGACATTAATATGCAGATTGCTCACATACAGACGTGTCATGTGTTAATTAACTCCAATTAATACATAATACATTGCTCAAAGGATACATTACATACACACACATACACACACATTACATGCAAACACCCACACATGAGCAACAATAGATTATGTTATCTAATCCTCTGTAATCTTTGGTATGGAATACTAAATGTGGAACGAATCATACCTTCAATTATTATACGTATTAATTTGACCTCAATTTCAAAACAATTATTGCCTTTTGACTTCGGTTTCCCCGCAAACTCCGCATCTCGCAAAGGTATTGAAAATGATATCATAGGAACTTACTACAGGGTTGGATATTCTAACTCTGTTGTCTACCCATTTGCCAAATTTCATTCAGATACGTATAGCCGTGATACGGTCAAAATCATACCTAGAGGGCAGACAAAGCTGCTTTCAGAGTTACAGATTCCACGAAAAATATTATTTACTTACTTATCCAATTATTTACTCGAGTTCCCGTTACTAAGCAAATGCTTGTCCATTTATCCACTTTTCCCATTTTCACGGTTCATTTCGTAGAGTAGTTCTAAAAATAACAAATAGATAGTATCGTAGCCATGTGCGACGTAGCCCGTAGCACAAGCTCTACGCAGCTACGCCGTAGCGCCCATTACGTCGTAGTAGAAACCGCTACGAGAAAATCGATGAACGAACTTTTTCTTTCATCTGCCATTTTTTTGTTACGATAACAAAAAGATTACTTTTGGCAGACTGCTTCGTTAGTGTAATAATGAGAATGAGGTCTGAAAAAGATATAATGCTAAGTTTAAAATTTCATTTGAAGGGACTTTGTCAGTGCCTGCAAGATCGATTTCGTTCAACTTTAAAATTATGTGTGTATGTTTTTTTGTAAGTTCTACACGTCCTTCTTTTAATTAGATTTATATCTGCGATTCCATTCAAATATTCTACGACGAAACACCGAAACAAAGGAAAAAGCCAGTCTCATTTAAAATCCATTTTTGGTCATCATATGATCACATTGTGCCTATATTATCGTCAATATGTACATATCTGCTCACCCTTCATCACAGATAGGCACAATTCCCCCCCCATACTAATCAACCAACTGCGCCTCACAAAATAATAACGTGAAAAGCAGCGAAGCAACAGCTTTGCGTCATTCATTCAGTTAAAGCGTAGGCGTCCACCCGCCACCCTCCCCCCTCTCTTTCGTACTTACGTACCCTTGTATCTTGCCATCCCTTTCTGTCTGCCCACGCTTTCCCATTCACCACCTACGTTCCATTCAAGTGTTGTACACTGAAACCAACTTATCTGTGTAGGTGGCAAAAAACGGAACTAAAATAAATGTACCAAGTTTGTCGTATAGATGTAATTTTCCTTGACAAGTAGCGCCACCTTGTACTTCACAATTAAGTTTGTCATACTGTATGTAGATGGCTCATCGGCTATTTGAATTATGTTGCGAGTTTCCTTCCTTTAATGTTCGGAGCGAAATGGTATCCGTTGGGATATTAAGCTTTATTGTTGGAGTTTGGACGGATTAGTTTTGGTTTTGATCTTGATTTTGGTAATGAGGGGTATGTGGGATGGGAGCTGGTTAACTTATAACGTGACGGTTATTTCTATAGGGTTTGCACGCTGTGTGTTACGATAATGTTTGATAACTGCTTTGTTGGTCAAGTGATCGCAAGCGTGACTGTTAAACATGATGAGGTCTTGAGTTCAATTCCTAGGTCGGATAAAATGTTATTGGGTATTTCCATCAAAAAATTCTCACTGCTGGATCACAGTTAACGTTATCCACCACGTGAGCGCAGTACAAGTCGGTGGAGACATTTTCATCATTCACCTGCCCCTATAATGTATTTAAAAATAATAATAAAAAATAAAAAAATAAAATCATTTAATTCGAGTATCACAGACTCATAATAGAAATAATACGTTCATACATGGTCACATTACATAGGTACATAACATTAAATTCAATTCACAAACATTTTCATTCACTTAATTCAATAATAATAACAAGTCAGTCACACAAAACACAAATCCATAGGTACACAATAACAATAAAGGACTGTCAGCCGCATCATCATCATCATTTGGATTCGGCGCAGCATGTCTTCAAAATCAAAACATTTATTTCAAGTAGGTCAGTTACAGGCACTTTTGAATAGTCGAAACAAATACAAATTAATATGAAGCTACAGTCCCAGTCACAAGGCATAATAACTGTGACTGTACTGCAGTTGCCCATTGCGTACCGTAGAGATCTATGATGAAGAAGTGCAAGAAACTTTGACTTTGACGACACGGTTGGCGCAGTGGCTAAGCGATTGGACTGCTGCGCTGCGTGTCGCGGGTTCGATCCCCGCACGTAACAAATATTTGGATGACCTGCAGATAGTTGTTTCGGGTCTGGGTATTTGTGTATGTGAGTTTATATTTGTGAACGCACCCACGATACAGGAGAAATTCCTAGTGTGGGGCAACGTTTTTTAAAAAAAACTTCATGGGCACTCTTTTAAATTAAAGTTGCTCTTCTTATTTCAAGTTGCTAGATTAGATTAGTAAAGACAGTGGTCTACTAAATGATTAACAGTTAGACATAAATGTCTGCCATTTAACTGCGACCAACGTGGGTTGTTATCTTAATAAACAATCGTGAAATAATAAATTAAATAATTATTATGTCCACGTCCTTTCTATGTCCTTTGTTACAATAGATTATTATTACATTGTACAGATAACTTTAGATTTGATAAGTTATGTACGATAGCGACAAAATGCAATAGCTTCCATAATGTGTATATCATTTAAACTGCGTTCGCGATTTAGTTTCCTAAGCTGTAAACAGGCATGAGTATTGGAAGGATGACTTTGAAAGTCATACATTAAGAGATTCATAATAAAAACGAAAACATGAACGTTCATAATTTTTATACAGATTGCCTCATTGCTTTAGAGGTCGCAATTGCTTTTGAGTTTCTGGGTTCGGTACCCGGTCAGGCTAAGAATTATTGTAGTTTTCCTACCGGAATTTCTTAGCAGCAACCACGCATCCTAGATGTGAGCCCGACTGATGGCAACATACAAAACGTAGGTGTACTATTAGGTACACTTCTGCCTTTTTTTTTTTGGTTGGTGGAAAATCATCAAATGACCCCCCCCCCCCCCCCCCGCTCTTGGGCAGAGCGAAGGGGAGTGTCAGACTTCTAATGACTAAAAACCAAACCCATGTTCCTTCTTTGCCCTTGTGCCGAGGCCACGTCATCTCTTTCGATAATCCGCAGCCCCGACAGGCGTCGGCCCTTGCGGGCCCCTCCTTGAGGTACACTTCTGCTTCTTTTTCTTTTTTTGGTGGGTGGAAAATCATCAAATGACCCCCCCGCTCTTGGGAGAGCGAAGGGGAGTGTCAGACTTCTACTGACTAAAAACCAAACCAATGTTCCTTCTTCGCCCTTTGTCGGAGCCGCGTTATCCTTTCGATAATCCACAGCCTCGACGGGTTCTGCCTTACCCTTCGAGGCTCTTATGTTTGGTAACTGTACTATCCTTCTTAGCGCACCGATGGCAATCTAAAATAAGTCAGCCCAGAATTGATCTACTTGTTTGACGTTTTCGGTAGCGTCCATCAGTTCCTGTAGTGATTAACCAACCGGACAAGCAGGACACGATATTAAGTGCCCCATTGTTTGAGGAACAGCACCACATTTACACTACAACTATAATAATAATGAGACCACGAACATTGCGTTCAATTACGTTAAATTAATTAAGTTTGCAGAAATTGAAGTTCGCAACGGTAATGGTAAATGCATAATTATTGTTTCACGTAGGCGAAGCAGTGGGCTGACCACAATTATTAATTATTGTAACGATATTTCGACCACAAATTGATAAACAAATAGAGTATGAATGTGGTTGGGAACTGTTATATTAAATGGGTGCATTATTGTGCAATAGAACTGATTTTAATTTCACAATGAACTTACATATTATGGATATCATCAAGAAACAAAGACTCTTCTTTTACTGAAACCCTCTTTGACAAGGTCGATAAAATAGACGAAATTAATTATATAAGTAATTCTACAGATGAAAGGCGGCAGAAATTCAAATTATCATCATCAGCCTACAACAGTCCACTGCTAGACATAGACCTCTTCAATCACACGCTACCAGCTACCTTGCGAAGATCGTCACTCCGTCGCCGCCGTGCCTGCGGGCGTCCTACCTTACGCGTGCCAATTGGTGAAGAAATTCTTATGTTCTTCTTTTATTTAATTAATACCATACTACCCTTTTACAAAGGTTGATGATTATAGACGTACCCTCACAGAACCCCCAAACACACTTTAATATCCAAAAGAAATTAACTAATACATTTTCGTGGTGATTTGAATATGCAAATGTGACGAACTAAATTCGTGGCTTGTAATTATGTAAATATAAGGGTTACGTTCGACCGGCGCCTAGTTAACCCTTTCATGATAGGATTGAGGGAAAATATCGTGAAATTCTTACACGAGGTGTGGTCATACTCGTTTGGTACACGGTCGAAAGAAACAATATTTGTTTTGGTTACCCAATTATTGTTTATGATGTGGTTAGAGCCTCATGTTGGGTCGTCATTACCATTGCGTCAATATTTTCACCCTCACACGGTAAATTCTGTTCTTCCGTGGTAGCAAAACCACAATAATCTGACCTTTTGGTCTTTTTAAACTCCGACACTTGGCCAGCTATTGGACAAAGTATTATTATCACTGTGTTGTAGACTGTACTATTGTCTGTTGAGGTTCTCAAAATCAAAACATTTGTATTTCTCATAGACCAGCTACTTAGGCACTTAAAAAACGTCGAGAAACGGTGATTCGAATAGGCCGTTTCCTACGGAGCAAATTCGCAAAAAACTCTATGGTTACCCCTTGAGAACTATAGTTAGTTTTCAAACAGTTACGTACGGTAGTGACGCAGTTAGCTCTGCTACAATTGTGATTTCAGCCTAAATTAATATGCATCCTTATATAAGACGACACTGGAAAGGATAAAAAATTAAACATAACCACGTCATCACTAATCTTTTCGACTTCAAAAAATAATTAACTGAAAAAGCAGCTCTTTATTGTAACCTCTAAGGGTCTAACACATTGACAACAAAAACGGGTTAACAAAATATGTTCTCCCATTGTTTGGTCACACACAATACTTTGTTTTTGTTATTATAGTATAATAGGTTTAATTGCTTTTTAGGGTCAAACAGATTAAATTGTAAGAAAAAATTTTTTTAATTATCCCTCGTAGGTTTAATTTATTACGGTTGAAAGCAATTTGTTGAACATTTTTGGGTCATTGTGATATGTAAATGAAAACTTCAAGCTTTTAAATAATACACTGGAACGGTGAAAGCATGAAATCTATTAATTGTTCGCCCCAGTTATATACCTAAGCTAATAAATTAAAACTCGTTTATTTAGAAAGAGTTCTCACTTTTTCTGAACGACCCTCGGGTAATTCCGACATCATCATCATTTTTCTACCCTTATACCAATTTATTTGGGATAGCCGCAGCATGTATTCTTCTCTTCCATACTCTCTCTCTACTCTCTTACACTTGTCATTCTCATTAGACACCTCTTGTCTTGCTAGATCATGCTTCACACAGTTCAATTCAGTCCATCCATTGTTTCATTGACTTCTTCTGTAGTTGTACCCATCCACAATTTAACTCAAACTTTCCTCACGACTAAACAGATTTAAATATACTCGACCATATTACTTAAACTTTCTCTAGTATTTGGTTAATAGTGCTGAAATGGGTCAGCGTTTGGTTCCTAACCGGTAACTCTCTATTGTGTCATATAAAATCTCAATCAATTTAAAACAGAATACAAATCAGTTATTTCCCAGAAACTGTTATTCCATTCTATTCACAACACGTAATACAAACCTACCATATTCATAAAACAGTTGTTCTGCCAAAATCGATCCGTTGCAGCCCCCCGCATTTACATTGCGCAATTGCAATGACCTTCGACCGTCACCTTGACCCTTGACATTATCCTACTACCCACACGCCACGAAATACCAAAGTTCGGGACTACAATCCGAAATATAAACACCAACATCCAAAGCTGCATTTGTGCGGGAACCTTCCTTAAGTTTCGGTGTTAAACCAGAGATGGTTGTGGTTGTCTGCGCAAATTGCGCAGTTAGTATGGCCAGGCGTTTCATTCAGCTTTTGGTATAACGTTGCAGTAAATATTGAAGGTAGTGCGCAGTTTGGCTTCGGCTAAATTTGTTAGCTTTTGAACTGAAATTGAAGCGGGCTTCTGAGAACTTTGTCAGCGTGGGTTTGGAGTAGCGTTTCGAATGTTTTGTCTTTTTTTCGAGTTTAGGAACTGTGTTTCTGATTTTCTGGAATTTTACCGTTATAAACCAATGACGGTAAAATTCTGTTGAATATTTATTTTGGAACTGGTAAATAAGTTTTTGTTTCTCATCAGCCAGACCAAAACGAACGGGGGTGGCTGGTTTGAGAACTAAGGAGGCCAAGCCATGAGACGATAATGATAATAATAGACTTAATTGCTTGTAAGTTTATAACACGTTCATATTCGACATAATACCTTTCTCTTACTTAAATTACTTTACAAAACTTGACTAAGGTACGAAATAAAGACTATTTTCTATTTATCTATCTTTAAAAGAAATAACGTTGAGTAGATTATCGTCATTCTTACTGTCTGTTAGGTACACCAATTTTCATCAGATAAATTGGATCACGGCTCAAAGGACCAAAATTAGGACTAGACTGGTCCTAATTTTATATCCATACTTTTCGCAGCTCAAAAAATATTCTTGGAACGAAATCGATGTTTCTTTCAGACTAAAGCTACTTAGAAGGACAGAGTTGCTTAATTCTGAGGTCGCGACCTATAAACGATACTTAGAATGTGCTTTGACTTGATATGTTCTCGTATGACTGTCTCGTTTGTTTTGAATGCAACTGCTGAGCATGAGGTTTGTGGGCAGGTTGGGCAAGTCTAATATCAATAGGCGATCGGACAAAAAAAAACTAATTAGTCCGTCAGATAGATTTCCAAAAAATATTAACCACGTATTTTTTCTTTTTTCACGTAAACAAAAAATGAAGATGATACAGTGCTTCGAAAACTCGTGTGACGTCATATTATGATAGTACATTTTGTACCTTCAGTTGACGTTTCAAGCCCCACTCAATAATCTTTGACGCGCTTTATCTTCGTCAATTTTTTATTGTTTAAAAAACACGTATCCAATATTTTTCGATAATCTAACTGACGGACTAAACAGAATCATATTTTTTTGAGTCAGTCCGATCCCCTATTAGACTTTTCCATCCACTAAATTTCGGTAATGCTCCGGTTTTGTATTGTGTGTGCCCGGTTGGTGGTAAAAGAGTCGTCCTTTTCGAAATAGACTTTTCTACCTTTCTGATTTAGGCATAATATGTTAATATATACTTTTCTCGTCTCTGTCTTGCATGGGTAGTTCATAAGTTGTGCAAGAGTAACAAAAAAAACTCTAAAACAAAGTTGTACTAAGGCCCGTCGAGGCTGCGGGTTGTTCAAAAGAGATACCGTGGCCTCGATACAAAGGGCTAAGAAGGAACATGACTGGTTTTTAGTCAGTAGAAGTCTGTCACTTCCTACCGCTCTGCTCAGAGCGGGAGGGAGTCATTTTGGTTGAAATCCCACGCTACAAAAAAAAATATGTTGCTAAGGAACGGTTTATGAATTTCAGTCTGAGAGAATATTCAGGGCGACAGCGTCGACATCGTTACTTAGCGCTAGATTTAAATAAATTGGACTTTATTACAAGTCCGAGACTGGACGTTTTGTGACAATTTCTACCTCAATCCGGGGGGTATTTTAAATGGGGCGGGTTTTTGTTGATGAAAGCGCTAAGTTCTACTGGTTTATTGATTCCGTGGTTTTAATGGTTGCTTCTAGATAATTGTGATTTTTTAGAACATTCTCAGTATGCTACTGTTTGAAAAATAGATGCTAGTTTCTTAAGGCTACCCTTAAGGCATATCACAAAATCTGTCAAATTTTCAATTTAATCATTTTGGATCTTTGGTAAATTGATCCCACTAAGATGGGAGCCGCGGGTCCTATCTACGAAAGGTGTTTTTGAATTGGTCAACTAGACCCGCTGTCAAATTTACTGAATCAACAAAAGTTACCACAAAAATGGTTAAATGTCAGCAGTCAGCCCCAAATAATTAATCACGTACCGGTTGTTCCTGTAAATCATTTAAAATTCATAACTGGTGGGCAGTCACGACACGGGAGCAGCTTTCCAGAAAAACTCTGACAAAAAGTATCCTCCACTACTTTCTTCGCTAAGGCTACGTTTACAACCTAGGGAGATGCGATGTGCGTTTTCCGAGTGACATGCTTAATGGTTAAAAATACAGCTAGTCCAACAAGTAAGCTGATTGTACAGAAACCTTCGGGTGTCTCATCATGAAGAGTGTGGGATTTTGTTTTTATTTATTTTATATGGTACTAAGTCTAGTTGTTGCCAGTGGCTTCACCCGCTACAACTCGAAAATTCTCCCACGGGAAGATAAAATCGGGATAAAAACTATCCTATGTGTTAATCTAGGTTACAAAATATCTGTGTACCAAATTTTATCCAAATCCGTTCAGTAGTTTTGGCTTGAAAGAGTAACAAACATCTATCCATCCATCCATCCATACATACATTCTTACGAACTTTCGCGTTTATAATATTAAGTAAGAATGGGCCTACTCTTATCCTCAATCTTGTCTTGAAAACAGAGCTGAGTACTGGGGCTAAGGTGAGGTTGAGGCTGGTGGAATAAGTTAGCCTGGAAGAAGCCTATAAAAGCAAGCCATGCTTAGTATAGGCTCGTATGAAAGTACCACTACTACGTGCGACAGGTGCGCGTATCACTAATTTCTTTCACGTGATTCGTGTTGAACTGGTGAGTCTTAGGATGCTTAGCCATTTATTTTTTTTTATCTTCGCAGTCGCATATTCTAATTCATGGCCAGACACATTATTTACCATATTACGGTACGCAGAACGTTTGCGCCTCTGTCCCGAAGTTTGTGAATGCCTCCCGCCAGCCTTTTGTTTCATTTTACAAAGCACTCGGCTTGCTTGCATAATGGATTAATTCCTCAACAAATTGTGGTTACCTACCTACCTTCACTAATTACGGTAGGCGACATTTTAGCGCTATTTTTAAACCAGCCAGCTATTTTTGAATTAATGGAAATTGCATTTTATGAAAAGAATCTTTTTAATTTTGCAAATGGAAGTGACATTTTAGTGGTTCTATTCTTTGTTTAAATAAGAAAAAGATGTTTATTTCGTGTGGGCGTTATAAGCTTTCAAAGGACAGCAAAGATGTTGCAAATAAGACCTTTGAAAGAAGGCTATGTAAATGTTTTCCGTTAGATTGCTTGGCTAGACAGTGTTATTGAATTTCCCTTTTTGGGAACTTCGAAGACGCATGTATCGTCGAACTATGACTGGTAAATACTGGACTGTTTTTTTCTTCCTTGATAGTTTATAATATATTATTATACACACTGTGTATACATACTAATGTTATATTATAAAAAGATTCTGATTATAATAAGACTTCAATCGCGAATTGCGCGATTTGCGGATTGCGCGGTTCAGGATTTTGGTGTTTGTTTTTAATTTTTGTCATATATGACACTCTTGTACTTTTTGTACTATGTTGCTGTTGTACTTTTTGTAGAGCCGCTATACTCTGACTTTTATATTATATCGTCATATAATGCATTACTTACCAGTGTCAGCGTCAGATATAACATACATAGTGTATATTGTAGTGTATGTATAGTATAGTGGTGTTGTAGATGGCGGACAAATTAGTACCTACAATATTGCCAATAAAAATACAGAAGTAGGAACAATTCACCACATAATTAATACATGAACTTCATTCGTCATTACATTGCATTTGGCGGTCACTTCGGAAACATGATTTCCTAGTAACCAAACGTGAAAATAAAAGCTTCCAATTATATTATTAATAATAGTGATTACCTTTACATGTTCTCTATTGTTTTAAAAGTTATTATTAGCTTGTTTCGGAAGTCAATTATTATTGTTTTATGGTTGATTGAAGGCTGTGTCGGATTGAGAAAGATTTGCGATTCGATGGATGAAGTACGGATTCTGGTTTCTTATATTTTAGTATTTGTTACAGGTTTTTTTTTCAAAAATAAAACTCGACTTTCAATGTTGGATGTTAATATATATCCTTTCTTCTTTTATGTAGCTACATTCAGAATCGTTTAAAAAAAAAATGTTTATTAAATAATATAAATATTTATTGCAATCTGCTTTTGTTTTGTGTTTGAAATGTTTTTTTTGGAAAAAGGCTTTTACCATATCTTTGTCTTTGCTTAATCGTGGGAAGATAAGGCTAGATAGATAAATACACTAATTATGAAAGATAAAGGTGAAGATAAAGAAATAAAGTATGTTCTACTTTCTCGTCTTACGATTGACTTGTATTACTAACTTTTATCAAAGAACCAGTAATTTGTAGACACAAACGTCTCATTCATTCACAATCACAACATGTCTTCGCGACTACATTTGAGGCTATGTGCATGGCATTTATCCAATTCCCTCACTTGATTATTACGACATACTCGCTCAAGAATTTTCTCACAAAAATGCCAACAATCTGCCAAAAACTGTTTGTTGTTCCTATTTGATAAAATGAAAATAAAACTACTACCTTTTTACAAGTTAACCTACATAGGTCGAGGAAAGATGAAAAAAAAACTGGCCAATTGCAAGTCGGAATTGTTCATGAAGAGTTCCGTACCATTTGTAGTAGACATCGAGAGATTATCCATATTATTTTAGCACCATAGACTTCTTAAAGGTTTTCCTGTAGTCTGTATTAAACTTATTTCCGTTTTTTTTTTAATTTTTAGGCTCAGTAGTTTCGGGGGTGGGAGTGGTCGGACAGACATACAGACAGACACACGAGTGATCCTATAATCTAAGAATTTTGTCTCTTTTAGGGTTCCTTACCTTGAAAGAAAAAAACGGAACCCTAAAAAAGAGAAAATTCTTAAATATTCTTCATTTCATAAACGTGATTACTTAGGATACGGAGGTATTTCACCGTTCTATTATTAATTAACCTTGGGAAGTCTAAATTGCTTCAGGTGAAATTTAATCTGGGCTTCAGCCTTAAGGGATTTTACCTACCTATTATAGGTATATTTTTGGAGCGGTATGTTATTAAACGATCTTGATTGTGTGTTGTTCACGTCTTAAGATAATTGCTAATAGCTGTTTTAGTTGTAATATTAATAAGATCGGTTTGGGTAGAAAGGCACGGGCTTATTTTAGAACGCTATCAAAGTGTGTAACGTTGTACGTTCCTTTTTAACTATTTTAAAACATACGAACTTAAATTCAACAATAAAAACAGTAATATCACTATTTGTTTACTTTTTTTTTTTTTTTTTTTTTTCATTCGCCCGTAGAAAAGGCAGGCATCGATCTATAGACCATTCAGCCTCGTCATATTTTCGTATTCTTCTGTAATATTTAAAAGTAAGGCCAAAGCCAAGTCTTCAGTAAATTCTTATCCAAGTATCCTTTAATCAAGGCATATGCCATGTCTTCTTTTTTTCTTAATTCAATCCAATTTTTTTTTTTTTTGTCAAATCCAGTTTCATCGTCATTTCCATGCACAGAACATATTTTCCATGTGGTCATATCCAAGAGTTATGTCAATGTCAATTGTCATATTTGTTTGTCTTGTCGTATCCGTTAGGTCCCGATCAAATTTTACATCCACTAGATGTAATAAAATTAAATAGGGGAATATACGAAGAAAAATTCTCCAGCAATCCTTGAATGTCGCGCGGGAGGTTTGCCGGTGTTTTGTAAATCTCAAGCAATTTGTCAATCAATAATATACGATTCACATTATACGCTGGACATTCAAAAATAATATGATTAAGGGTCTGATCTTTATCGAGATTGCAATCAGTGCATTTAGGGGAAGCTATTATCTTCATTCTAGCCAGATGAGCATTAAAACGTCCATGTCCAAATCTTAGCCGACATATTAAAGAATAAAACAGTTTGCTTCTGTGAAATTGTGCCTTCGTAAACCAAGGAGCTGAACCAATAGCTGTATTGATTTTTGCATACCAAGTGCCTTTTATTTGTAGAGTCTCCAGCCAATCTTCAAGCCAACGTCGAATATTATCTTCCTTGATCTTAGGTAATAAATCTGAACAAGGTATGGCAACTCTTTTAATTTCTGTATTTCCTAGGTCAACAATGACTCTCGCTAGAGTGTCTGCGTTTTCATTGCCACTGACTCCTATGTGTGAAGGGGTCCACATAAATTTAATATCAAAGCCTCTTGATTGAAGTGTGAAATACTTTTCTTTGATGCGATATATGATGTAGTTTGTAGAAGCAGCCAGTTTGTTGTTATCTAATGCCATAAGAACACTCATGCTGTCCGTTACAATAAGCCAAGAAATGATGCCAGAGTTCTCTTCACTTATGAAATCCAAAGCAGCTGAAATAGCCATCGCCTCAGCGGAAAATATAGTTAAAACATCAGGCAACCTTACACCATGACCAGTCTTATTAAAAGGTATGTAAATAGCCATTGCAACATTTGTACTGCTCTTAGAAGCATCAGTAAATATACATCGATAGCCAGAATGTTCATGCAATAACTGGTACACCTCTTCCTTGGTTTTCAAATCATGCTTTATAACAATATTCATATCTATAAATTTACTATTGTATTTGCCAGAATAACATGTCCAAGTGTCATTACATTTGTAAAGTTCATGTTGCTGATTAAGTGTTATTGTAGTAGAGAAGTCATGAAGTAAATAGGGAATGTTAATATTATTTGAAGGATTATAAACTGTATGATAAAATGAAAGTTTTCTGTAAAGAGGGTGTTTATTATATGACAAAAGCTTTAAAAGGAATTTAGATTTTAAATACTGAAATCTAATTTTCAGTGGAGGAATATTACACTCTACTTGTAAGGAGTTGATAGGTGTTGTTTTAATGGCACCTGTAATGCAACGCAAGTTATGATTCTGTAAGACATCCAGTTTTCGGATAAGTCTCTGATCAGACCCGAAACACAAAAAGCCGTATTCAAAATGACTACGGACTAAAGATTTGTATAACATTAACAAAATTTTAGGATCAGCATGTACTGACACAGATTTTATAAAATTATATGCTTTATTTGCTTTACCGAGTATGTAATCAACATATTTATTCCATGTCAGATTGGCAGAAAAAATTACACCTAAGTACTTAAATTCATTAACAATGGGAAGTTCAACATTATCATAAAAAATTTCTAAATCAAAATCTATTTCACCAAAAACAACAACTTTGGATTTATCTGGACTAATTTCTAAGTTTAAATAATGAAAATATTGACTCATATTTTTCAAAGCCTCATTAATATTACTCTTAATCTCATCCATATCCGGACCAGATGTATAAATAACCAAATCATCAGCAAATTGTAAATTTAGTACTTTGCTACCTAAAACCATATTGAGCTTATGCACATAAAGCACATAAATCAATGGACTCATAATACCACCTTGACACACCCCTTTATATGAAAAACGGGGTCCAATTAATTGCTTATCTACTTTTACATAAACTTCTCTACCATGCAAAAAATTAAAAACCCACGAAACTATTTTTTCAGGTATTCCAAGTGAGCGAAGTTCAAGCGACAAAATGTGATGATTGACGTTATTGAAAGCACCAACTATGTCAAGAAAAACAGCAACACATTCATGTTCCATTTTACGAGCATTAAAAATATCAAGATACAAATGAGAAAAACTTTCATGTGTTGACCTTCCTCTACGAAATCCAAGCTGATTAGAAGGTAATAAATTATTACTCTCTATGTAAAACTCTAGTCTTTGCTTTAACAATTGCTCAAAAATCTTTCCTATACAAGAGGTCAAAGCTATAGGTCTATATGAATCAGATTTGTTTTTATCTTTATTAGGTTTTAAAATCGGAATAAGACAGTCTATTTTCCAGTCTAAAGGTATGATTTCATTAAGCCAAAGTAAGTTAAAAACTTTTAAAACCAAAAATAAGGCTTGCAATGAAACATTTTTAAGCATTTTATATGGCATACAATCGAGGCCACAAGCTGTATCACGCCTGGAAAAAATTGCAGCTTTCAATTCTTGCATAGTAAATGGATCTGTTAAATAATTTGAGTATGCTGCTGTTGGTAAATGATCATGTGAATGAAAGGGGGCCTCTACAGTATCAGGTGTGAACTTTTTAAGAAAATCAAAAATCCATGGATATACATTATTGCAAGATGGTACATAAGTTCTATTAAACTTTCTAGAAATAGCCCAAATTTTACTTAATGGAGTTGTTCTGTTAAAAGACTCGCACAAAGTTACCCAACTCAAATACCTCTCTCTTTTTAAAGTCAGTTTTTTAACAGCTTGTCGCCTTTTAAATTCAATATAGTTTGCTTGTGAAGGGTTATGTTTAAACTGTATATAGGCATTCTTAGCGTCTTCTACAGCCCTAGTACAGTTGTTATTCCACCATGGAAGTGGACAGCGTTTTTTCTTTTTCGAAGTTCTAGATGTAGTAAGTGGGGCACTAGAAGTAGTTTGCATACGAGAAATATCAGAACATGGAACAGAATTCTGTATAGCTTTATTTAAGATAAGAATGAGTTCTTTATAAGTTTGTAACGGGTTTTGATGATTAACCACAAAATTGTGTAATAGATTATCTACTTGAGCTGTGTAAAGTTCCCAATTAACTAGTTTAAAATTTACGTGAACAGGCAGATTTGAAAGATCATTGGATGAAGGAATAAAATTATTAAACACTATTTTTGTAATTACAGGCAAATGATATCCACCAAGAGGAACATCATGCACTGACCAGTCACAAGACAAAGCTAATGATGGTGATACTAAGGTTAAATCAAGGGCATTTCTCTGCCACCTATTTGAGCCTACTGTAGTCATATCTCCGTTATTCAGCAACACAAGATTGTTATCATTGATGCTTTCAAGAACATCAATACCACGACTGCACTGTGCACTACAGCCCCAGGCCGAATGATGGGCATTGAAATCCCCACCAATCAAAAGAGGACCAGGAATACTTTTGATTAAATTATCCAGCTTTGATTTAGAAAAGAATGGATTACAATTACCAGGACTATAAAATGACACCAAAGAAACCTCCTTAGCACCATATTTTAAACGTATTGCAATATTTTGTATAGAGTCATCATATGAAGTATCAATTTTTTTGAACTGTAATGAATTATGTATTAATATAGCTACGCCATTATGACTATTACCAGAATCTAATCTAACAGTATTATAATCTTTTATATTAAAACGCATTTCAGGCTTAAGCCAAGTTTCACAAAGTAAAGCTACATGAATATTGTTCTCAATTAAAAAATGAGAAAAAATATGTCGATTACTACGAATACTCTGAGCATTCCACTGTACAATATTTAGCTGATCCATAATTAAGATTGTTTAATGTTATTATCACTCTGTATTGTCGCTAAGAGAACTTTTTTTATGTTTTCATTTGTAATGGAACTTTCTTTGTTCCGATTTTGTGATATTAAAGTAAGAAGGGTCTGAATTAAAATGTTTTGTATTTGATCTGTTTGTATTAGAAATTTAAGTTGTTCAGCAGGGTTTTTGTTGTTTAAAGGAGGGAATGACTTTTCATTTAATATATCAGCATATGATCTTTTTTGAACTTTATTTTTATTTTCTTCTATCTTAGCTTTTTTGACAGGACATTCTGCAGAAATAGCAATATGGTTTCCTTTACATTGGCAGCATGTAGCTTCTGTTGGGGCAATCGTACATTCTTTATAGCTATGATCTTTTCCGCATATGGAACACCTGATGCTATTTTTGCAAAATTTGGCAATATGTCCATACCTCAGACACTGCAGGCACTGCTTTACCGGCGGGATGTACGGCCGTACCTCAAACCGCCAACTGTTCAGGTCCACGCTGTCGGGCAAGGAGACGCACGAAAAGGTGATGCTCACTGTCTTCATTGGTTCAAGAGTGACTTTATTTTCTTTAATAATCCGACGCATAAATCGTTTTACTGAGATTATATTTTTGGAACTGGATATAGCTGAATAAATTTGCTCATTCGAAAGATCAATAGGGACATGCTGTATAACTCCAGTAATTTCTGTAGCTGAGGCTGGAATGCTGGCTTTGAGTTTAAAATTATCCAAAAACTTTTTATTTATGAGCGCAGCATTGGCAAATGTCGGACGCTCGAAAATAACGCCAACTTTGTGTCGATTTATTCTAATAAGTTGCTTAACCCCTTTGTTGTATCTCTTGAAGTTGGTGGCTAACGACATCATATCGCGGTCACCGATCGGGACTTGGTTTTGACTTTCTATGAAAACAATGTATTCGTAATTTCCACCAGACTCTGGATAAGACCGGGTGTAATCACTTATTCTAAATTCGAGGTACTTATCCGTATCCTTTTCTTTTTCATCTGATGTGGCCGACTGCATGGAGCGCAACGACCCAGTATCAGCATCATCATCGAGGGGCTCCTCAGGGGGATCCGTTCCACTTTTCTTCCTCTTCTTAACCCTCCCCATCACGACAAACTACAATTAAGTAGTTACGAACTAAGAAACTATTAAAATAAAATAAATTAGATTTTTTTTCAAAAAACGCGCCTACTTTCTTTGACTTTCCCGCGCTTTTTTTCTATATTTGTTTACATTCAACTGTCAATGACAGAACCGCAGACGTCACAATACCACAGATAACATCTTGTAGTGCTGTGGTTTAGTAATGTTACTAAATTACATATGTTGCACTCGCGCATCTCTATGATCTGCGAGTGTGCGAGAATATCTTCCGTTTCATACGCAATATGTCATCACGCGCCTCACTAGTTGCGAGTGAACGACCAACAGTAGTTCGTTCCCCACAGTGACATTAAATAGGGCGTGCGTCGCTGACACATTCCTTTTGGAATTCGGTGTTCGGCGCGGGCGCCGCGCCCCTAGGGGCGAGCGCTCGCGACCGTCACACGTGCTTCCCTCTCGCCGTGTTTCGAGCGTAATGTTTTACCATCAGTAATTCTCCGCCATCGAGTTTTAAATTCAGTGGCTACATAACCCCATACTGGGTAAGTTTGAACAGCATAAACATGTGTGTATTTTGTCTTTTAGGTTATTTTAGCATGTAAGCCTATTTTCCCTATATTCTCCGATCTTTTGCTACGCCAATTTATATTGTTTTGCCTAATTGCCTTCTGCTCAACACATTTTGATATTTTGTGCTTCACACTCAAAATGTGCTATCATGCCTTTTGCACTCTCTCCATCATGTTAACTCCGTCTGATTGTGACATCCCACCAACACCTTCATTATCGCACTGTTGCTCGCTTTGCTTAGCTTGGTGTCGCAATCAGCGGAGGTGACCTTTTGTCCACCTCTTGACACGCTGGACGTTACGTTCCAGGGTCCCAGGTTCCTGCTGGAGGAACACCATAACATCAAGTTGCGGTTGGAGCTCCGCCCAACCTCTGCACATCACGCGCGCCTGCACAGCACGAGCCCGTTTTGGCTCAGACGTGCGCGCCATAAAGTTCGGCACGGACTTCCCACGTTGGCCATATTTGCCACGTGGGCCTCGCCGAGCTTCTCTCCGGGTCGACGCGACCACCTGTCGGCCTACACCCCTGGCATCCAGCGTGGCACCTCGCTGCGGTCATCGCCACGCCAGCTATCAGGGCAGTAACGTGCACCTCACAAGTGAAACGCAATAGGGTGCGCCATGAACCTACCCACACCCATAGTTGGTGACTTATCTTTTAAATATATATTTTTTTATGTTGACAAGTTTCGTGGTCTTATTTCTTTATAACCTGCGCCACGCAAACCTTTTCTGTCACATTGGCGCCCAAAACGTGGTTTTATGGTCGTACTCGTTGAGTTTCGCTTGTGGGTATATTTTTTTTTATGTTGGTGTATTTTTTGGTGGTTGTCTTGTTTTTGTAAAACGTTTTGGTTGGCAGCAACTAAGGTGTACATAGCGGTAACTTATTTTTTTTAATTGGTTGGATCGGATTGTCCCGTTATTATAAAATTGTTAATAATTTTATTGTTTAGAACAACTTCATTGTTCTTCTATAGTGGTAGTGCCAATAGTAACGGCTCGCCCCGGGGAGGTACCACGCTCATTCCTATTTCTTCCGGTAAGCGGCTCTGCTGTGAGCTGGTTGAAGGGATTGGGTTGCCGGGTTTTCAATTACTGGCTAATTTTTTAGACATAACACCCTTGTCTACTTGTGACACAGTGATAATAATATCACTCTTGTGTCCAATTTTTTTTTAAATAACTTAGAATCAATTTTCTTGAAAATTTTAACTATTTCAAAAACTTAGATTCAATTTTGTTAAGCAAGTACATAACTTGTTATAACTTTCACAACAATTTTAATAATTGTATTTCAATAATAATTTACAATTACAAAACACAAGTATTACAACTTGTATGTTGAACTTTTTACCCGAGTAAAACATTGTACTTTAAAACATTTCACCGGGTTAACTAATGTTGTGCAACGGACGATCCTTTTCTTACCAACCTACTATTGTAATATAATAGTTTAATATTTTCAATATGTAACTTAGTATTTAATTTGTTTTTGTATGATTGTTACTTTTTTAGTACAGTCAGGACCAAAAATAAGTTACCACTTATATTTTTTTTTTGTAATTTTCAACTTTTGTTTTTTTTAATGGCCGGTACTTCTCACATAGTCTGAGTTAGTACAGTCAGCAACAAAATTCGTTGCTATAAATTAATTTTAAATTTACTTTTTTTTTGGCAGTTTAGATCTCATACTTCATATTTTTGTTTTCTTTTAATGACATGTCTCACATAGTTTGAGTACAGTCAGGAACATAAGTTATTGAACATTATTTGAGCATTTAATCTAAACTGTCAATATAAACTCAATACTTCTTTCTATTGTTTTTGTTATATTGTCCTGTCTCCATATATGAGTACAGTCAGAAACATTAGTCATTGGACATATTTGAGATTTAGTTTTTTTTTGTTTTGGCGTTTTTATTTGTCGGTATTTCTTACAATTTTTGTCGCTACTCAACATAGGTTCTGAGTACAGTCGGCAACAAAAATTTGTTAATGAAAAAAATTTTTTTTTAAGAGATTATTTTTTTCTCATTTTTTTAACTTAAATACCGAATCAGTACACATTAGTTGCACCTAGCCTTACTTGTTGTTACTTGTTTGTTAACTTTTATTTTATTTGTCACAAATATTTTTTTTTTTAGGACAACAACCAAAACGTTATTATAGTTTATTTTTTGTAACATTCGGAGTATTAGGGACTCCTTGTTTATTGCTGTTCAACACTTCCCAGTATTCCTGCGGTTATTTTTTTTTTATTCTTTCAATATTTTTTTTAATAGGGTTTAATTTTAAACTCTTTTCATATTTTGTCACTGCATAGTACAGTGAATTTTTTTAATTAGATTTTCAATTTTTTAAATTTAATTTATATTTTAGTCACTGCATAGTACAGTGTATAATTTTAGCCTCCCGCGGAGACACGCACGCTTGATGATTTCATCGGTGTCTTCACACGTGTCCTTATCCGCCACTTTATCGCCTCCTATTTCAGCCCCGATGGAGAACCACGCTCACTTGATTTTATCTTGTGCCTTACCCGTGGTCTCTCCGCCTTTAATCGGAACCTCTGAATTGGAGTAGTCGGCAAACCTATTTCAGCCCCGATGGAGAACCACGCTCACCTGATTGTATCTTGTGCCTTACCCGTGGTCTCTCCGCCTTTAATCGGAACCTCTGAATTGGTAGTCGTCTAACTTGGTACGTTATTACCTTTTAATATTGAGCGGTTTGCAACTCATTAAATAAGCCTATGCAGGAGCGGGTGGATACTCCTTAAATAAGCCTACATCCAATTTTTTTTCCCCCCTTTCTTTAAATTTCATCTGAGCGGTTTGCAACTCATTAAATAAGCCTATGCAGGAGCGGGTGGATACTCCTTAAATAAGCCTACATCCAGTTTTTTTCCCTTTCTTTAACTTAATATTATAAACCCAGTAGACTTCTCTTACTTTCTTTTTGCCTTCTGTTTTGCGCGAGTACCAAGTCGAATACAGACATGGAACTCTCACATACTTGTTAGGTTGCGGACTCACCTCATGTTAAGGTGGTCTGCTAGTTTTGAAATTTGGATATGAGATATGATGGATGAATGATGAAGAATAAAAGGGTCGTAACTCAGATAGAGGTATAATAGAGGTAAAGGATTTTTACTGAGGTAAAAACCCTCACCAAGTGGCGGGGTACTGTAACGTTGTACGTTCCTTTTTAACTATTTTAAAACATACGAACTTAAATTCAACAATAAAAACAGTAATATCACTATTTGTTTACATTCAACTGTCAATGACAGAACCGCAGACGTCACAATACCACAGATAACATCTTGTAGTGCTGTGGTTTAGTAATGTTACTAAATTACATATGTTGCACTCGCGCATCTCTATGATCTGCGAGTGTGCGAGAATATCTTCCGTTTCATACGCAATATGTCATCACGCGCCTCACTAGTTGCGAGTGAACGACCAACAGTAGTTCGTTCCCCACAGTGACATTAAATAGGGCGTGCGTCGCTGACACATTCCTTTTGGAATTCGGTGTTCGGCGCGGGCGCCGCGCCCCTAGGGGCGAGCGCTCGCGACCGTCACACGTGCTTCCCTCTCGCCGTGTTTCGAGCGTAATGTTTTACCATCAGTAATTCTCCGCCATCGAGTTTTAAATTCAGTGGCTACATAACCCCATACTGGGTAAGTTTGAACAGCATAAACATGTGTGTATTTTGTCTTTTAGGTTATTTTAGCATGTAAGCCTATTTTCCCTATATTCTCCGATCTTTTGCTACGCCAATTTATATTGTTTTGCCTAATTGCCTTCTGCTCAACACATTTTGATATTTTGTGCTTCACACTCAAAATGTGCTATCATGCCTTTTGCACTCTCTCCATCATGTTAACTCCGTCTGATTGTGACATCCCACCAACACCTTCATTATCGCACTGTTGCTCGCTTTGCTTAGCTTGGTGTCGCAATCAGCGGAGGTGACCTTTTGTCCACCTCTTGACACGCTGGACGTTACGTTCCAGGGTCCCAGGTTCCTGCTGGAGGAACACCATAACATCAAGTTGCGGTTGGAGCTCCGCCCAACCTCTGCACATCACGCGCGCCTGCACAGCACGAGCCCGTTTTGGCTCAGACGTGCGCGCCATAAAGTTCGGCACGGACTTCCCACGTTGGCCATATTTGCCACGTGGGCCTCGCCGAGCTTCTCTCCGGGTCGACGCGACCACCTGTCGGCCTACACCCCTGGCATCCAGCGTGGCACCTCGCTGCGGTCATCGCCACGCCAGCTATCAGGGCAGTAACGTGCACCTCACAAGTGAAACGCAATAGGGTGCGCCATGAACCTACCCACACCCATAGTTGGTGACTTATCTTTTAAATATATATTTTTTTATGTTGACAAGTTTCGTGGTCTTATTTCTTTATAACCTGCGCCACGCAAACCTTATTCTGTCACAAGTGCTACATCAATATCTTCCAAATCCTGTGTGTGGTGATTAACGTAACATCGTGCCTGTAATTCCTGAAGGCAGAGAGGTACCCATTAGTACACCCGCATTTCGCCAGCTGTTTAAGTCCCATGCAATAAGGGGTGAGCCCTATTGCCATCCATAAATCCACGCTCCCTGGCTGCAACTAATTTCTGATGGAAAATCCAATAATTTGGCCCAATCTGGGACTCGGACCCAGAACCTCATGTACAGCAGTCACGTTTGCGACCACTGGACCAACGAGGCAGTCAGTTACTGATATCGATTACCTTACGAGTATTGAAGCAAAATTTGCGATTATTGAATTCTATTCTAACATGATGTCTGCAAAATAAAAATCTTTAATCATAATGTACCCTAGTCCTTTCATCCAATATATTCTTTGTATCTCAATAATCTAATCAAACTAATTTTGTTACAGGTAACTTTAAATATTCATCCTGGAACACCAAAAATGATGACAAGTACCTTCAGCCAGGTAAACTAATTGTATCAAACTGTTAACTGCCCTTTTACTTACAACGAATTTAAATTAAGTAATTTTTTAATTAAGTTCTGCGCTCAGAAGTTTTACGTAACCAAATTAGGATGGAAGGTGACTTTGTAAGCTTAATATAGATATTTTAGGACCGTGAGGAAAATGTTAATTTTAGGCAGACCTTGAGATAGTGGGGTTTTAGGTAGACACGTGTAATTTTCGCTTAAATTGCGGTTACCTATATTTTTTTCCTCCATTGAGGAACTAAAACGTCAGGGAAGGTACTTTGATTGTATTATGTTTAGTTTTGAAGTTATTTTCATAAAGGGATAAAATATACCTAGGTGCCCGGAAATTAAGTATAATAAATTAAACAGTGTAGGTACGCGGTATAAGCTGAGAAAAAGGGTGAATTTTCTCGAGTACTAGGGGATGTGTATAGGTATTTATTTGGATTTTCGTAAAATCTTTAATAAAAAATAACATTTCGAATATAGTCCTCGACGGGTAAGGGCTCGCTCGTTTCACGTAACGACGTCGTGTTGTAGATTTCCACGACGCGACGTCGTATCGTGAAACGACGCCGCATCATTTTACGACGCGACGTCGTATCGTGTTTATGTGTGGGAGCCCTAAGGCAGCGGTGTACACCCACGTTTCGCTGGGACACAGATCTCCTATATATGACAGTTAACTAGCAGTATACTAGAATGATGTTGATTAAGAAGAAATGTTTTATAGCCACTACAGCTAGGCCTACCTAGCTGTAGTGGCTATTTAAAACATTTCTAATACCTATATTATTTACGATACACAGGTTACCCAAAAGTGTCTACTAAAGTCTTTACTATACCTAATAATACTTGGTCTTTACTGATAACCTTAATCAACAGCTGAGCTGTTTACAAACATAACTTGAAGATTATTTTGAAGGTTTTTTATTTATCAACGTGTGGACATACAAAGTATATACACGAGCCATCTAACTGTTTCCATGTAGGTGAAGTCTAGCTTTTGCTCGCGGCGTTGTCCGTGTGGAAGTGAGAATGTGTTTTTTTATGTTGTTATAGTAATTCACAGAATGTGAATTTCATCTGTCTACCTATAATTTCGTATCATGATATACCTACTGTTCACTGACAGACAGACAGACGGACAGAAGATTCGATGCTTAGTATGAGGGTCCCGTTGATTACCTTTCGGGTACGGAACTTATGAGATATTATAGTATTTCCATAAATAAATCTTCTGTGCGTGTTTGTAATTAAACTTTTGATGATTTTTTTTGGTGTATTCAAGTGAAGTCGAGAATGGTTTAGATGTAAAATTAATGTATGTAGAAAAATTTGCGTGCGAAGCTGGGAAGGGCCGCTAGTAGTAATATATTTTTTATAATGACATAGGGCACCCGACGCTGACAATGTCCTATTTATACACGAGTATTATTAATAATGTGCACATGAGACCTCTTATCAGCTCACGTTCGATAGTGTATATCAAAATAAATACATTTAATTATACTGTTGCTATACAATTAGTGAATGTTCTAATTAAAATTGTAGTAAACAACAGAATTATAAAATATTTCCTACTGATTTGGAATTTGAGTTTGTTTACCGTCCTTCTTAGCATAATCAGACAGTAATAATTGCCCCACGACTGGGACACAGAAATCCTCTTTATGAGAAGGAGTGAGCTGTAATCCACGACGTGGGGGTTCATCATCAGCATATAATATTCCCACTGCAGAGACTCGGGCCTCATCTCTAGGAGAGGCATGGGCTATGATCCACCGCGCGGGCCCAGTGCGGATTGGTAGATGTCACATGTCTTCGAATTTTTTGGTTCTTAGACATGCCAGTTTCCTCACGATGCTTTTCTTCACCGTTTTGAGAGCAGTGGTGATGAAATAAATTACACAAAGTGATGCACCTGACTGCGTTCGAACCCACGACTCACTGTTCGTAAGTCGGGGCCGCAACCACTGCTCGTGGGGGTACGTGGGGGTTGATGTAACCTATTTTCGATATTTGGTGAACGAACGGATGGCCGATGGGGCCGAAAAGTTCTGGACTGGCGACGGCGAACCGGAAGATATTGCACTGGAAGGCAGCCCACTAGATGGACCGATGACCTGGTAATGGTTGCGGGGACCCGCTGGATGCGAGATGCATGGGACCGGTCAATGTAGCGACACCTGGGGAAAGCCTATGTCCAGCAGTGGACGTCTTATGGCTGAAATGATGATGATGATGATTAACCGAATAGTTTTACAGAAGTGTTAACTAACTGTAAACGTAGTTCACGGCTATATGTTGCTAATAGGTACGTACAAATCGTTAATTTAAAGATAGATTTGTAAAAATACTTATCACCATCCGGGACCTACAAGGATGTACTCTTAAGTCATTAAATCTTTTACAAATAATTTGGCTACAAAATTAAACTAAAAAGAATGGCAAACATAACGCCGGCCCTCGTGATTTTACTATTAAAGTACTACAATAAATATTTTGGCGTTGCAGTGAGAAATTTGCACCTTACATGCATTCTACAAGTGCTCACCTCAATACTTTTATAGACCATTTTAAATTCTACACTAGCAACCCCAAATATTTGAACGTCCAATTTAAGTAGACCTTCCAGCCCTCTTTTACTGAAACCAATTTGGAGCCCATAGGGGAAATGTCACCAAACGCTGGTCTAATTAAATTGGTCATTATTTTGTCTAGGTGTCTGGCAAAGCGCCCAATGGGTTCCGAATTTAAAACGTCGCAACTGTATTCATTTGTTTAATGAAATTGAGCTTTTAAATTATGATGTAAGGTTTATTTTTGTACTGCATTGATTTTGAATGCAACAGCTTGTCACGTGCTTTTGGCGCCACCGTACCGTACCGTTTGGTATTTTCTATGGTAATTTAGTGTACTCATTTGTGCGGGAAAATTTCGGTCATTACATCGAAAATATAGTGCGTTTGGCTTAATATATCATTCGAAATTATGTTTATATACATATGTGAAGTATTTATTTATGTCGTAGAGCAAATGCGTGATATAATATTGAGTCGGCGATATTATATTGAAACGTTATTGATATAATCTAAAAAGTGTTCAGAAAAACGTCATACAGTTGGTAAGCGTCACTCTAATAATACATAGAGTCATACACATACATAATCTAACGCCCATTTCCCGTGTGTATAGTCAGAAACCACAGAATGCCAGCAGCTACAATCCTTATAATATTCTTTTTGCCTCATCCAAATTTATTCATTTGGTCATACAGGCACCATACTCCTAGGGCATACTGTGCTCTAATGATATAATTGCTCCTAAGAGGTCATCGACTATCATTTTCTGCTCAAACCATGACCAGAAACAGGCGATATTATTATTTTGCACTTTCATGTTCACAAAAAAGGACAATAACCAAAACCGGTAGATTTGTCCTCATTAACACAAAATTCCTCTTTCACCCACAGAAATATAAAGTTACTATTGACCCTTGAAAAAAATGCGTAGAATATCTTGTTTCCTCCGTCCTTTTGTTAGTCAGAAACAGTTCTTTCATGTCAACTTTCATAGTAACCCTGCACTGAGCTCGAAGGTCACATATTTTTTTAACAATAATAAACTTTGTTTGGTACAAAATAAGAGTGAATTTCTTTTAATTTATACAGGACCTGACCAAGGCCCGGCACTCGATTATGTTGGAACTTTTTTCATTGTTGTTTTGGTACTTGCTTTATATTTTGTTTTTTATAATAGAGTGTTGACTGGTACTGATTTAAATTAAATTAGATTAAAGCTCTTTTAAAATGCAATTTAATTGATTAATAATTAAACGGTTGCTTACCTTCCGTTTTGGTTTCCTGATTGAACTTTACGTCTATTATTATTGTTTTGTTATGTTTAGCTTGCACCAAACACGGTTTGCCAATCTGACGCACACATACTTTACATGTATGAAAAGTAGTTATTTTATTTTCTAACTAGCTTTTGTCAGCGGCTTCGCCCGCGTGAAAATGACGATTTTTCATACAAACTTTCATCCCCTATTTAACTACCTTAGGGGTTGAATTTCGAAAAATCCTTCCTTATTCCTTGTCTACATTATAAAAGGAACCTCTGTGCAAAATTTCAGCTTTCTAGGTCCAAGGGTTTGGGCTGGGCGTTGATGAGTCAGTCAGTCAGGACTTCTCTTTTTATTTATATAGATTATTCAGTTTTTGGTGTGCTGGTAGCATAACAGTTATTATTTACTATTAAGAGCGTATGCTACCTCAGATTAGCAATCCTATTTGTGGTGGTTCAAACTTCGCTTGAAATACTGTTAGAATAAAGTTCTAATCAGCTTGCACTACAAAGCGGTTGTTACGTCTTTCGCTGCGGCCGAATAGTGCGAAATTAGTGGTATTTTGCGATTTACAAAAAAACTATTGATTGGACTTAAAAAGTAAAACACTATGACTTTAGTTTGTTGCTTGTAGAATTATTTGGCAAAAAAATCAGAACGATGACATGTATTTTAGTATGGTTTTTACTCGTTAAAAGAAATTTTTAGAGGTATCTTCGCGATTTTTTTCTATCGAACAAAGTTAGTTGTATTATGTTTTCACAACACTATGGCACTAGCATATATCCTGAAGAATATCATATATTTTTCTGATGTTGATTACTGCAGTGAATCATATACTTTTACGCATTATAAAACACGCGTTTGAGGTACCATACGCTCTTAATCCTACACGGGACTACCTACTGCAGCCACGAAGTTTGAATATGAGCCCGGTTGATAGCAATAGGCACGCCCTCTTTTACATGGGACTTACAACATAACTGGCGTAATGTGGGTGTACTATTAGGTACACTTCTACCTAACCCTTTTGGGGCATTACAGGCGTGATGTTATGTTATAAACACGTTTATACGTAACGCGCAGGCCACTGACCGATATACAATCGTTTCTATTTCTATCACAGCAGTGTATTTTCTATTGATACTTTCGCGTGCAGAACGCAACCTTTAGCTCGATGCGTTGATACTGACATTGATATATACCTAGGAAAAATTAGTTTTTTTGTTGGTTTTTTTCAAAACCAACTTCTTTCCTTTGTTCATTTTTACACTGAAATCACTATCATCACAATAATACTGGCACTGAAAAAGAAAGTTCTCAATTCCTTAGATACTCTCTACATCCTGACTGGCCTGTAATGTTGGTCTAGTGGTTAGTGACCCTAACTGCTATGCCGGAGGTCGTGGGTTCGATTCCCACCCAGGACAAATGTTTGTGTGATGAGCACGATCATTTGTTCTGTGTCTGGGTGTAATTTATCTATAAAATGTATGTATTTAGAAATATATAAGTATGTTTATCAGTTGTCTAGTACCCATAACACAAGCTCTGCTTAGCTTGGGACTAGATGGCGTTGTGTGATAGTTGTGGAATATTATTATTATTATATTATCCGTTGGGAGTAATACACATTTGTTCAAAATCTTCTATCTATCTATATAACTATATAAATAAAAAGAGAAGTCCTGACTGACTGACTGACTGACTGACTGACTGACTCATCAACGCCCAGCCCAAACCCTTGGGCCTAGAAAGCTGAAATTTTGCACAGAGGTTCCCTTTATTATGTAGACAAGGAATAAGGAAGGATTTTTCGAAATTCAACCCCTAAGGGAGTTAAATAGGGGATGAAAGTTTGTATGGAAAATCGTCATTTTCACGCGGGCGAAGCCGCTGGCAAAAGCCAGTTTAACATAAAAATAGAACAATTGGGCCGTCCAAAAAGGCCACAATAATTAAATAAACACAGATGCATTAAACGCTATAATTTCATTTAAAACATCGATATCGTCGACCAATTTGTTTTGTTTATCGGCGGCGCTATAGTATGACCTTGCGATATCTCTGCCATTGCGCGATACATTGCGAAAAACATTTGACCTGCAGACTATAACAGTGTTTACAGTTACAACTTACTTCTGTATCTGCAATGTAAATCAAGTTTTTTGGTGTTTGAAACACGAAGTAACAACATTTGTTTTTTAAAATTCTGTTAGCTGCGGCTCACCCGTTTAGGGGGCCAACATAATCCGCTAGAACATATTGGTACACTACGGGTAATACATTCGTTACCAGTGGTGTACCCAAATAAAAAAAAACCTAGTAGTCCTACTAGGTTTTTTTTTGTGTAAACCACATTTCATCCAAATCCATTTAACTAAGAAAGGGACCGAAGAAACTTTTGCATTTATAAAGACAAAGCGATAAACAGAATAAACATCGCTCCCAATATGCTTACCTTTAAACAAACCTACAATACAGGCTGATTAATATAAAAGAGTCCAAATAACAAAAATAAAAACACTCAAATTGTTCAATCATTATTTTTTTACACTGGTTAAAATATATGGTCATTACCATGTGGTCAGGTGTATAAAAGTGTGGCCTTGACATTTGGCCTTCGTGTCGTACCTTTCCATTGCAAAGATCAGTATACCGACACGTTTTAAATAATTAGCAGGTCTTTCTCAAGTGTACCATCTTATTGTGGCTGACAGAATGATATTTAAATGATGTACCTTCTCTTTTGCAACATCTTCGATCAGCCTTGTTACACCTACTAGTTGTTACGTCTTCCCTTTGAGAAACTTTTCTGGTTTCGTATGATTCTTATCCAGTACTTTTAGATAGTGTAAAACTATTTCTTAAAATGGCATCTGTATTTTGTCTGACTAATCAATCAGAAGCTGCATTTTTTCCCCGAGTTTTTCCAATCATAAAGATACCATAACACACCATGAAATCTCCAATGAGTTAGCCAGAGGTCTACATGAGGAGTCACACACATTTCTCCAGTTAGGGTTTATGTAATAGGGGGCGAGCCTATTGCCATCAACCGGGCAGATATCTATACTCCGTGGCTGCTACTAAGAAATTCCAGATCGGAAACCCAATTCCATTTTGTCCTACCTAACAATAGAACCAAGAACCTCACGCTCAACAGTCGCGCGGGCGAGCTCTAGACCAACAAGGCAGTCGAAACAATGAGTTTGAAATCACTGTCTGAGGAATAAGGCACGTGCCCGTCGGGGCTGTGGCTTGTCGAAAGGATAACGCGGCTCCGACACAAGGGTGAAGAAGGAACATGGGTTTGGTTTTTAGTCAGTAGAAGTCTGACACTCCCCTTCGCTCTGCCCAAGAGCGGGGGGGGGGGGTTATTCGATGATTTTCCACCCACAAAAAAAAAAAAAAAGGAATAAGGCACGTATTCCCTTTTTTCATTGTCTTAAACTACTTTTTGTAAAGGTGGCCGGGTTTTATGTGTCACCTTTACGTGTGCCGCCTGAAAAGATACTGTTTAATAATTATAATCAAAAAATCAACAATAGATAATCTCTAGAAAAATTCCAATAAACCAGTCTATTTTTAATTCGCAACAGTTTTGTTTACCAAACAGCATTTTCCACTCCTTTCTTATCAGTTATGTATTTGTTATCAAATCATACTGTTATCAGTTCACGTTTTAAAGTCATGGCCAAGTTATTGTTGATGATGATGCATACATCATCATCAACAATAACTTAATAATCGTCATAACACATGACGATTGTATGAAATTGTGGACATGTTTTATGTATTTGAAGGAATTGCGAGGGAGGCCAAAGAAAATATGGATGATTGTCTAAGAAATGATATGAACCGTGACGGTTAACAGAAAAAAAAATTGAAGAAGAAGACGTGATGCACCGTCCTCAATTATTGTTAACATGCAATGATGCGACAAAGACGAAAGTTGATGATGTATTTGTTTTCGCTATAACGTCTCCTCTTTGCAAGCAATAGTGGAGCATTACTTGAGAGATCTAATCGAAGAAAATTGCTCTTAATGTGTTGACGCCAAAATTTTCAACCTTATTGCTAAGCATGAGGTAAGTTGATTGTGAAAATTTGGCAGTTTTGGGTAGCTTCATGCTGTTGTCTTTACACGACTAGATTGCAGTTATAGACCAGAGTCTGTACCCAAAATAATATGTAAGTGGTGTATAATATATAAGTGGAAATTATGTTTTTTCCTACTCCTCCCCTATTCTTTTCTGATTAATTTCTTTGCGGGATCCAACACAGTTAAATCGCTTCTCTGGGACTTCGTCGAGCTTCATTGTCACGGCGCTTTTCTTGTGGTCGCCACTGTTGATTCTGGCTAATAGGAGTTACAGTGGTTTGGGAATAGTGTGGCGGGCTTGTCCCATATCTTTTGTGTACCCAAAATATAACATCAATCGAGGACTGCTCAGCAACCTAAGAAAAAGCCTCTAAGACGACCCACTGACCGAAATCCCTTTTCGAAAAACAACAAAATGCCTCCTACACTTTCTATTTTAAATCCAATACGATAGTCGGTTATATTTCAATGTCAAGTCCAGGTTGACATACTCAGAAACCAGATTATGCCCCACGTTTCGCGAAACGCCCGTCATTTTCAGATATATCTGAGTTATGTAATATTTCTCGTTTCGGATGGATAAGGATTCTCCTTATCTGTTTGAGACAGATTTCTCGTATTATCTTAGTGAAACACGCGGCATAAGCACGTGCTTTTTATTTTGTTGTTGATTGTTTTGTTAAGATATCGGTATCTTTTGTGTTATGGATGGATAAAAGGTTCTTTTAGTATGATAGTAGACTCGCGTGTGGCTGTCGGCTTACCAAAAGAATAGTGTGTCTTGTAGAGAGAGAAAGAGTCGAGAAAAATAGCTTACATTTATTTAAGCTTTCTAGATTTTTTCCATGTACCTAAGTAGGTTAGTACAAGCACACAAAACAAAAACAAAAAAATACTTCCGATGAGAGACGGGTTCCATTTATTGTGAAGTTGCGACCAGCCGGCTTAGCATGACCACCGAAGAAACGGGTTTTGTCGACGGAAGAATCGACAAAATGACAGATTGTAGCAAGGTTTCATGTCAAATTGTATGGGAAAATCTTTGTCTATTTTTGGTAGAATAGAGATAGAATCGCCTTGCTACGGAGGCTGGAGGACCAAAACTTAACATAACATCTCGCCTGTAATTCCGGTAGAGTAAGAGAGGTGTGAAATACACCTGTCTTACCCTTCCTAGAAGCTACACCCACATTTCACAGTTATGTTTAGCTCTATGTATTAGGGTGAGCATGGCGAGCCTATTGCTATTTCCAACATGCTGATAACACCTCAAAAATCATGACACAAACACATTGGCTCTACCAATATTTATTATAATCAGCCTATAATTTGTCTGTCCCTTTGAGAGAAAGTGGGCCATGATTCACCACGATGGCCAAGTGCAGGTGGTTTTTCATGAGCATGTTTACTGTCTGAAATTTTACGGAATGTAGATACCTATGTGTGTGATAATAACCCACACCCGTTTTGCACACTACTTCTGACCGCAGCCGTCCTGCTACATCCTGCTACAGCTGTGGTTGCCGCTGACCACGACGGTGTGCAAAATACATAAATAAACAAAACACGTCACAATATCATATCAAAGGCTAAAACCGTGAACATGTGATGTTCACGAAATCTATTATAATGTAGGTATTTCGATAATGAAACAATCGTTTTATTTTAATCTGATAAAGGCAAGGAAATACCCCGGCAAATACTACCTATATCCTGCTTTCAAGCATATAAACAAATATTTCTGTTTTTCGAAAAAAATAAGAATCGTAGCCATATTAATTATGTTCCTGTAAGGTCTTTTTTAAACCCACTCAATTTACACAAATAAAAAGCTAATATTTCACTGGGTGAAAAAAATAAAGTCTATAATAAAATTAGAAAGATGGATTTCATTAAAATAACAGTATAATTATTTTTCCTCAAATGCCTTATTTGGGAAACAAATACGATCCGAAAATCTTAACTTTTTGCAACAACTGATTAACACTAAGAAAGGTTTAGGTTTTAGGATTTTGCAAAAAAAAAAAACTTCAACTTCATAATTCTAAAGTCATTTATTTTATCAAAGCTGGAATGTCATTCACCATATTTATTTACAAAATAAGACAGGTAAAGAGAAACACGCATAAGATAAAGTTCTGTATTTTTGTGAATTGCATTAAGCCGGTATAAAATACGATTGATTGTGTGATTGTGTGTTTATATTTAAGCATGATATTATTATACGTATTGACGTTAATTACTGATAAAAATAAAGTAAAGGTACAATATGTACTTAGATCGAAATTTAATAATTTTAGAACCCAATAAAACCATTCGTGAGGTAAAAAAATTAACGATAAAAAAGTTTGTTTAAACAAAAGGTTAATTTCTTAAATGATAACATTATCCAGTAAAGTTGACACCAAGTCAACTTTTACATTGTTGCGAGTTGTTACGCTTTGCTGTTATTTAATAACAACCAGATTAACTACTATTAATTACTGTGACTTCACAGATATTTGCTCTACCTTAAATAACGTTCTTTCCTCTCTTCTTAATAGTCTTTCACCAATTATAGGGTAGTTGACTGACTAAAAAAAATATGAATCGGTTTTTCCGTCTGTTGGATTATAATTATCGAAAAATATTGGATACGTGTATTTTTTTTGTCAAAATAATTAATAGCCGGTGGTCCCGACGCCAAATGGCGGTCGTCAAACCATGTCAGAGGCCCTTGCGGCGGATTAGACACTCTGACTTTGGTGTGGTGGGGTCGTTAGACCTTACTGCCCACACGATAAGAAGATGATAAAAAATTACGAAAATAAAACGTGTCAAAGATCGTGAGTGGGGGCTGGTGACGTCACTTTCTGGAAAAAAATTACCAAACTGTGACGTCGCGCGACTTTTCGAAGCACTGTATCTTCTTTATTTATTGTTTACGTGAAAAAAGAAAAAATACGTGTCCAATATTTTTTGGAAATCTATCTGACTGACTAATTAGATTTTTTTGTCAACTACCCTACTATGTTGGGGTCGGTTTCCACTCTTACAAAAAATACAACGAGTATTAATATGTACACAAAAAGGTCAATCAGTTCAAACATTGTCTGAACTATAACAGACACACAAAAAAATTAACAGCGTACGATTAAAAATAAATTAAAGTACAAGATTGAAGCTTTATTAATAAGTAAGTAAATACTGTAAAGTTGTCACCATAAAATTCACTGTCAAGACCAATACTTTTCTTAAAGGCCGACATAATTTAATTATTTATGAAGTCAATCGTAATTTGTAGGCCGTGGCATACAATATTATCCCATTAAGCCTTATTGAAGGCATTTAACTTTACTCTTTATTACCACTTGTACTGAAAACGCATAAACTCATTTTGTTTTATGGGCAGCGTCTTTTAACAAACACTTCCTGGATTCTCGGTCCTTAGATTTCTTCTTCACCTCCATATAGCACAATTTCGTGTAGTATAGAAAATTCTCATGTATTGCACATTCCTCTGATCAACAACGTAAAATGATAGACGGGCTTTTACACGAAAGGCTCCATACCACCGTTTAATAACACTACATATTCATATATATGGCCATTAGTAAAATTTGTTAAATTAAATTAATTTGTTCTTATAGTACCTCATCTGAAATCCAAAATAATACCTAATATCACGTATTATATTACGCAAAATAAATCTGGACCTAAAATTGACCCCTGGAGCACCCCCCTATGCAAAACATTCTTCACACGTTTCTTAACCGTGATTTGCTAAATTATGATGTCGAATGTCAAATTCGAGTCGATCCTTGTATGTAAAAGTAGTAACTCCTCTGACTATAGCAACCAGCCCCTAGCAATTAAAGTCAATGGCACTAAGTTTATGCAATCTTATAGTAAACAAACGATTCGGACGCATCGCCCGATACTAACTTATTTTTATTACTGTGTTATTGTTTCAAGATCATTAAAGTGCATGCGTTTGTGAGAGTAACTTTGTCCGCTTCGTCAAAATTCTATGCTGTAATGCAGCTCAATTATGATCTACCAAATAAGTTGCTTAGATAGGTACATTATTTATTGAATAAATAACACCGTTGAATGAATTTACTGTCTCGTTGGTGTAGTGGTCGCGACTGCTGAGTAGTGCTGAGTATATGGTCCTGGGTTTGATTCCCCGGCCGAACAAAGTGTTTTTGGATTTATCCATCAAGAATTCCTAAGTAGTATTTTCAGAGTCTGAATTTGTGCCCGAATGATAGCAATAGCCCCTATTACATGGGACTTAAACATAATTGGCAAAATGTGGGTGTACTATTAAGTACACCTCTACCTTACCATTCAGGGATAACAGGCGTGATGTTATGTAAACAGCACCGTTTTGTCCTTGACATTAAATTCAAAAGGGATTTATAAAGTCTTCCACTTGAATCGCTGTAAACAAGATCTTGGACATGACAAGACACAATTTAAAGGGCTTACACGAGCAACTAAGTAAATCCTTTTCCTTCAATTTATGAGCCAGAAATGATCACCACTTACTTACGCTTTCGATCCAAGTACAGATTCCCATGAATATTAAATTCTGTTCCGTGAAAACTGCACTATATTTTATGGTGCTCTGATACAAAATAAAATACATGGTCGTTTTTTATTATACAACGGGTCTGCTCTTGACCTTGATCACGCCTGAGACAAAGCGATGGATGAGGAAGATGATAATATAATGGAATGGAACAAGTGTGTCCAAAAAATGCCTATTCACTGTTACTTCAAAGGCAGACAGGTTAAATCTGGGAGGGAAACACAGATACCAGCATAGAGTTCTACATTTAAAATATGAAAAATTGCGGACCACGTATCACCACGGAGTAACGAAGCGCTGGCTTTGACATCGAAGACTAACAACAAATGGATATAATTATAGATTTATCAATATTTGCAACTGCGTGAAAATGTCTACGTGAGCTAGATCTCGTATAGCAGAGATGGCAAACTTATGGCACGCGCACTATTGGCATGCGACACACAATTCTGGTCACGGCAACGATTGAAGCACAACAACTTACCATACCATTTGTTTACCACTTGTAGGCACAGATAAAAAAAAAGAACTCTTTGTTGTTTCTTTTGCTCACCCGCTATTACATGGGACGTATACATAACTGTCGAAATGTGGATGAATATTAGGTACACCTCTGCCTAACCCTTTGGGGATAACTGGCGTGATTTTATGGTGATGATGAACTGAGGTCTAGGTGGTAGACCTTCTTTTAACACTTATTCATTATTCTATTTTCCATTTCCCTATCAACAGCAATGATATAAACACGTCTTCCTTTTAACTGCAATATACGATCTCGATCAACAAAATAAAGGCAGTGGGTATTACCGCAAGATATTAAGCGGTCTATTTATAAAATGGCCGTAGGCAGCGCGGCCCGCTCACGGATGTGGGCCGTCCTTGATGCAGGGCCGGCCGCCGAACTACTCCGATAAGGTATATGTAATAGACACGGATTGCTAAACAAAATACTTGACACCCTTGCTATACATTCACGCACATACATGAAACACACCTTTGCTTGGAATTTGGAGCGGACTTAGCCAGTCCCTTTGCTTCCCAGTTGAATTCTTTGTAAGTGATCGTTTTACTTTATTAGATGACGAATTGTGGGGATCGTTACTGAATAGTAACAGCTCCACGGGTCAATTTTCAAGGTCTAGCTACACTTGTCGAGGTCAGTCTATAGATGGGTAACATTACATCACATATCGAGATCTTGGCTATCATTCGCAGTTTTTTTGACAGTCGTTAAGGTTATCCTTAGATAGTTGGTAAAAGGTTTGGCAGATAGCAAATAAAGTGAGTGATCAAGTGTATTTGACAGCTGCGTCCTTTCCTGTCCTTATCAAGGACCGCAGAACAACTCCGATACGGTATTCAAACGGTTTCATAGATCCAATTACGTTAGTATTATATAATGATGACCCAAATAACTTGGCAGTAAAAATATCGGGTGACCCAGAATTAATATAGCTTCGACGATCGTCACTGCTTGACTCAAGTTCGTCATTCATGTTAATGTGAACCATCAATCGCTTTCTTAACCAATTCGGTTGTCAGCCCGACATTCAGTCGCGTAGTCCAACTGTCCAATCGTACACGTCGGTCATACTTATGTGTACTCACTTACGAATCCCAAGTAATTGGCCACATGGCAAACGGATACATGATTTTTTATTTATCATACATACGTAGTATACGTACCAATCAATTTAAACATATATGGTGGTAAGCTTGTTAAACTTGCACTGGAATTGGTTGGCAGTTTTTGAGTAAGGATATTTTTTGTAGGTGTAAATTTATTGGTAGATAAAATTAGGTTTTGGTGAATGCCGAACACCAACGTATTTGGGAAAAGCAAGGATGGAGCTGATTTCGTAATAAGGCCGTGGAATGTGATAACGTTGAGTCTGACTTAAGGCCAAATGCGTAAATACATAACAGAAAAAAACATAATCGCAAAGATAAAAATCTAAATATTTAATAGCCCATGTCTAGATTACACGATAGACCGCAGTAATTGTATAGCATATAAACTCTCAATTAACAAGACAGAAACGTGTAAAAAATTCGAACAACGTATTGAAAAACTATTTCGCACGTACAACGTACGTACATGCAGCCGGACGAAATAGCGATGGAGGCAATAGATAATAATCACAATGATTTAGAGGATGCTATAAATATTGAAATATAAATTGTAGCTCAGATTTTTCGAACAAAACCAGTTTTACAGTCTAATGAAATTACGGCAACAAATTGAAGTGTTTCGTCAATAGTAGACCTTTCGTAATGAATGCATACGTGTGTTATTATAAGTAATGATACTGCTAGGATTCTTGTTCAATTAATTGCGACAGAGTTTAAATAAAATATGATGTTTGGTTGTTAGCTGTAACGAATACGCGTGCTGCGAAGCTATTAATTACGTGACGGGGTTTTCTTTTTACTGTATTATTGCTAAAAATGAAAGAAAGTTATTTTGGTACGGACGAGTAATAAGACGGGATGAAACGTATGTGGCTAAATATTGACGTTGAGGGATGGAGAGGGAAAATATGGCTAAAGAAAAGATCGATGAATTGTGAGAGGAGGGATATGAAAGCGAAAGGAGTAGCCGGCCATTGTCTGACAGGGAGAGTAGAAGAAGGAATCGTGTTGCACCGACTCCAAATGGGACAAAGATGATGAATAAGACTCCTAAAGTAGCACTTGAAACAACTGTTGATGATACTTAAACCATTGAAATAACTTATACTTATTGCAAATACGTAGTAGCTAATTCTTCATTTCCATTTCACTCACAAGCCTTGTACCCATTAACAGCTACAGGATCTACACAAACATCTAATCCTACAAGGATATAAATATTACTCTAAATTCTACAACATTGGATCGATATATCGGCGTATTGGGTGACGTCACCTATCAACCGGTCCTCTACTAAATCCGTATGAGCACAAAGACCCAATGACCTTGTGCTCAAGAAGGCGACAGAAAGAAAGGACACCAAACGTTAGTCCAGTTTGGGTAGACGGTGAAAAAAAATGGGAATTCTGTTTAGGAGAACTGATTTTAATGAGATCCGGGATATAAAATGTTGTGAGTTGTAGGTCCGGGAATGAGACTTTAATAGATTATGAGGTATTATGTAGGTCTTAGTAGTTTGTAACTCGTTTGGATAATGATTTACGATAGCCGTAAAAGGTACACAACATATCTGCATTTATAAGGTGTTTTGGTTGTACTGTTTTACCTTTAGAGATCAGTGTCATTACAAAGTCTTTTGATTTGGCTATTCCAAGACTTTCTCTAACCGGAGCATTATTAGCCCCTAATTTTACAATTGAAGATTTAATTTTGTACAGAAACAAGTGATATAACATCATAGGCTCCCACTGAGGCACCTCCGTAACATTAATGGATATTAAGTAAATTAAGTTATTAGAACTCTTTCCCTTTCGGTAACAAGTTTAAAAAACAAATTTTTCAAGCTCCACTGTTTATTGGAATATTCGTTCATCATTCAGATCTTTAACCTTCTAAAATATGTTGTGTATGTCAATGTATCAAACGAGTTTACAAAGTTTCCTTCCTGGTGACTTTTAAGTTTAGTCTAGGAAATTAACTAGAATTGATAAGTCATTTGTCATCATCATCTCCATATTTATACAAATGCTCTGATTTAATTTTGATTTATACAACCTTTGTGTGTATGTGATGACCAATATTAAATTTGATATTGTTAATGGCATGGTATCAATAAATGAAACACCACTCTGTATTTGTCCTCTTAGTTAAGTGGTTATTTCGACAGTGCCTTTAATTTTATTTATTCTAATTTTTTATACTTTTCATTACGCGCCATTATCAGTAGTCACGTCCTTTCTCATATTATCCTATCCATCCTTCGTTTCTTCGGTCTTCCTTTACTCTTATACCCATCTACATCCACACTCATTATTCTCCTCGTACAACGATAGGTTAAATTCTGCCTGTACTTAGTAATTCAAGTATTTTTTACTGACGTCTTGAAAATATTTATCACTGTCTATCATATTCTAAAAATATAACTGTTATCCTTACAAAAACCTGATTTCAAAGATAACTTATATAGATAAGTAGTAGCAATTAAGTTTTTATTGAGTGATTAATTTTAATTGCATGTGATGCATCGTGAATAAATAATTAATTTGTTATTTATGATGTTGTTATACATTTAAACATCTACCTAAAAACATCGTACTTACCTAAGCAAAAAGTAAATATATTTTCCTGTCAGCTTTGAGTCGTATTTTTCAAAACAACACAGTTTTTTAAAAGGTTCATGCGAACGCCTAGCTTGCTGTCTGTTCCAATTTAATGTCTAGAGTTTCTTACGTAGGTATTTTGTTGTTTTTAGGCAGAATAGTAAAAAGGTTACTTTCTTCTAAATCGAGCACTGTCTACATAATAAATACGAAAAGGTTTTACGAAGTGAATGAAATAGATTCTGCCTTTGAACTTTGAACCTATTACATATTTATTTATTTGGTTAACATCTAAAATAAAGTCATTTGTTCATGATGCATAATATCAAGTTGCAGGATTTAAATTGTTCCTTATATGTGGAATAGGTGGCGCTGTAATACCCGCTATAGGAGGGACAGGTCAGCAGTGGACTGTAATTTTGATGATAATGCATTTGATTAGGAAATTATGTCTGCAAGACATATTAAAGCCTTTTACACTAAACACAACACATGTTCATCTTGAAAGTACATATAAACACAGCCGAACTTTATCGACGTGACCTTAATAATCACAAAAATACAAGCACGCTCGATCTAATGTTGTGATTTAATAGTCACCTGCGTCTGCCGAAATGGCAAGCGTGTCATGAAGATCACGACGAGTTGCGTGTGTGCTTGTGTTAGCAGGGTTGGCGATTTTGGATAATTTCATTGGATTTTTTTTAAATTTCTCTGGGTTCCTATTCTGAGAGAAGATTTGTAGAACTGCTTATCTTATTTTTACACTAATTCAACATATTGTGTACTAAATACTCGTATATTGCTATTCATACAGAACGCGGATGGTTGCTAATTAAAATGAAATGACAGGGAAGTTTCTGTAAACCCGAAAAAGAAAATTGCTGTAGAGGCATAATTTAAGAATAAAAAATCCATTGAGTGGTTTGGATGGTATGAGGGAATAAAGAATATTACAAACAAAGATATGTGTGAAAAACATAACCCATTCTTTGTAGTCGGGTAAAAAGGGGTTTACAAATGTAAACCCCTGTACCCCCTGTGTGTGTGTGTTGTATATAAATATATGGAGAGTCGGAGTACATGTTCTCTCTTAAAGAGTCTATCAATAGCCTAGCAAGATTTACTTTAATATGCGACGTCCTGCACAACTTCGTAGCTTCAAACTTATGACAACCCTGCAAGTAAACGCACTGAATGAACGTAAATTATCAACACAACATATCTCACCTTGACTCGACACTGACCCAGATTAATAGACAGTACACTTTCGATTTTGGTCGATAATCCCTCTCGTTTTGAAGTAGCCGCGTATTGAGACGTAGATCTGAAAAAATTATCTTTATGGTTTCTGTTAAAAAGGAATATAGAAACGTTATTTTAATAGGTCTTTTTTTTTATTTTGCCAAATTGCAATGTTTTTGTAGATTTTTTTTAAAGGGTTTGGTTTAAGATTCTCATGACAGGAAAGTATAATTGGGATTTCTATCAGGAATTTCTCACTAGTACCCACGGAGTCTGGAGTGTCTGGTTAAATGGCAATAGACTCTTTATACCATACCTACTCTAAAAAGCTTATTTTATTCTCGCAAAACAGTGAATAAAAAGGCCTTTTAATCACTGTTTTGTTTTTATTCACTGTTTTGGTGTTTGAATTTGGAACACAAAAATATATCCGGTCTCTATTTCAATGCTTACACAAACTCCTTGCGCTTAGATTCAAAATTCAAAACTCTTTGGTGCAAATAAATTCTCGAGATTTGATTGGTCGATATTTGCGACAAGGAGTTTGGCATTCGATTAAAAACTGTTTTGTGTTCTTTGCTACCTATATAGAAAAAAAAATAGTGAATTGGCGCCATTTCAAATACTGTGAATTGTACGGACACAAAGTTTAGTGAATTATTTATTTATTTTATTTTATTATTTTTGGAAAACTTACAGCTAGACACAGTAGATAGGTTTATAACAACAATAAGGCCAATTACAAGTTTCCACAAGTAGTCATTTATACAATATTTAAATAACGCAAAAAAAAAAAAAGACAGTGATAAGGATTAGTAAACAGAATATAAATAAAAAAGAATGGAAAAGAACACAAAATGGCAAAATACAAACGTTATAGGTTAGTCACAAACGTTATAGGTTAGTCGAAGAACTTATCACAAAGCGTCTGTTTCAGCTTCGACCCGCCCTGTGTGTTTTTGTCTTTTCTCGTAGTCATGGTATAAAGTATAGTATGCAACTCCTGAATAAAGTACGAATTTATATCGAGGGCCATGAATCACTCGCTTCGTTCAGGATTCTAACTGTTGAATCACTCGCTGCGTTCGTGATTCAATCATTAGAATCCTTCACTTACTCGTGACTCATCTACGGCCCTCGCTTTAAATCCGTCCTTTATTCATTAGTTGCATAATATACTATTTTGCAAGGGATTAAACATAACTGGCAAAATGTAAGTGTACTAAAAGAGATGTAATAAAATACCAGCATTGTTTATTGTTCTTACGTGGTTATTATGAACCCTATCATATACGATTCTAAATCTAAATGTTAATGTTTAGTATCAAGTGTAACTTGTAAATATTCGTATGCCGCGTCTAGAGGCGGATAGGTCGTGATCAATACCATTCTTCTATAACAACTTTGTGCCTACCATATTCTACGAATAAATATCTTTGTCTTTGTCTTTAACAAACTCCAACTATCTTTTTTTTTGTGTCCTTTGCAAAGCAGTTTCCACTCTTCTATTAAAGAATGAAAGAGTGGCAACTGCCCTACTCTCTGTCTTGAGTTAGTGTAAACCAATCATGCTTTTTCAACTACCGCGACCTTCAATAACATCAAGTTATTAAAACAGGTCAGTTAAATTAAACCTATTCTTAGTTCTACATTTATCTTTGATAGATAATAATCTGATACCTTATCAATTGTGATTGATAAACTAGATAATTATTAATAAAACTTTCTATTTTAATGATATCATATTTCTACATAACTCGGGTTTTTCAACACTGCATTTTGTATGTTTTTGTCGTACTACAGTCAGAGTTAAACCCATTTATTTTCTACGTTTAATTTTTAGATCTAATAAGTTAACAAAATGAAAATCGTTTAGATTCATGTAGGGACTTGATCTCTAAGAAATCTAGTGCAGTCTAGAATACAAGGCTTTTAATTTACTGCCATAATAGCTGTATAAAAAATATACTAGCTACATGGTACCTATGCATATATAAGGTCCCATTAAAATAGGTGGACAAATTTTAACACAGCGTTCAGTAGGTCTAACCAAAGATATCTAAACAAAAAAAAACATTAAATGAAGTGATTTTTTTTTATTTAAAATAATGAATTGCCGGCTCTCTAGAACAAACACATCCTATAGGAGTAGGTACCTAAATGCGTTTTTCTTAATTTTTTTTTACCATCGTCCTTATTTTGGTGGTCTGAATGATTCCTGAAATTTTGTCCACCTATTTAAATGGGACCTTATATTTGGAATGTATTGTACTACCTTTCCCACGGTATAGCCTTAAACTTAAGATTTATTAGAAAATTATAGACAATTTTGTTTTTGATGAATGGTCTTGGTCATTAAGTTATTGAATAAAACATTTTCGAAAATGCAGCAATCAATTCTTACTAAAACTTAAGTAAAATAAATGTGAAATTATACTGTAAAATAGTGTGAATAAATAACAATCTGTTCCTTACAACATCAGGTATCTCGTAACATAACATACACCAGCCAGTAGAAGTTCCTTCAAAATCAGTCCAGCTATTTCAGAGATAAGCCGAAACAAAGAAACACATTTTAGGAAAGAGCCGAATATTCTGGTAATGAATAATTTTTAAACCGCAATACTTTTATCGATTCGTCAATATTGTGTACTAATTTGATTATACCTACGTCAGTTCCCGGAATCTATAATGTTTTGTGGTGATAAAAATATTTCAGTATGTCGTTTTTAATGAGAATTTGAATATTTAGCATGATTGCTGTTATGACTAAAATGCCATGCAAATAAGGTTGCCACTATACATTATGGACATTTAGTACGCGTTTGTATATTTGTGTGAAAGATTGAATTTTTATCGGGATCATTTATTTTGCTTGCTGTCCTCGATACCTAATAATACCCTAATGGATTCAACAGGGTTTTTAAAGATACTATTGTACAATCAGAGTCCAGGAAAAGTTTGTTATTTTGATTAATTAGGGTTTACCTACACATTTCAAACAAAATGAATGAATGTGAAATGAATGTTTTCATTATGAAAATCTATAATAAACAGGAAAACTATGAAACGTACTTTCCGTATGCCAATGACGTGATCTGCCAACTATTACCTATATTATGAAATTCATAATTATTATCCTGTAAATTATCACGTAATAATAATATTTACGTTTCACTTATTAGGTATTGTGTTTTATTGCGGTTTTAATGCATGTTGAAAAAGTATACTTTCGATAGAGATTTGCATTTTGTAGATTATAAATTATATTGTAACTACGTATAGGTGGTGATTATATCTGCGTCACTTTTCTAATAATTGTTATTAAGTCATTGTGGCTAGTATACATACTGTGAAATTATAATTTTATCCAGGAAAGGTCGTGAGATATACTAGATGAATATTTCTGATAAAAATGTAGGTCTTACCTACATTTATCTTAGAAAGAACAATACATTATTATCTGGTTTCCTGAATCAAGAAACCAGTCTAATGACGTAAATGTAAATCGTAGAATAACATCACGCTTCTATACCCGGAGGTTTAGGCATAGGTGTACCTACCTTATATTACACCCATATTGAACCAGTCTTGTTTTATGAGTCCCATGTAATAGGGGAGCCTATTGCCATCAACCGGCTACTAAAAAATCTTCGCATCGTGTGTGAAATAGGGTAGTTGACTGACTAAAAAAAATATGATTCTGTTTAGTCCGCCAGTTAGATTATCGAAAAATATTGGATACGTGTTTTTTGTTTTATCAAATTAATAAAAATTGACGAAGTTAAAGCTTGTCAAAGATCATGGAGAGGGGGTTTTTGACGTCATAGTCTGGTAAAAATGCACCAATCTGTGACGTTGCACGACTTTTCGAAGCTCTAGGCTGTATCATCTTCATTTTTTATTAACGTGAAAAAAGAAAAAATACGTGTTCAATATTGTTTGAAAATCTATCTGACGGACTAATTAGATTTTTTTAGTCAACTACCCTAAAAAACCCAATAACACTAACACTGGGAATCAAACCGAAGACCTAATGCTCAGCACTGCCACTTGTCGACCATTCGACAAACCATGCAATAGTATTATAATACCCACTATAGCAATTACATTAATTATTTAATTTTTCATACATGTGGCGCTAAAACTTTAATAATTGCACCTAAGCGATGTTGCAACAACCTCATATTTGTAAATACATCAAGTACTTAACACCTATTGAAATATCGTTACAAGAATTAACCTTTAGTTCAACCTTGAGCTTTGTAAGTATGACATAAAATATTATTTAAAGGCAAGTACTTGGACACGCCTTAAAAGCACACTTGATACTGCGATAATGTCTAATAGTATGCATGTGCTTGACGCTTTAAGTCTTCATTCGAGTATTCAAATTGTGGGTTCTGTTGATCAGTTAGTTGACTAGCGCCCAAATACTCAAATGTCACTCAATTATAAGTAACGCTCAAAACTCCTGCTATCTCTGTCACTCTGCGTTACAGTAACAAAGACAGCACGAGATTTAAGTGCAAATTAAAATTGATTGACGTTTGAGTATTTGCGCGATAGACTTTTATAGTATGTTGGAGGCATTGGACTGACAAGTGAAGATCAATTTATCTAATGATTTAAGTACCCTGAGATGTAGTATATAGTTCAAGTCCATTTGAGTTTGATTCGGTATCTTCACTGAGTAGTCGGATTGGAAACACTGACCTCATCCATATAAAAATGCATGTCCAGATGCATGGTAACCTCACAGGTTGCTATTCTGAGTTGTGTCCACTTGTGATACACATTATTTGTCCTTTCTAAATATCATAGCACTATGACAGCTGCACTTATGACCCATTAAAACAAAAAACAAATCCAAAAGAAAACCTGTCCAAACACGTTTTTAACAAAAAGATAATAATTAAAATAAAGATGTCACCCATTTGGCAATTCACATTCATAGATAAAGGTTTTATCGTATTTCATCTTCTTTTTATCATATAACTTGATTTGCTCGATGACCAGACATCCTGAGTGAATTTATATAATTAATTTTCACGTGTGCTTATCACGTTACCAACATTCCGAAGCTTCACGAAAATTCTCGAAACGTTACTAAGTGACTGTTCAAATAACTGGAAAATCTTATAGATTAGTGTATTACTTTATAAGACCTTTTTAGGGTTCCGTACCTCAAATGAAAAAAAAATGGAACCCTCATAGGATCACTCGTGTGTCTGTCCGACCATCCCCTCCCCCTTATCTCACTACTCAGCCTAAAATTCTGAAAAAAAAAAATACAGAAATTAACACTTTATAATATTACAGGAATAGCTATATGAAGTCTATGGAGCTAAAATAACATGGAAAATCTCTCAATATCTACTACAATGGTACGGAACGCTGGAATTCTTCATGTGCAAGTTTTACTTGTACATGAAGGGTCTTTGTCCTTGTACTACACACCTACATAGTTTTCGATTTGATTATATTGTCGTTTCAACACATTAAAAACAGAAGTACCTAATTTTATATAGGTACTGAAGTTCAGGACCAAGCGAATTTTATAGACTCCGAAAAAATAACAGCCTTTGAAAAGACTCATCTAAGCCCTACTTGTATCAACTTATCTATCATAGAAACTATTTTGATGTGTGTGTAATTTTTCCGAGACGCACCTAGTGTGAATATGTGGGAGTAAACGTATGTTGCGTGTGATTGTATGTGTTCCGTGTGTGTGTGTATGTGTGTGTGTGTGTGTCAGTCCGCGCGTACCAAAGACTATGGCGCGTACCGACGATAAGGTCAGGGTCACAAGAATTGGTCTTTCATTATTATCTTTCGTTAGAATATGACACTGGTTTTTGTTATACTTTTTTAGACTGGATTAATTTTATCTGTTTCACGCTATCTTGGTTTCAAATCGTTTTCTATTTATTGTATTGTCTGTTTACCCTTTTTTATTTAAATGCATTTTTTTTTCTTTTATTTTTGCAGAAAATTTGTGGTTTTCTCTTTTGTTTTTTGCAATTAATGCTTGGTGATAGAAGTCGTTTATGTTAATGGATTGTTTTGTAATGAGAATAAAACAAAAGAACTGAGAAGAGAACTAATATTTTAACAAAATTGCAATAATAATGTTCCATTTATCCTTACAAACGTTGGAAATAAGACACTTGATAGTCACACAATTCGATAACTTAACAAGTCCTCAATATCATTAATTGGACCCATTAATACTCGTAAACCGACGTGGGAGTCCATAACCAAATATTGAACCTAAACACAATCAGATAACGTCAAAATGAGTTTTTACCGAAATTGTTGAGTCCGTATTGTGTTCACACTACAATACAAACTCAACAAAAGACTCACGTCAACAAATATATTTACCAACCAGCTTATTTTAATTGAATATTCAGAGAGACCAGATATGAAAACCTCAAAAATAAAAGAATATTTTGCCTCTATTTTGCCACTTATTTTTACCCCTCGCCTACATTATTCTGACCTCGTAATATATTAAATTTACTTTGTTTTTCAATATTCTCATCACTCATTTTTAATGTGAATTTATAATAATTTGTTTGACAACCTTATAACGGTCCTATAACTTATAAAACATCCAATCTAAATTCAGAGGGTGGTTTTTAAGTGCTACGCCATTCCTCTACGCCTGTTGCCGCCTACGCTCGTAGCGGGCCCCGCTACGCCTACGCAAATCGTAGCGCTACGAGCGTTTGTTTGTTCTGACGTCATAGTAACTACTACTAACATTGAAGCCCTACTACGTAAACAAATTACACTCATTTATCTAGTTTCTTATACAAGTACACCGCGGTAAAAATAACACCGCTTAAAACACTTAACGGAGCGCTAAGGTCGTTTGGATATTATTAAGTTCTTTGTTCGAAATTAATTAAATCGCAGAGCAGAATATGTTATATACAAAACGATAAAACAAACCGCGCGTATTCGGGAGGCACAAATATGTTTAATCAAACGGCTAGGTGTCATGTCATTAGTGAGTGAGGCAGACTGACGTGTGTGTGAGTAAGTGTGAGTGAGACAAGAAGTGTAGCTAGCAACAAGTCGCGGCGCGAGACGTGAGGAGGGGGGGGGGGGTGCGTTATCGCGTCCGTGACGTCACGACCCTTTCACTGTCCGAAGTTGTATTCTGGCGGCAGAGACTTCAGTCCGCGCGGCTCGGTCACAGCGTGAGCACGTCTCGCGCCCAGTGTTCCTAAACTTCACCGACTCACGCGTCACTCGCTAGAAGAATACGTAAAATATTTCGAAGCCAGCTTTCGTCAGGAAAATAGTTCACACGAAAACGGCCCGTACGGTCCTCCGTGTGTTTGCTCCTGTTGACTTCGGAACTGCCTGACTGACACCAGCACCAACATGGGCGTCATTAAAGTGAGCCCGGACGCCGTGGCGCTGTACTCCGCCTGTGACATGCTCGACGACATGAGGGTAAGTGTTACGAGAGAAAATCATGTGATGTCCAAAAGCGATGGCGTCGTTCCAACCGGCTAGTTCCGTATTAGTGAAAAAAGTATTGTGAATCGATGCGTGGGCGCAGACGTTTGTCTCGTCGTGTCATTGTTGCGCGATGTTTCGCGTAATTGTGAACGTTATGCGCTTTTACGCGAAGGTATTCGTCGCCTTAATGCAGATCGCGAGCGTTTTCTAGTCGCGGTGTGTCGGTGAAAACTCGTGCTGCTCGGTCAGCGGAAGCGGGTGCCCTTATCAGTAGTTTGTGACATGCTTGCTATAACTAGAATTGCTACGTGAGAACATTCACACAGTTCTTTCAGCCTACGATTTCGTACGGAAAATAACGTGAACTTGTGACGATAGAAATTGTTTCATATACCCACCTTGTTTATTCAATAAAGGATGTGGACGTGAAATACGTAGTCAGTTCATGGTAAATACTAAACGGCTGTATCCGGTTAGGCTGGGAGTCAACCCCAACATAGTTGAGAATAGAATATGCAGACGGCAGAATTTTTTTATTTAATAAAATATTTTTTGTTGTAATAATAGCGATATTTAAATTTATATTTAAAATGGTTCTTATTGATAGTTCTCGCGTATGTATAACAAATGATTCATGGTAATAAAACCACTGGAGCTTGCATAGACTATACGGAGATCAGAAGATTGACACAATGGTGCAATGTCGTTAAATATGGTTTTGATTATATTAGTTTGGACGAGGCATGCAACGATAATTTGTATTCTTATGATAGGAATTATGATAGGAAATGCGTGAAAAGTTTCTATTGTAGTATAGCAACGAAATGTAAAAAAGGTCAAATAGGCAGTCGCTCCGAGTAAAATACTAGTATTCAGCTGCATCCGGTTAGACTGGATGGATCGATATAAAGAATTTAAAGTGTAATTCGATGTAGAAGAGTGCAATAGAATAGAAGATAGCATCGTCCATAGCAACAATGTTACAATATGCGTAAATCGTAGGAATCCGTGTCTAGCCGAGTGTGTTGTCTTACACGCAATGTTAGCAACGCTGCACGCTCAGTGCGCATGCACGAGGATTCCAACCAGTTAATTTTCTTTAAAGTTTCAACAACTCAGATTTATTGCAATTTCATGGTCAAAATGAGAACGTATTTAGAAATATCGCTACTAATTAAAATATTGAAACGTAACGCTCGCTCATTAAAGATATTTATCATAACAATAGGTATGGACTACAAATTGATATAATTTACATAATATCGCAATAAAAATACACGGCCATCGAAAGATAAATTTTGTTTTTGTGTGCGTCCAAACATATTGATATTGGTGGAGCGTTCGAGCTGGCTTAGTTACCTACATAAACGTTTTTTTGCGTTACCAGATTTTTTTTACGTCTGTTGCCTAACTTGATCTACTAGATTTGACTAGTTTTGTTTGTATTTTTACGTTCTAATGGCAGACCTTCGAAATCAATTTCGTTTTATATGATCTGGAATTTAGTTTCATAATTTTATTCATACTTATTTAATTTTTAGTGTGACAAAAAGTGATTAGATTGAATTCTACGAATTCTTGGAACTGGCTTCTTATCGAATGAATTTAATTTTTACGGTCCTACGATTTCATACTACACACATTCCATACTCACAAATACCTATACGTACTTTTTCTTTGTCTTTGCTAGTAGGAGTTCGATTTCTTTCCAATGATTGCTCGTTATAGTTTCGAATAAAATTACAAGTAGATATTTTTTCACGTTGGTATTTTGCATTGCCACTCATGCAAATCTTCGTTGAATGGAGAAATATTAACATGTGGTCAGTACACGTGAGTGCGTGGGATTAGTTTCAATGTCGTTTTATTTGAAACAGATCTTTTTAAATATCACATTAGCATTATTTTTATTTCTTTGTATTATTCTAACAACATTTTGTCTTGTGCTATTATCATAATCGATTTGACCAACTTTTTCTATTTGAAACTTTACGTTTTTCGTCTTCGTTAGTAACAGGATCTAAATTAAGTCGTAAATTTTCTAATTTACTAAATTAAGATTAAGTAATTGCCTACCTAAATGCACCATTATCAAGTATATTAGTATGTAGGTACTACAAACGGATGCATTCAATTAGATGAAGCTAAAAACGCAAGTCCAACGGAATTTGCATCAGCTGTTTAGAAACGTGCCGTAGACATTACACAAAATATTTAAACACTCAATAAAAACGTCAGCCTACATGATTTGAATATAAATTGTTTTATTAATTTTGACAGCAGTGGTGATAGTTGTGACATTACTTTCATTGATGATGGGTTTCTTGAATGCCTGGAAACTGTCTCGCGTATTATAATAATTGAAGTCACAGATGATCCTATAAAGCTAGTTGATTATACTGAAATTAAAGCATTCGTTTTGTAACGAATTCAGTGGATTGATTTGTTTACCCTTATGTTTTAGTTCAACAATAAATCGTATTACTTTGAAATAATGATCAATTTCAGAATTTTTATTTAATTAATTAATCTCAGAAATAAAAATCAGTTCAGTATTTAAAAGCAGTTCTTTCTGTTGCCTTGTCGTCATGAGCTGTATAATAATCTTATTACTGGTTTACTTCGATCACAATCTTTTTATTTTCAATATCCACATCTCCTTATTGATTTTGTACAACGATTGAGTATTCAACGTAACCCCTAGCCTCATTCCTCCTAATCGGGTCAGCCGTTCACATTGTAGGTACTGAAATATTTACATACGCATAAGCTGATAGCTCAGACAGTATTATAGTCCTTTCAGTTGAACCAAATATGGCAGTCGTTATATTATTATGTAGGTGGGGTAATGGTGCGTGTTTGGTTACTATTCGCTTTGGATACAGGGCAATGTCGTTTATTACTTTCGTTCTTATTTGATGAACCCGTTTTCTTGATTCTTTATCTTTTCCAACTGAATCAGAACACTGAAGTTGGTAGTTAAATTTATATTAATTTTTATCCAGACTTTGAAGCGGGTTTGTTTTGTATCTGCTTCAGCCTAAGGTTGATTTGTAAAATTTTCCTCAAGCATTGAGTCTGGCTTAGTATAGTATTTTTAGTTAGTTATTTTTTTAAGTAAAAGGCAAATTGTTGATGAGGGTAGATTTTGGGTTCGTATGTTTTTTTTTGGTATGGTGAAATCAACAGAAAAACGACCCAAAAACTCCAAAGTCAAAACGTTCACAAGCCTTATTGAATTGAATCTCCCTGTCAAAATCACCAACAGAACGTATTTTAGCTACGTCGCACACAGCCGTTGTTTTAGCGTCTCTCGTGAGCAAACCATCCTTGATATTAACAACTGAAGTATTTTCTATATTGCCCGCACTCGCGGATACAACGATAGAATGTGGGTCGCGATGAGTTTTGAAACAATTCAATGTCGCAGCGTTTATCGTGACCTCGTGTGCGCTGCGCCTTGCTTCGTGCTTGTAAAAGTGCACGTTTTGGATTTGTTGTTTCTTTGATACGATTTTAATTGTGGTTTTGTAGAATTAAAAAACTAGAATAATAAATATGACAAACGAAATTTGTCCTGCACAAGGCTAAGGGCCTCAATCTCAGCATGGTGCTGTAAACCTTTAAAAACAAATCACACCGCTGGTATTCTGATAGGTATTTTAAGGGAATTGATTCTGATCAACCTCAAAATGAATATTCAAATAAGTAAAATAAGAGAAGAAGAGTGGAGTGGAGTGTAGTATTAATAGAGTTTACAGTAAAACGGTAATGTGATCGCAACCTGTCGTCCAAGACATAGGTATTTCTACCAGTATGCAGTACCTATGTCACTTGTCTACCTAATCATTGAACAAACACAGTTTTACGTACAAAAGTAAAAGTTGTATTCAACCTAGGCCTTGACATAATATTTAGAAAAAAAACCGGCCTTTATCTTATCTTTAAAGATAAAATGATCACATTGTTCGAAGTTTCTACACTACTGTAGTGGAGGAATCTTTGAAATGTTACAGTGAAATTATCCAACCGTTTGACAAATCTTAAGATGCCTTATCACTTTTATCTTTTCTTATGCAATGAAGGCGTGACTTTATGTATACTCAGATATAGACTTTTCAATGTGTGGGGTGTAAACTGCGTTTAAAAGTTGTCAATGTCATTATTGATACTGACAGCACTTGAACTTGGTTTAGAGCTACTGATCACGGGAAATTGATTGGTGGCATTAACTCTTAAAGATATAGTTATTGTAGTTTTGGCCTTTTAGATTAATTTGAATTGATTAAAGTAGATACTCTCTTAGGTATACTTAGTTAAATTACAATGTATGGTACCTAAGGCTATATAACTTAAAGGTGTCTGGTCTAATATTATTACAAATTGATACCTTTGATGTTATGTATCTAGGACAGATTGTATGCATGTTGATACATGATAAATGACAGTTTTAAAGTGATACCTACTTGTATAATTGTGCTTACATAGTAGAACCTTCATACATATTCAATATAGGTCTACATATAGATACTCACATTCCATAATTATCATTCTCATAGTTTGATTGGTAGTGGGATTGTTTAAAGACGAATTTCGCTTGAATGAATTCTTTCAATGAAACTGCAAACATATTTAAACTGCATTCAAGAGCGTACAGCATCACCATTGTTATCTTCGATATATATTGACACGGACAACTCTTGTTTGAACTTAGTTTAAAAGTGCTGATCAGGTTCACTTTCTTCGGTGAAATCGGCTTTTAATGCATTAAATAAAGTCTAGATAAAAATATAGGTATATAATACTAATCATACAAATATTTTAACGGAACGTCCGATCATTATTTTATTTTCTTATTGTTGATTCACCATTACATATTTTTACTTTTACTCAAAATCATGACTTGTTAATTTGATTATAATTTTAACTAAAAGTCTTGTGATCTAGTAAATTCAATTATTCATTCATTAGGTCTTGTTACAGCTAGTCTTAACAGAAATTCATTGTAAACAAGAAACTAAACTTCGTCTAGTTCCCAAAGTAGAAAGGAAATTAAATTAAACCATTAAGAGGAAAGTTCCATACAGTTTCTCAGGTAGAAATTAGCCATTTATCCGTTGTTGAAATTCCTATTTTTAGTTAGTTCCTGTCAATGAAGAAAGGAATAAATTGTTCTATGTAATCTAATTTTAAATTCTAATTTAATTGGATCAATACTTTTCTTATTTGATTAGTAATATTATTCTTCGGTTTGCAAGTGACGAATGGAGCCCCGCAAATATTTTTAACATAATTTATTTCATTATCACTGCTGTCAAAACATTGAAGGATGTCCGGTATGTGCTAGAATCAATAATTCGTACATACAAAAACATAAGATGTAAATGAATACGTGGGGGTTTGAATATAGATGAATTGAATCCACCCTGTATAATAATATGACATTAGCCAACTCTCTTTCACAGCGATCAGCCCAGCAGTGGGAATGATAACAGGCTGATTATGATAAGCTAGTTTTTTATATTCAATTTATAACAAAAATATTAATACAACGTTATACATCAGTATTATTATAAACAATATATTCATATCAACAATTTTATCGCCACCCGATAATAAATTACTTTCACTTGATAATGCCGGTGAACTAGTTTGTATAAAATTCAAGGTTATTAACACAAAATGCGATGTTTTGATAAAATTCCACTTATCTTTGTTTGCACCTACATAGGTATACCGACATAGTACATATACGTATGTACATGAATACCTATTGTGACGCATTTGTTAACTAGTTGACTGAGATAAAAATAGTTTTAGGGCTTGGATAGGTGATCGATATTGTTATCAGCGATAAAAAACGTTAGTGTGTCCGTCCTTTATGTTATTGCTTTATTTTTCTTTGCTTGTCCATGTCAAACTTTTATATATCTAATCTTTTCCAAACTATGTTCTGTTAGTCTAACAAAGAATTATAAATTAGTTATAGTGTTATCATAAAATTATAAAGCCTAATTGCATGGTCATCTGCCTAGCCTTTTGTCAAACATTGTTGCAACCGGCTTCTAGCTAGCCTAACCGGATGCAGCTGCGTACCAGTATTTTTACCATATGAAGCGACTGCCTAACTGACCTCCACAGCCCAATAAATACATAATTCGCCCTAGAAGGTTGAAGGTTGGCTAAAAAGCAATAAAAAAAAAAAACACTAGCCTACTCAATATTAGTGTCCGTTCACACGACACCAATTCCCCCATAGATCGCCACAAGCCACAACTATGAAATCACATAGGGGAGCTAATATCATTTATACGATAAAGAGGGAATGCTCGTACCTACGTCCTACTGATCAGACCATACATGACATTATCATCACAACTTTCAAACTGCTCACAAGAACGACCTCCTCGGTTGCGTTATGATTATAAATTCATATTGTGACATGTCACACAAAAATATGACATCTGATCTGGTCTTAATTACAATGTTGTATTATAATGTAATTAAAATCAATATGTGCAGCATGATGTGTGAGGTTTTTCCCGTAATGTGTTGAAAATTACTGCGTAATCACCGACTATTATAAGTAACATCCAATTGATTACTTTGATCAATTTATAGGTAGGAATATACTTACTAGAGTAGTTAGTCGTGTTTTATTATTCTTGGGAAACTCATCATCATTGTGTGCAAATGCGGATAACATATGATATGGTACCTACTATTATAGTACCTATCCTATTGCCATTTACGCTAATAATATTATGGAAAGGAAAGATTAATCTATCTTCTATCTATCTATATAAATAAAAAGAGAAGTCCTGACTGACTGACTGATTGACTGACTCATCAACGCCCAGCCCAAACCCTTGAACCTAGAAAGCTGAAATTTTGCACAGATGTTCCCTTTATAATGTAGACAAGGAATAAGGAAGAATTTTTCGAAATTCAACCCCTAAGGTAGTTAAATAGGGAATGAAAGTTTGTATGGAAAATCGTCATTTTCACGCGGGCGAAGCCGCTGGCAAAAGCTAGTATTTTTATATGTTTGTAACAGATACACTCAAAAACTTATCAAAAATTCTCTATCTTTTAGAATGCTAAATTATCCCTGTGCAATATAAATTAATTACAAGTTTAAAAATAAATATGTATCCTGCGAATTTGATATGAGGCGCTAGTATTATAAGTAAAAACATCAATGACTGTGCGTGGTTTCATGATGAAAAGTTAACTTAATTTCTACCAAAATATAACAATCAAACATAATTATTCGGACTGTTTATTATTCAATAGTCTTTCATTCAAGTTTTGAAATGTCACAGATTACAATCATTATATTAAACTAATTCCCACCACAATAGACCACAGCATGACAAACGGCGGTCAGCACAGATAATAAATACACAGTGACCGGTCAAACAGGACGGTGCGTGGGAATTAGTGGGAATTATCGAAGTGTTGTGTAATGTGGTGATCGACGGAACGTGGGCGCGGGTCTTTATGTTGCCATAGTGATGTGATGCTGTTTTGTTTACAGTATTCTGGTTATCGTTGTTGTCATGTCCTATTTACGTTTTTGAATTAATTTAGGTTGTTGTTATGTATGGACATAAATCAATAGTTTTTAGGACAAGAAATAATGTTATAATGACATTATATTATCAGCTCAAACGCGTGGTGATTAAAAAAAATGGAGACTATATCGCTCGCTGAACAGGAAACCCGGGTATTATCATCTGGTGACATCTACATCGTGACATTCAAATTACGCATTTTTCTTGACGTCACGCAAACGGATATACGTGAGCCGGAAAATTTGTAAAAAACAATTAGAAGTTTAATTGCTGATTGGATAATCCAAGATTTAATTCATTTCATGTTTACCTACCCGACAACAACCGCTAGGCAAGTACCAGATGTCAGGTAATAATAAAAACCTCCTTTTAAAAATGTTATTCCTCTTCAAAACAAACTTGACCACTCTTTTCCTCACACCCCCGGACACATATCCTCAATCTTAATAAACCAACACCTGCATTTGAGTCATATTCGGGAAAACCCTGTACTTGCAAAGTCTCAAAAGGCGAAAACAAAACACTGTTTCGTATTTACCTGCGTCTTGTTATTGTCACGTTTCCGATATTAAAAGATAAGTCCATAGGGACAGTATTTGCGTAATCAGCTCAAATTAATTAGTCGCTATCGAGAGATAACGTGAGGCTTCGCTGGAACACGTGAGGTTTGTTTAGAGGCGTCATCATTAGTTTCTAAACAGAGATATTTTAGGTTCTAATAGAATGTACTCAGGCCTCTAGAATCCCTTCATACATAAGCAGTCTTCTTCTTAAAGTGTCGATAACTATTCAAAGTTTTAAACTCGGTCGGTACAAAATTTTCCGGCACTTTTAGTAGTTTCCATCAGCTTCTGTGATGTGCCAATAACAAGACAGGCTGGACATAATATAAAATGCCTCATAATTTATGGGGTAACACCACGTTAAGTATTAGAACTGTTACATGAAAGTCGGTTTAATGGACTTCCACAACCCACTATGTGGTAATCACATCCTTGGTAAGGGTAGTTGTCAGACTTCCAAACTTCTGTCTACCCGTAATACCTGTAAAAATAAAGACGTCACGTTAATCATGTTACTAACCTCGTTGGATTCCAAAGTCCTAATTGCTGTTTGGATTTTCCTTTTGGTTTCTTTTTCCCCATCTCAGACCAACGAAAAAAGGAAGACGACGCGCCACGAACATCAAAAGTGAAGCCAACTTTTTATCTATGTGTGTAGACAATGTCTCGTGAAGTCGTGACGTTCTAGGAGAAATGCGTGTGGTTTTAGTGTAGGTGTGTGCGTGAGCTTGTATGTTTACTTGCTATATAGGCGTGTGGTTTTGTGGCTTTACTGTTGGTGTTAGCGGCGCGCCGTCTTTCTTTTTTTCTTGGTCTGAGTTCCCCATATAATACGTAAATCAATTAATAAGTAGTTTAGTCTAACCTAGAAGTTATACTTAAGTATACCTACTTTTTTTAGTTAACTAAATTAAACTATATAAAAAAAAAACAAGATAAGGCTTGTTGGAAAAAAAACATGTTGCTAAGAAGTTAATAATATTGTGACGGAAAATTCTAAACCTAAATCTTGTAACCTCTGACCTCAAAATATACCTACATTCGAGTCTGTTGACTGTTTCTACCGTTTAAAGACTAGGTATACCTAGAGTTTAATTTAACTTTAGTTTATCTGTACAGTCTTAAAATGACTGACGTACATGTTTTGGTTCTATAAATACCGATACAACACAATAAATCGGTGAGTGCAATTACTGCTACGCGGTGACTAACATTAGAGAAAGGAATCGTCAACAGTTTTTATTGTAACACAATTAAACGTTATAAACCTAACGAAAACGAAGTGAATCTTTCTCTGCGCGCTCCAACCTGAACAACAACCTCAACAACAATCTCTGCAAGTGTACGCACCGTACATTATCATTTTTTTGACGCTTAGCAACATGTTTATTCAGATCGTGATAGGTAGGACTGCTAATAAACAATATTATTCAAAACAAAGGTTTTTCACACGCACGGTTGTGCAATCATATTTTAGTTGATTATTTAGCCTAGAAAAGTGTCACATTCCAAGTAAAAAGTACAAGCACGTTAATTTGCCCCAAAACAAAACGAACTAAGTATCTTGGGGTCGGCTTCCAGTCCAACCGGATACAGCTGCTCTGAATACCAGTACTTTATATGGAGCGAATGCCAAAACAAAACGCAGATTAAAGAATAAAGAATTGAGCTACTGTTTCAAAATAAACAAACAGACAACAACACAAATTGTCTAGATCAATCACACTTGAACTTGAAACAAATGAATCAATCAATAAACCACGCCCATAAAAAAAACATAATGTACGAACGTAACACACAATAAATTGACCAACGTCTACACACGTCTTATTCTAAACCTAAACTCATTAATATTACAAGCGATTATCCTGCGATCAACTTTGAAGGCTGGCATAGATCGACGCCACAGAACTATTAAGTATCAAAAAATACTACTACTGTTACGTCTTAGCTCCCGAGAATTTATTAGTCTTTTGGCAGATATTTTACCTCTGAGGTGTCATCACAGTTGGTCTTTATAACCACTACTATAGGGTAGGTAATGGAATGCTTCTGACTAGTTCTGACTGACTCGTATCAAGATGAATTTGATCTTTATTCTCGTTGAAATAAAGATGAAACTAGGAGGTAAAAAGCTGTGAAAAGACTTTAAAACAAGTAAAGTGCTGCCAACGGTTGCCTCACAAGGGAATGTAGAGGACGTAGTTTGTATGCGACGTAGCACGCACTGACTGACGTACTAATGTTAATAATTGCTGTGCTGGATACTCGAGCCTTCTCCTTGGTAGGCCCTTGATCTAGAATAGTCGATTAAGTTAATCGATTTATTTTTCTCTCGATTAAAATTTTGAGTGTGACTTGTGTGGTAGCATTCCATATTGTCGAGTGAAAGATAATGTTTATTCAAATTGGATACTTACTGCTGAGTACTTAGGTTGAAGTTCGCCATTGAAGCTGAGCTCTACTGTGCATGAGGTTTGATTCCCGGGTCTGGAAAATTGCTACTTTTTTCATCAGGAATTTCTCAGTAGCAGCATCGGAGTCTAGATTTGTGTTAGAACGAGCCTATTGCGAGCCTATGGGGCTTAAATATAACTGGCCAAGTATCGCGTACTATAGGTACACCTCTGCCTAACCCATTGGGGATTATAGGAGTGATGTCACTTGAACACGGTCAGTTTGATGGAATTTGGGGGTTGAACTTCACTTGCTAACGAAATAGCGAACAACATTTTAACAAGGGTCAATAATTCAAAGGAAATTCTACCATTTCATTGCCACAAAAGGCTATTAAAATTAGCTTCTCATTCACATAATGGTAAACCAAAGCCATTGAACGCTAACTATTGTTCTAACAATCGGTCAAATCTTTACGACGGATGTAACACGGCTGTATGGCGACCGTGACATAACTCTAATTTTGAAAATAAATTAAAATTACAAAAAAGTTCATTGACATTTTCAAAAAAGTTGTATTCATTTCGAAAGCGTTTTTGGGGATTGCCGTATGATACAACGTTTTGGAAAAAGATTTTTAAGTAGATTAGTTTTGAACATTAATTAATATTTTGAAAATGGAAATTGTACACTTGTGAAATTGTATTAAAAAAGATTATTGTGGTTTAGTTCCGACAAGGTTCAGTCTCTGAAATAACCAGGCAAGAACTGTAGATATTTCTAGATTAGAACAAAGACTATGAAAATAAAACAGTCCCTTAAGTATTTACTGTCCAGGAAAATAAAATATACGGGTCGAATTGAGAACCTCCTGCTTTTTTTCGTCGGTTAAAAACAAATGTCACCAAGTGAATGCAACCTCAAGCAAGTAGGTAAATTACAAAGTACTGATAAATAATTCTGCAATAAATCGAGTAACGCAATTAAAATCTCATGATAGAAATAAATGTCAACAAGACGACAAACAAAGATATAAAAAAAAAACTTGTTCTGTCTCTGTTTTAATCTGTGAATTATGACCGCGCCCATGTTGTCTTTGGTTGCCAACTGGCTACATTAAGGTCGTTTGTCCAATAAAAGTGTATTACTTACCGATTTTATCATTTAATCGTATCGAAACATAACTTAAACAAGAAATGAACAAAAAAAAAACATAACCCTTGGCAGTCGGCTAATAAAATACTGGCAATGTAAACTGTATAATCATGACTTTAGGGCATTTACGCCTACTTACACCACACGTTATTAAATACGTTTAGACTGTAGCAGTAGTAGTTTTAAATGTATTTAACTTTATTTAAATAAAGTGAGTTGTAGTGTTTTTTGACCTTACGGACGAAATAAGTACCAAAACTTTTATAAATTATTTCAATAGGCCAACGACGACACACGATGACAATTTTATTATTAATGAATACTAATATAAAAGAAGTGGGTTAAGGTCAGGAACGCCTTTCGGCAACATATTTTTTTTTCTGTTTATTAATGAGTAATTATTATGCAAATTAAATGAATTATCACCTTTGATTCAATTCAACGGATTTATACGTTTAATACGTTAATGTATATTGAATAATTAATTATAGATTTTAAGCCTATTTGATTGATTTTAGGTGGTTCGTATGAGAATAGGTGCAGAGTTATTACAGTAATAATATGATTGAGCAATCTTTCTTTAATATAACAGTGCTAGTCCAACTCTGAAACCAAATTTGGCACTAACCACATGATACGGAACATTGAGCAATGTTAAATTAAATTTTCATGTCTCTCTGTGCCTTTTATTTTTTTTTTGTTTTTTTTTTTGGTGGGTGGAAAATCATCGAATAACACCCCCCCGCTCTTGGGCAGAGTGAAGGGGAGTGTCAGACTTCTACTGACTAAAAACCAAACCCATGTTCGTTCTTCTTCGCCCTTGTGTCGGAGCCGCGGTAACCTTTCGATGTTCACAGCCCCGACGGGGTCTCTTCAAACTCAAACTCAAACTCAAATATTTTATTTCAATTAAGCCATTACAGGCACTTTTGAATGTCAGAAGGACGGAAGAAGAACGAAACTACGAGTGCAATACGTCATTCCGAAAGCCACCACGCCGAACCACACGCCACCGAATGCCCGCAACAACGAACACTGCGAGCACGAAAGCACGCAGCGACGCAAACCGCAACAACGAATGCTCGAGACCCCGAAACACGGAACAACGAATGCACGCCGCAACGTGCAACCGCCGCCCCGCGACCCGGAGCCCCGCACACCCGCCGCCACGGCACACGCCGCCGCGCGCCCCCGCACCCACAGCAATCGCCGCCGGTAGCATCCGGCGCCGCGCAGCCCAACGCAGCAACTCCCGAAACGACGCATTGCACTCCTACGCTACAGTCACAATCACAAGGCATAATAACTTGTGAAAGTACTGCAGTTGCCAGTTCCCTAACGTAGATCTCATGAAGAAGAACGGGCAAGAAACTCCATGGACACTCTTTTAAATCAGTATTTGTTACAAAATCTTGGTACATTACATCATTCATGTTAAGATGGTATATTATGTGAGAACTATGTAGCAAGACGTGCAAGTTAAGAGCGTCCAGAGTAAAAAGATATAAAAAACAAATCAAAGAAAAATATCTAAACCATGGCAGCTAAGAAATGACCAGTCTCCACTGACAGCGCCCGTTCACGAACATGACGCATGGATCAGCACCATCTAACTCAACCATTTTGAAGGGAATCAAATGATCCGACACACCCGCCACCATCAGCGAGACATTTGAGTGAGCATGACATTCTCCCAGCCACCAGGGCAACGTCACTAAAATATAACTAAATGTAAAATGTAAAAAGTGGCTTTCTGTGCCTCTGTCTTCCTATGGTCTTCCCTAGACTCCCCAATCAGGTTTAATGCAATTTTCACGATATTGCATACCTGAGGCGCGTCGCTAGTTATCTATAAAACAATCAGTAGCATCTCAGTAACATCACGATTACGAAACATTTACCGCTAACCGTCCTTCGACGCTAAATACATAATTGATGAATTTCCATCAGCAAATAATGAACCTTTTTCCTATAATTAAATGAGGCAAAGGTATCTCAAGACGCGGCCTAACCCTTCGTAATTAACAAACAATTCGCTTCATAAATTCCAATGCGACAAAGATTACCGCTAAATGGGGGACTTCATCATTCTTAATGACTTCAGCCTTAAATTCTCTATTCCCAGACTATTAACATAAAACAAAGAATTCGCAGGCAACTGTCACTTTAGACTTTCAAATGAAGGTAGTCGTAAAATACAATCTTTGTTACAAAACGTTTTCGTTAAAATATACAAGGGTTACTTTTAATTTCGTTTGTATAGGCCGAGTGACGCAAGCAAGAGCCCGTTTGCAATATTAATGAATCGATTGGAATAATAAAACGTTGATATAATTTAAAAAGAAAGTGAAAATGGCTTCCTCCCCGCGCCATGACGGATCCCGCGCCGCGAGCTAGTTCCGTTCCATGTTACGCAGCACACGTATGCCGAGGCCATGCTAATTACTAGCCTCACGAAATCGAAAGTCACTCGATTGTCTAGATGTAGGACGCGATCGTATAAAGGAACGTAACATCATATCCTACATTGAAATATTCTGACGGCGTATTGTTCTTTTTAGTCGCAAACAAAACTTGATTTAAATACCACTTGTCTAATAAACTTTTTATTGAGTAGGTATCTGTATCATGAGTGCAACGTTTGGTAATACAATTGACCTTTCGCTCGATATAACAGGCAATCGATAGAGATCTGAGGCAGCCATCAAATCTAAATTGTTTCAATTGCGAACGGTCAGTCTTTAATTGCGGATTTCCGAGATAATTTGATGTGCTGGCATTTTTTTTGTGCGCTTTTAAAATGTCTGCTCACGATCGCGCTATCCGTTGCAAGGTCGACTGCTCACTTTTGACAGACGAGTGGCGGCGCCATATTGGTATTTCCTAAGGAATGCCTACAGTAGTCTGGCCTACACTGAAGTTTTATTTGACTAGAATATGTTAATGGTTTTTAATGATGATCTTTGCGTAATGCTTTTGAATGATCGTGCGTGACCGAAGATTCAATTATTTAATAATGACCAACAAATCAAAACTATAGTTAAGTCATAAAATTTGAATGTAGGGGATAATCTTCGGAAGTAATGATCAGATTTCAGAGATTCTTACCCTAATGAAAAGCTGCATTATTCCTGCATGTCACAGTCTATTCTTAAAGCGTCCCGTGGAATAATTTCCACCAAAAGTGAGGCTAAGTGCAAATAAAGCCGCGCAGGCAAAACCTAGTCCTTTATATTGACCAAGAAATGCTAAGAACGCCAGTACACACGTATGTTAGATGCGTGCCTTATTGTGAGACCACTTGTTCAATGTTAGTCCAGTTTGTATTGTACCTATTGTACTCAGTGTATGCCGCGTGATGTTTTGAATCTGTGCGTCGTAATATCGCATGATGACGCGAGGGTAATGTCTCACATTCTTCGTCAACTGATAATAATATAGTTTTACGTGAACGTAGATTAGGTTGTTTACGGGAAAACTGTTTATAATGAATAAACAGTTTTCCGGCAAACATCCGTTTTGTATCAACTGTTCGTAGGGTTACCATTTTGGTATTTGGAAAGTAGCAGCTTCGGAGTTTGGATTTCTGCCCGGCAATAGACTTCCCCCTGTTATATGGAACTTAAATTTAACTGATTAAATGTGGGTTTACTATTAGATATACCTCTGCCTAACCCTTCGCGGATTACAGGCGTTATGTTATTTGGAAAGTCAGAAAGAAAAGATGAATTTAGGAAAGAAGTTCTGACATTTGACTTTTTTTTCATTTTTCAGATCTCTTTTTGACTTATTTTCCGGCGAGACTCAACGCACCCGTTCGACTATACTATAGGCGTAGTGCTACACTCCACCTAAGTCGGATTCAATAAGGTTGCTTTTTGGGCGTACAGTGTTAGGCTGGCTAGTCTTTGTTAGGCGCTTGGGTTTATTGATATTCAAGGGTTTTCCTTTAATTATGATAAATAACTTAACATAATTTGAAAAAATAACCGGTATTAAATTAAATAATTGTATTCTTTATTTATTTCTAGAAAAAAATACTTATGTTATCGCTTAAATTACAGAGATTTTCGACGATAAAGTTAAAAAAAAGAGGCAATTGTATTTTTTTATAGAGTTAGTAACTTTATTCGGAGATTTGATTCGGTATAATGCAAGTTTAGTTCTTTCTCTTTACAGGATATTTTTCCCACCTCAGTACTTCAAACCTATAGTTCACACTTGACGTTCAAAGACAGTACGTTTTTGGTAAATCCTGGTTGGGTGTCGCCTTAAATCTCTTTTAGCTGAAAAATCGGTATGGATGCGACTTAGACTAGACAAATCCGGAAGGGTGGTAACTCTAGTAAATGTATTTTTCATCTGAAATTGTTATAATAAAATTTCATACCAAATCGCAATGCTATGCAAACAATGCATACGAAATACATCGCAAAAACGAATAGTTAACGTAGAAATAGAAATTATTTTCGAAGTTAAGCAGCTAATGTGACGATTATAAAACTAACTTTCTTCACAAGGAATTCGATTAAGCAGTTCGAAAATATTAATTCATAATTTCACATTCCCGTTCCGTATCGCGAACTCGCACTTGTTTCGCACGCGAAACCTGGCAAGTTCACGATCTATTCGCATATCGTGTGAGTTGTGACACGCTCCTTATGACTTTAGTCACGGGATTTCTTGCTACTGTTCTATGATTTTTAAATAATATAAATACATGGCATTTTTGTGACTATTTCTGTATTGTTGTCTTGTTATGCAACGTGTTTTGTTGTTTTGGGTCGTGTGCTATTTTTATACTTCAGTTTTTTTGTGGTAGTCAGATAGATAGGCAGTCGCTAGTTCGCTACATGTAAATATTGGTATTCTGCTACATCCTGTCGGCCTAGAATGTGACCCCAACATACATAGTTGGGAAAAGATGATGTAGTTTAGTGATGTTGAGACATTTATGCAGTTTCTTAACCCAGCCCTTTCTTTGAAATGTTGTCTAGAAATTAGAACTTCCTGAATGTTTTTGATCCTCATTTATTTTCAAACAAATAAAAATCCCAAATTAATAAAGCCTAGCAAACTGTTAAAATGTGAGTGTTAGTGAACAATAAGTCGTTATTGCATGCTAGCGTGACGAATGCATGTCAAATAGACGTAATGTGAGTACAACAACTGCCCCTGAAATACACAGTCATTATAATCATTATGATTTGACCAAATGTTTGAATAATGTATTGATTCAAACGTGTCTGCTAAAACAATTTGTATTTACACTTAAAACGAGATTTTATCTCGCATAACTTCCTAGATTTTGATAATAACTAATAAATTAGATGTCTATTTATAATCAGCATTTAATCTAAAATAGCACGAAGTGTCAGATAAGAAACTTTAAAATAGATTGAGGCTTTGGACAAAGGTCTGAAGTTCAAGTAGGGAACGTACGTTATTATATGAAGAAGAATTTATACAGACAATGTTAAATATCATCATAACTCGTATCATAAAATTAAATTATAGATACTGTAACATGGGGACGACAACCTTCAAACTCCCAATCTATATGCTGAGCGGCATAACCTCGGATTTGTTTTTGAATCCTATTTCAATTTGCGTTCACCAGTCTCTCTTTTGTTCTCTCCACAAATAATATAATGTTATTATTCCTCAGTTACACACGTATTGTTCTAGTTGAGACAGAGTTTACACGTAATTCACTGTAAAACAAAATAACTCCACGCAACACCCGTCCTTGCCAGAACAGCTGATTTCTACCTCTCAATAAAAAAGTTAAAGTATTCTTATTCAGTTTTGTAGAGTACACGACTCGTGTTCGATACGATTTGTTACGATTGCGCATTTGACCTCAACGAGCGACCGACTGATTTCAAATCGACGAGGAAAAACAATACAAAATTTCGTATTTTAATCGGACGCCGTAACGAGGTCACTTGGTTCATGAGAGCGCCCGCGCGCCCCGCCATGACAATGACAATGACAGGCAGACTTTTACAGGTTTTTTGAATTCACGATGATTGATTGGCGAAGGTTTCCGATTGGTGGGTTAATTAAGGTTGCGTTTGAAACAAGATAAACACCTGGCAGCCTATTAAAATATACACTTGACATTATGTTTTGAAGGTTTAAAAACTAGATGCTAGTTAATTATTATTATTTTGAATGTACTATCTTGCGGTCAAAATGGGAACGGTATGCGCTTATCGCCGAAATAGTATTGAAGATTGCATCAGCTATGAAGACATAGATCTCCAAAGTTTTCTAAAAGAAGGCGCCGAATTACTCGGCTTATGCAATACTTTGTTTCAAAATATTTTGTTGCAATTGGCCATGAGCACAAGCATGCACTTGATGACTTTAAATTGCGTTTCAGTCTTTTCAAACTTATATTGGCTTGGACGTCAGCTGTTTAAATAAACGAATGGAAAGCAAATAATACATCATTATTTCCTGATATAAAAATGAAGTGAATAGGTATGGACTTAAGACACAATATCCTCGTGATAATGATAACTAAACCTCAACAACTCTCACAATAAATACTAAAAACGGACGTAACAAATTATTTATTCAAATAATCTAATCGCACAAACTTGACTTTAGAAATTCTAGATCACGAATCCTGTTGCATTTATTATCAATAATGACACCAATAAAATGGGAAGTGGCGCAGCAGGACATAATTATCCAGTGTGACAAGAATTAAATTACGCTAGGCTAAACGAACCGGATAGGATTGATAAAGCAAGCGAAGTAGCGTGGGCAGTTCATGATGGATTGATATTGTGAGCGGGTGATACTTCGTCTAGATAAAGTTAAAAGTAATTTGAACAGGTGGTGGTTTATGTAATTTTCCGTCTGTCTCGTCATTTGTCGCTTCTGCTGTATTTTTATTATAATTGTATGTATCGATTATTTTACTACCACTATCAACATAACCTTCAGGTGTCTTAAAAACAGTACCTGCTGCATACTATTTTAAGAGCTGTTCAGAATTAAAACAATAAAATTTACATAAAATTTGCTTCCAATTCATTTTAAAGAAGAATAAATCTACGATAGTGCTAAAGATGCACATAAAAGTAATTTATTAACCTCTTTACGGAAAGAAGAACAACAACCAACACTCGAGTTTTTTTAACGTAGTTTGTTGGCGGCTCGCATAATTTTGGCTGAGAAGACAACAGGTATCGTTTCGTTGCGCAGTCAACTCGTTATGTTATTTACAAGGCCTACTTCAGAGATGTAATTTTCTGTCTTGTTTGAATACGGCTGATGTGTTGACCTGTGACACTTAGCAACACAAGAAGATCTGACTGACCCGACTGATGTTGTTTAACAAAGTAAATTTCATACAAAATCAGTACTAATCCGTATATATAGCCTTATAACGTTGAAGAAAATCATCGTGAGAGAATCGACAAGACCTAGGCTATAATTGAAAAATTTGAAGACATGTGACATCTGCCAACTACTCCTCGTGGTAGATAACAGTCCATCCTCTATTATATAAGAAGCAGATGTATCATAGCGTTGAAAACCTTGTAGTCTAATATACACATTATTATGCCTAAGTGTCTTTCAAAATTGTGATTCTAGTACGAGGTGAAAGAACCTGTGTAACATATTCGTGCTACGAAGCGTGAGCACTTCACTGTCGTGATGTCTTTGAGCTATTTAATATAAGTATTTAATGCAAACCTATCGCTGTTATTTTTATTATTGCTTCTAGATTTCTGGCAGTAAAGATAATGCAATTTTCTTTGACTTGAATATACCAGAACAAAATGTTTTGTAAAATGAAGAATAAATCTAAAATGACAAAAAGGCTCAGAAATTTTAATTCAGGGTGACCATTGAACAATAATAATATACAGCAATACACGTGTCAGTAATAACACCAATCAAACCAAATAGACACATGACAGACGTGGAAGTAGACAAGACTAACATTACACAATTTTTGTTCAAAGACCATTGAACTCCAACAATGGACCACTTAAATAGAATCGCTTTACAACGTCTATTGGACAAAGATTTATTACTAGCTCATTGGTCTCAATGCTGCCATATTTAGACACAATAAACCATTTAGCGAACATAAGAGCATGGGCATTGAACAAATCTGGAAGTTTTTATTGGACTATGTGGGTAATCTTGCATTTTAGGACATGGCAATGTGCCAAACAAGTTCGTGGAGGCATCCGAATTGCAAAAATAGGCTCAAAGTAGACTCTAGCTAAGTTTGAAAACGAAAGCGCTTTGGCTGAATTGCCTATTTTTCATGCCAAATAATACTTTTATGAAGCGACAAAAAATCTTCTGCGTAGTAAAACTAAAGGCAATCGCTGTGCATCAAATAATGGCATTCGTTTGTACAAACAACGCACCCAAATCCTATTTGCTTATTTCCAACCTTGATAGCATTGCTAAGTAATGAATAGATACGCAAAAAATAGCCATCAGCCATCAATTCAATAGTTCTCGGAAGCTCCTCAATTATGTCATTCATTTGTCTGGCGATTGTCTTTTATTTTTAGGCTTTTAACAGCAGTTTGTGTACACATTACCTATCATTCATTAACAACGTTGTGTAACATTCTATCGGAAAAACAAAAAGTTTGTTACGATGAGATTTAGCTAAGAAAGACCAAAGGTGGCCAATGATAGATAAAATTACCCAGAAATATTGCTTTCTGTATTTCCCTAATTTATGTAATCTAAAGTCATTACATTGTGTTTCCTCAATAAACCCGGTGCACCGTGCGCACAAACAAAGATTACTAGAGTTAAGATAGTCTGTCGTAATTGTACACTCACCAGCTGTTTCGCGCATATTTTTCAAGGCAACGCGTAAATTGTAATGTAACCAAGAGATTTCGTTTTCGCTCTCGGTGTTATTATCGTAATACTACTCACTTTTTTTACGGTTAACATTCTTGTTATTGTACTTTACCTTGAGACGACTGACCTGCGTCATTCATTAGGCACGCAAATCTACCCCGGAATTCATCATATAGTGCCAGTAACCCAGCGCAGGTACTCCCATTCCTGGGCAGCATTTGGACCAAAGTTGGGCAATGTCCTTTAGGACTATCATTACTTATTGTGAAATATTTGAGATATTAACAAGATGTTGTTTCTTTTGTTGCAGAGCGAGTCTAGCTACACTTCATCAGAAGAAGGCTGCGGTGGAGGCGAGCGTCACGCCGTGCTCTGCTACGAGCAGGTGAAGCGCCTCGGAGATGTCATGGACGAGGTTGTGGCCATCCACGGCCGCGGGAACTTCCCCACACTGCACGTGCGTCTGCGTGAGCTGGTGGCCGGAGTACGCGCACGCCTGGAGGCTCCACAGAGCGCGGGAGGCGCCGGCGTCAACGTACGCGAAGTGCGCCTCAACGGCGGCGCCGCCAGCCATGTCCTCGCCGACAGGGCCCAGCCCTACTCTGACATCGACCTCATCTTCACGGCTGAGCTCCCCACGGCGCGGCACTGTGACCGCGTCAAGGCCGCCGTGCTGGGTCACTTGGCCACTCTCATGCCACCCGCAACCCCGCGCCGCCGCGCCTCCCCCGCCGGCCTCAAAGAAGCATACGTCTCCAAGATGGTCCGCGTGAACTCAGATGGCGATCGCTGGTCCCTGATATCGCTAGGCCACTCACGCGGTCACAAGTCCGTCGAGCTAAAGTTCGTGGACAACATGCGTCGTCAGTTCGAATTCTCCGTGGACTCGTTCCAGATTGCTCTCGACTCGCTCCTAGCGTTCCATGAGTGCACCCAACTGCCCATCGGCGAGAACTTCTACCCGACCGTCGTCGGCGAGTCCGTGTACGGCGACTTCAATGAGGCTCTGAGCCACCTCGCCGAGAAACTGATCGCGACGCGGCAGCCCGAAGAGATCCGCGGTGGTGGTCTGCTCAAATACTGCGCCCTCCTCGCGAAGGGCTACAGGCCAGCGCGGCCAGACAAAATCAAAACCCTCGAGCGATACATGTGCTCAAGGTTCTTCATAGACTTCCCTGAGCTTGGCCAGCAGCGCGCCAAGCTCGAGGCCTACCTGCGGAACCACTTCGTCGGCAGAGAGGAGGAAGCTCTTAAGCATAGGTAATTATAACTTGGATTTTATTACTTTTGTGTCGGTTTCCTTCGTAACAATTTTCTACATAATGTGTGTAACTAGGCCATCTGCAATTTTTTGTAAACCTATACTATTACAACTGACAGATGTCGAATCATTCCGCTAGTTTTCTTGGCTTAAGGTCAACTACAACTTCAGAACCCTATGTGGCCACAAACCACGACCAACTGTATGCTGTATTAACCATGTTGTCCATTATTGCAGATACTGTATAACACAGTTGACGTTAACTGGCGGTGTCGCTCGGTGCAGGTACCTGACCCTGCTGCACGGCGTGGTGCGCGAGTCCACGGTGTGCCTCATGGGGCACGAGCGGCGGCAGACGCTGGCGCTCATCGAGGCGCTGGCGTGCCGCGAGCTGTGTGCGCGCGCGCCCGTGATGATGGCGCCGCAGTACTACGTGTGCGTGTGCGCCGCGTGCGCCGCCTGCCCCGGCTGCGCGGCGTGTGCGCAGTGCATGGCGTGCGCGCAGTACACCACGCAGGCGCAGTGCGCGCCGCCCGCGCCCTACTGCGAGTGCTGCCACCCGCAGCCCTGCCCGGCGTGACCGGACCTGCTCCTGTTCAACCGACGATGAATTTAGTGCCAAATGTATATAATACGGATAAAAAAATGTATGTACGCGTAGGAGCGGGCGGCGGCGCCCCGGCGCGTGGAGTTGCTCACTGTCCGCCGATCAATTCGCTGTCAATTGTCCCCCGCGGGCTGCGCGGCCCGACGCGACGTGAAGTAATTTCTAGTCGTACTCCTTTCGTGTTGATAAGTTAATATGCTAGCAGTACGAAAATTATCGTTCACGTGGATTGTGACGGATGCGCCGCTAGATAGTGAGTCCGAGTCGATGGTCTGCCTATATAAAAAGACTAGTTAGTTATTTTTAAGCTTTTGTGTATAGAAGTCGTCTCCATAAAAGTAGTGGCATGTCTCTCGCCCTCGAAGTATCACGGAGAAGCGGTAGACGGTCGGATACGAGTTTTATTGCTAATTAAGTGAGAAAATTTGTTGCGAGGAATGAGAGCTGGTTCACTTGAACGACGAACACTAACGGAGGAGCGTGCGTAGTTTTAGCAGGAACAATTTGTAAAGTAACAAGTCCGGCCTTGACAGACGGCCTTAACGCGGGAAAATCTATCTGTTGAGTAGTAGTATCTAGATCACGAACGTTATAACGTTAGAATGTTAGGACGTAGCCAGTGCGGTCGCCTCCGCTCCTCTCTCACTCACGTCTACAACTATTTTACTATGTATTTATCAATCTGAAAGGATGTATGTATACACTTACACGTTTCGTGATCGCTCTAGTATTGTATACGGCTTGGCGTACGAGTAACAAATTAAGATACACATAGAAAAATATAAAATAATTAAAAAAAACTTTAAAAACCCAAAAAAATATATTACTAAGGTGTGTACAATATTAAAGTTCACGCTTTTTTAAATAATATAAAAATACCATTATAAAAATATTTTAAGAACATTTACAAGTAGTGAAGTCACGTTTAGTAACAGAGTACTTATGAACATTTTTTTTACTTTTAACGTCTCATCAAATACAGTTTATATTAAAGCTGTAGATGTATGGAAAATGTGATTTAATTGTTGTATTAATTAACCATGTTGTCGATGATTATATTATCTACTTACATAACATTATGTAGATTAAATCCAATAGAGAGATATATTATTATTGTTGTATTTTAATGAGATATAGAATATATGAACGATTGTGGAAACAGTGTCCGGCCAATACGTGAATGTGTTAGATATTTTGCCAAATGCATATTCAGAGATAGAAATACTATATTTATATACATTGCATGAACTTTGTAGGGCTTTTACTAAGCAGTTTGTTATGTAGTATATTTTGAGTAGCGGAAGATATATCCGAAGGTATCAAGTACAATCATCTTATAGAGTTAACCTTTGTAGTTAACTTCGGAACAATTTATCGAGTTTATGAACGAATTTTCCCGACTTGCTCACTGTCGAACCAAAATTTTAAGATCTCATTTTTTAAACCCTTCAAAAATAGTTTTGGGATTGTGTAGTGTTGTATTGTAAACACTTTTAACTGTTATCATATGCTTGTTATCTTGGCTGCACGTCATTTTATGACTTGGAGATGATTAAACATTTGATGCAAGTTAAATATGTTCAGTGATCCGTTCCACTTGTGTGAGTCTAGTGCAACTCGTCTTTGTGTATATTTTCTTCAAATTGTATTGGAATGGAACGAACCGAGCACTAGAAAGAGACATTTTGGAATATTAACGTTACGCAGCAAACCATGAGTGCAACGGAACACGGTAATCGTCAAACGTTAGCCCTAAATTTAGAAATAGTACGCATTCGTCTGTACTTAGAATTAAATGAAGTACATAAACATAGTTAACTGAATCTAAACTTTATTCCATATAATTATGTAATAAGAGTGAATGTAAGTTAATTATCACTAGTGTTACTTGCTATACCGAGACAGGCGTCTAAGTTGTGATTTGTAGTCTTTTCGACAGGTATTTTGTATGTCATTCTATTGTCACTATATTTATTATAAATAACTGTGATTGTTATATCTGTATTGTAAATCAGCTATTGGCAAAATCCGTTAAGAACTACCTCCTCGCGTGAATAAAAAAAAATACGATATTCGATGGTATATTTTCGTGACTTTTTTCTCTCTACGACTATGGAGATAATTATGTAGGTATTTTAGCCGTAGGTACCTTAACAGTAATTTACCAGTTTTGTGTAAGTCACAAAGACATAGTTTCAAACGTAGACATTCTCATCTTGAACTCTAATTGATGGCTTTCTATACAGAAACTTAGCTCATCTACATAATTCTTTCATAAGTCTGGGCCGAGTTCACTATTCCGAATTTCGTATACCTACACTCAACTGCGAACATACGTAATGATTGGGTTCAATTCGAGAACAGTGAAAACGTACCGAGAGATGCTTCTTAGCTTATAAAGCTCTTCCATTATACACCACAAAACGTGGCTAAACGCTTCCAAAAACAACGGTCTAAAGGTTTTAAAATTCTTTGCAAAGAGAGACATTGCAATATAGTTTAGGGTTTTTTTTTATTTCTAAAGTTACCATCAGTTTTCAGCTAGCCTTATTTTATAATTAATTTTTAATTCTGATGAGCACTGGTCAAAGGCGTTCGCGTGCAGCAGTTGATTGTTATATATGCATATATCGTTGGATAATGGTTCTGTGTATTTGAGACACTTTTCTGAGATATATGCTGAAAGATTGTACTTAAGTTTCTACATTGAAACCAAACAAAAGGCAAGGTATCGCAAAGAACTAAAAGGATAAATCAGAATAAGTATCTCAAAGTTTTGTTTTTAGCTCGGAGTTTGTAGGTATTTGAATTTCAAAGTACCAAGTTTTCTTATAAATATTATTACTTTACTCCTAAACTTACTTGATAATTATATAAACAGTATTATCAGCTGGCAATACTGCGTATGTTTCTGAAAATACTGCTTATTATTATGTGTATCATTAAAACCGGTTGAATGTCACATTTTGGCACACGAGACGTAAACAAATACACGTGACATTCTGTCTCGTCTTGTTCTTGCTACAAAATTAATTTAAATAACTTTGTTGATACAATTAACATAACATGTGTCAAAAGAAAGTTCTGGCTATCGATTTTAATGGTAGTCTTTGTATTAAGCACATTTAAGAAGCTTGACTCCAGTATTAATAAAAAAAAATCGTATGGATGTGCCTCTCGGGTTTCATCAGATACCAGTTCCATAACAAAATTATTTTATTTTTGAAAAGAGCATAATTTATTTAATTATTAAATTCGAATTCATAATGTTTGAATTAATAAACCATGTTTATGGCAAGTGGTGCTCAGAACATCGACTGCTTTTAAAATGATATTAAAATTTTGTTTTGTATACTGTGTTGATATTCTGATACAATGTAACACTAGAAGCATTTACTTATCTATTTATAAAATGTTGGTACTAAGACCAAGTTGATTATTCAACGAAACGAAAACAAAGATAAAGTTTTCATTGATAAAAATGAAGCCAAGTACATGAATTTCTGAGTATTTGTTTCAGTGAAGATACAACTTGGTTTTTTTGTGTAAGAAGACATGATTTTTATGGAAGTATAGCACGTGAACGCCGTAATTAAAAGCGTGGTTTCGCAGAATTGGAAGCGTCGCCAATTAGCAGCGGTGCGGCATTTAGATTACTGTTTTACAATCTCTCAGTACAAATGTACGAATGTAATTTGTTTGTGGGTGTGACCATTACATGGTAGCTATTTTAGAATCTATTTTGTTAAGTAATTAATTACCAGTTTAATTTGCCATGAATCATTATCAAGATTTCTGCCCATGTCCCATGTCATTTGGGTTCGGCGCAACATGTTCTAATATTCCATTTAAAATACTAGCACAAGATTACTTATTTATAGAATTAATAGTGGCAAAAATAAAGAACTATTTCGAATCAAATGCCACAAATACTCTTCAAATTAACCCAACTCAGTCACAAAGATATCAGCAGCTCCAACCCGCAATCACACAAACAGACAAACAAAAAGTCGTAGCAGCAACACCTTCAACCCGCAGCGCTGCTTCTTGTCCACCTTCCAACTTCCCCGAAGCACGCGTGTCGCATCCCTCGCTCATATGTTAAAAGCGAATGTTCGACACACCGACTCTCTAGTTTAGGGGTTGCTAGGCCTTACGTTATATAAGCTTAAATTAGGTTATTATCAATTATATTTACATTATAGTTATTATTTTTTCTTTCTCTTCCAAGTTGCCTGTTTCGTGTTACACGAACCGCGACAATGTGTTGTTACGATACATAATTACTATTATATTTGTGAGGAGTTTTAAGCTATTGTAAATTTTACAGAAATAAAAAATGTTGTGAAAATAAATTATAAAAAAGTGATATAAACAGTGAATTTGTGTCTTTTATTTGATGGTTGATGGGAGGAGGTCCTTTTGGATAAGATTTTGAAAATAAAAACAGATCTACAGATGACGTCGTTAAATAGAAGTCCGAAAAAGCTATTACAAGAATCAATTTAAACAATATTAAATATGCTTATCAGCAGTCATTTAAATCTTATCAATGCGTATACTTTAGGGGATGCCCCTAATCAGAAAATTCTTGCTCGAAAATCAAATAATATGGGACTACCCCAAGAGAATCGAAGAAATTGATTTAGCACGCAGTAATCAAGTTGATGAAAGAAAAACTATATAAATAAAAAGAGAAGTCCTGACTGACTGACTCATCAACGCCCAGCCCAAACCCTTGGACCTAGAAAGCTGAATTTTTGCACAGATTTTCCCTTTATAACGTAGACAAGGAATAAGGAAGGATTTTTCGAAATTCAACCCCTAAGGGAGTTAAATAGGGGATGAAAGTTTGTATGGATAATCGTCATTTTCACGCGGGCGAAGCCGCTGGCAAAAGCTAGTTTAATAATAAATGAAATAATGATTTATTTGCAAGAATATAGGATAAATTGTGTTTATTTTACAAACACTTTCACAAGTCACTTTTTGTTAAACAACATAGGTGGGGCCGGTATTTCGTACCTGACTACTCTGAGAAGAAACAAACTCAGAAACATAAGATCTTGAGATACATAATTATAAAGAAAACTACGAGCTGTCTATTACTACAAAACTGAATGAATTATAATCTACAGAGATCCTTTGAATACTAAAACAGATAGAAGTAAATTAATTAGAGCAAAGAAATGTATTTCAGAGTAATTCAGTTCATCATTTATCCCACGCTACGCCTCAACAAAGATCAACACGCAGACTCCATTGTCTCAGAATTAACTTGAAAGGTTAATCATGGATCTATTCTTTGTCTCTATTCAATTAATTAATGGTAATTTGTATTATGAGCGTAACAAAGAGATAGCTATCCTTAATTTACTATGTAAATGCCCGATGGCATAAATTTTCTTTTTTATTAAGGGAAGTGAAGGCCTGCTTTGCTGCAGGTTGTTCGAAAGGGATACCGCGGTCTCTACACAAAGGGCTAGGAACATGGGTGGTTTTTAGTCAGTCAAAGTCTGACACTCCCTACCGCTCTGCCCAGAGCGGTAGGAGTCATTTGATGATTTCATCCTTCAAAAAAAAAAGAAGGTTTGCCTCGTTGGTCTAGTAAAGTGGTTGGAAGTTCAACTGCTGAGCTTGAGGTTCGGGTTCGATTCCCGTGTCGGACAAAGTGTTATTAGGATTTCCATCAGAATTTGGCAGCAGCCACGGAGTCTGGATTTGTACCCGGTTGATGGCAACAAATTCACCCCCTACTTGTTACATGCAACTCAAACATACCTGGCGAAATGAGGGTGTACGACTTGTACGAGTCTTATTATGTTATACACCTCTGCCTAAGCGCTCGTTTACGGAGACGCGGGGCGTTGCGCGGCGCGTGCAGAAGGCTCGTCTCGTGCTTTTTTATTAATTTACTGAGAGGTGGGTCTACCGCAACAAATGCTGCATTTTAAACTAACGAGCGAAAAATCGCTTTTCGTAAAATCGACGTTTGAAATCGTTTACTTTTTTCATACATCCCCATGTGTTTGAAATAAAAACGCCGCACGCGCCGCGCGATGCCCCGCCTGTACGTAAACATTTAGGGATTCCAGGCGTGATGAAAAATTGAAGGTTTCAATTAAAACGCAATTTACATAAACTGAATGACGCATATTGTTTTTTCGTAAGAATTACTCATGCAATGTTATCATATTATAGTTGCCATTGAAATTAGCTATTATCACTGATATGCAAGTTAGAAGGTTTTGCGATATAATATTTCTAATAATTAATTATGATGTCATTTCCATGAATAATAAACAGATGCCCACAACTCCTCAGTGTGAATTAGATGAACAAATCTACCACAAGACCACAATAAGTAGATAAATAAACAAATCAATGGTCCTTGTCAACGATTTTATTTGTAGAATTGGGGTATATAAGCACTGCATGGAGTATCCACGTGCCCACTGTATAAGTTTCGGCAAAGGTTGTTTACTTGTATAGGTTATTTTGCAGTTAATTCAGTTTTAAAAATAGATAAAATATATACTAATGTTATAAACCCATCCATCGATGGCAATAGGCTTGCCCCCCATTGCATGAGACTTAAACATAACTGGCGAAATGTGGGTGTACTATTAGGTACACCTCTGCCTAAACCTTCGGGGATTACAGGCGTGATGTTATGTTAGGTAATGTTATAACTTATAAACAGGTAAACTGCGTGTTTGTTAGTTTGATGTAGGGAACATTACAGGAACTAATCATCCAAATCAAAAAGTCTTGTCACTAATCGAAAAATACATTTTTAGTGGGTGCTACAGGCTATTAATGATATTTATATCGTGCAAATAAGTCGAGCTATCAAAATTTTGGCAGCCGAAGTTCGCGGGCAAAGTGCTGTCTAAATTATTGCTAGTCATGTTAATGATTACAAGAAAAGTGATTTCATATTCTGCAATGATTGCTATTCCTGGACACTTTACCAATTTGGACCACAAACTGGAAATAAAAATGTCCTTGGAAAAGACATCAGACATGCAGTTTCAGCCCCATAGTAGAAACCGGGACAAATCGGTTTTGTTATGGGTCCGAAACCCGGTTCCACAGAAATATATGAAGTGATGACAAAATGTTTTTGTTTTCGATCTATTTCATAAGAATTACAATTTTATTGAAATTCAATAACGGGAAATCGTCTGATGTAACTGTACATTGACCTAAATACAATGACGACTTTCGAGAAGTAGCACACCACCGTGAGAAGTGGAAAAAATGGGAAGAGGTCTTTGCCCAGGAGTGGGACAATACAGGCTAATTAAATGTATGCAAATCTATTGCTATCAAATGGATACAAATCAAAACTTGGGGCCGCTACTAAGATATTCCTGATGGAAGACCCAATAAAAGTCTGCATTAAAGGGTTCTACGGTCACTGTCAAGGAGTTCCTGACCCGGTCTAGGCAATCAGTCTTCAGCAGGGCGCGCCTGCACTTCGGGATGCCGGCATGCTGGACTCAGGATGGGGTTATTGTCATCAGATGTCCCGATGGAACACGGCATAAGATTTCTTCTTTAGAGGAACTCAATCCCTTGTTGGCTAAGTACCCTAAGAAGACTGGGGAAACATCTGCTGGTACTGGAGGCAAGCCTGATAGTGGAGCACGTAAAAACTAAGTGTTTGCAACATTATTGTGTTTGTGGTTCTCCGTCTTATCAGTTTTTTGGACTTGGGACGTCAGTTCACGTAATTATTATTGTTATCGTTCCCGACTTACTTTTTCTTATTTTCAAATTACTATTTAATTCTGTTGGTGTTAGAAAATAGTTGTTTCGACATTTGTTGTTGTTGTTGCTGTCACCTTGCTGTCAGTCATTTGTCATTTGCCTAAATTTTGACGTTCCATTTTCGTTGTAAGTTTCAATTGCGTTCCGTTTTTGTTATTGTAACTTTGTCATTTGTATCGTTTGTTCATAATATTTTGTGTTTATATTTGTGATGCTGTTTCCTCCTTTATATTGATGTTTTTCTAGTTTTGTCTAACTACTACTGTACAGTGTTACTGGGATCTTTTGGCGCTTGAAAAACTTTATTAAAAACTATTAAAAAGACGCTTTAGTTCCGATTTTGGCCACGCGTCTAAGGATCCACGTACAACTGTACTGCCATACTGGTGCTGCTGGTGGGTGGTGCACAGAAATTGGTGTTAGCAATCTTAGCTACATATAGTTTATTTGTGTATTTAGCGATTATTTATATTTATATTATTATTTTTATTTGTATTTTATGTTAACTGATGATGATTCTTTTTACTCTGCAATTGATTCCTCTAGCTCTTCCGCTAATGCAAGTTTTAGCTCCTTGACTGACACCCCTGGTGACTTTGTGCGTCGGAGTTTCTGCCAACAAAATGGCAATTTGTTTAATGTCTGCCATATAAATGCGCAAAGTGTCCCAAGTCACCACAGTGATCTGTTGGACACTTTTGCTGACACCAATGCCCATGCCGTTCTGGTTTCGGAGAGTTGGCTTAAACCTCATCTTCTATCCACCACCTACTCTCTCCCAGGTTTCACTCTTATACGTAATGATAGAATTGGAAAGGGAGGAGGTGGTGTAGCTATCTATCTTCGTAGTGATTTCCCTTTCGAAATCATTGCCTCATCTCCCTCACAATACCATGCTTCTGCTGAGTACCTCTTTTTGGAGGTCTACGTTAAAGGCGTCAAGACCCTTCTTGGTGTTGTTTATTGTCCACCCGCCGTTGACTATTTTTCCAAACTCGAATTGGCGCTGGAATCCGTAGGGTCAGAGTACGCACATTGCGTCATCATGGGTGATTTCAACACTGACCTTGCTCACCATACCCCTCGATCTCGTAAACTCCTTCACATCATTGAGTCCGTTAGTCTCCATATACTTCCACTTCAACCTACCCATTTTAACATCTCAGGCGATGACACTTGGCTTGACTTAATCCTGACATCCACTCCCTCCCTTGTTTCCTCTCACGGTCAGTGTCCCGCTCCTGGATTTTCTCATCATGATCTCATTTTCCTCTCCTATGTCCTTAAACCACCTAAACCTGTCCCAAAAGTTCTGCACATGCGGTGTTTTGCGCGCATGGACGTTGAGAAGCTTCGTCAGGACGCTTCAGACCTCAGTTGGGAGCATCTTGCAGCGGCGACAGATGTAGACGACAAACTGCGCATTTTTGATCGGATGGTTCTTGCTCTCTACGATAAACACGCTCCTGTTAAGAAGATCAAACTTCGGCGTCCTCCTGCTCCTTGGATGACGACAGGGGTTCGAATGGCGATGAGGCGCAGGGATCGGGCCTTTCGCAAATTTAAAAAGGATCGCAGTGAAGAAAATCGAAACTTTTTCAAAGCTGCTAGAAATCGGTGTAATCAGATGATACGCAACGCTAAACGCCGCCATATTCTCGATAACATATCTTCCTCTTCACCTGCTGACATTTGGAAGTTCCTTGGTACTCTTGGTGTCGGCAGACCACGGCATGTGGATTTTCCTAATACCATTGGCCTAGATGATATCAACCGTCATTTCACAACCACCTGTCATTTGGATTCCCAAATGTTGTCACAGACGGTTGATTTCATTACTGGCTTAGCTAGTCCCATCATTGAACCATTTCACTTCTCTCCAGTCACCTCGGATGATATTAAAAAGATCATCCTGTCCATAAAATCCAAGGCTGTGGGCTATGACGGCATCAGTCGTAGTATGGTCGTTTGGATCCTCGATATCCTTCTTCCTCCGATTACCCACATCATCAACTTTTCTCTTGATTCTGGACAATTCCCATCCCTGTGGCGTATGGCCTATGTCCGCCCACTCCCTAAAATTTCAAATCCCTCCCTACCCTGTCACTTTCGACCCATTTCCATTCTCCCATTCCTGTCTAAAGTACTTGAGGCCTGCGTACATAAGCAGTTTACGGGGTTTGTTCACCGGAACAACCTTGTTAGCTCTTTTCAGTCTGGATTCAGGCCTGGGCACAGTACAGCCTCCGCTCTCCTTAAAGTGACTGGTGACGTTAGAGAAGCGATGGAGGATACCAAGGTTACTGTTTTGGTATTAATTGATTTCTCCAATGCCTTTAACGCCGTCAGCCATGAGATTCTCCTTTCGATCCTCTCTCATCTTATGGTTTCGTCCGAGGCTCTGGAATGGTTCTCTTCTTATCTTCGGGGACGTCAGCAGTCGGTTCGTGTTGATGAGAACTCGTCGAGTTGGCGCGAGCTGGATGCTGGTGTTCCACAGGGTGGCATTCTTTCTCCATTGTTATTTTCTATCTTCATTAATTTTATAACTCACTGTCTTCAGTGTTCGTATCATCTATATGCTGATGATCTTCAGTTGTACACAGCTGCGCGGGTTGAAGATTTACCGGACGCTATAGCAGATGTAAACCGAGACTTAGAAGCTATCAGGAAGTGGTCTGACAGTTTTGGGGTGTCAGTAAACCCCTCAAAGTGTCAGGCTATTGTAATTGGGAGCTCGCGCATGATGGGTAGGGTGACGCTTAGCTCTCTTCCCTCCCTTATTTTCAATGGTACCGTCATACCTATTACCCCTACTGTGAAAGATCTCGGTTTGCATCTTGACTCGACTCTTAGCTGGCAACGTCAGGTCTCTAGTGTTAGTCAAAGAGTCAACGGTACTCTGCGATCCCTGTATCGTCTGAGAAACTTTTTGCCTGCTAAGACGAAAACTATGCTTGTGCAGACTTTGATATTCCCTATAATCGACTATGGTGACGTGTGCTACTTTGACTTGAATGCGGTTTTGCTCGATAAGCTTGACAGACTGCTCAACAATTGTATCCGGTTCATATTCAACCTCAGGAAATACGATCATGTGTCGAGCTATAGATCTGAGCTTAAATGGATGTCCATTCGCCAAAGGAGAAGTTTGCGCGCTTTGACCACGCTTTTCTCCCTTCTCAACTCTCCCAATCCTCCTTCTTATCTTGAGTCTCGCTTTCAATATCTATGTTCTACACACGCGAAGAATCTGCGTTCTTCTAACAATCTACTCCTACTCTGTCCTTCTCATACTTCTGACTTTGTTCATTCGTCCTTTCATATTCAGTCTATTCTTCTTTGGAATGCGCTTCCTCTTGATATCAGGACGGCTACAAGTCGGTATGCATTTAAGCGGAAATTGCAGAGTTATTTTCTAAATAAATAGTGAGTAGAGTTATTTCAACATCTCTCTATTTTGATTTTGTATATACTTATATATTTATATTTATAGGATAGGTATATATTTATGCATGTGTATTATATGTTTATAATCTATTTATGTAACTATTTGTATATTATATTTATAAATCATTAGGTATGATATATTTGAATATTATTATTTTTTTTTACCATTGTTCCTATCAAAAAGAGCACCTGCCATCTAATCTCTACACCACCCTTGGTTGACTGGTAGAGAATGCCTAAGGCATTAAGTCCGCCTTTGTACCTTTTTTTGTGTGCGAGAAGTTTAAATAAATAAATAAATAAATAAATAAAACTGTGCCCGACCCGGTAATCGAGCCCAGGACCTCATGCTTTTACGACCACTAATCCAACGAGGCAGCCGAAAGATGATATCTATCAACATAAAGAAACCATTGCATCATTAGAGAGGCACTATACTTTCATAACCAATTGAACCTTGGATTTTGAAAACGACATTGAATATGCACTAGGCTACAAAATAATATGAAGTGCTTTATAGACGTATTTAATGTCAAGTATAGATTACATGGCAGCGGAATTCATTCATAAATAAAATACTGTTTATATTGCTCAAGAACTGCCAAAGGATACTACATGTTTAATTAAGAGGGGCCAGAGCGTGTGAGGTAGGCATTTGATGGAACTATTGTCGTCACGCTGCACGCTGCGTCAAGCTTGCCACCGTAAATTGCGATGGACTTAGCTACAGCTCAGTTTCGTATGTATTTCCCTTTTTCTCCAAAACTGAGCCGCTTCAATTTTATTATTGACATTAAATTTTGAAGAAATAGTATTTCTAGGTTTAAGAAATACATTTGTATGGAATGGACTGTTTAAAAGGTGAGATGGCCTGAAACAAGACTAGGATTTACTTGACCGGTTTGCCTGTACAGTTGACCTATATATAGCTAAACTAAAGCGAACCTGACTGACCTTGGCAAGGACTGCATAATCCTGAAATGCAATGGCAATGATGATTATATAGAAAAGCTTCTACCCCATTCAGGTTTTCATAAAGCTACTCCCAAATCTTTCAACCCTTTAAAAATCGTACAGATACCAACTACCAATGCCTTACACCCGGTAAACAAGTCGGCCCTGAACGACATTTCCCATGTCATGTCTCGATAGTTAAGCCCTCGGAGCATACGTGAGGTGCACAGACAATTGTGGATTTTGACCTAAATCTGGTGCTGTGCCATTAAAATTTTAATTGGTTCTTTGGTTTACAAAGGTACACGGTGGCTGAGTATTAAAATGTTTTGGGTTCGATTTCCTGGTTTTGTTTATTTTCATTACGAATTTCTCAAGACAGTCTTGCCTTCGAATTTTCAGAATGCCGGTTGGCGGCAATAAGGTCCTGGTAACTAGGTAACTAGCGATATACAGGGTGTTAGGTTAAACGAGGGACATAATGAACGAGGTTCGATTCTCATCCCAAATATGGAAAAAAATTATAACCTTAATTTGTGACTTAATTGTATCATAGCCCCCGCACGCTCTCCAGATCTCACTTTATTGGACGTTTCTTTTTTGGTATTGTCCTACACCAGTTTTAAAATAGGAAGGGAAAGTGGATTATACCTAAAAGTCATTGATCCGCGCACATTTTCTGTGATAAACGCAAGGGTGGCGAGACTTTTCCGAATATTTGGTATGGTTCTGTCTGTTATTTATCAGTTTTTTTTTGTTTAGTATCATGTAAGCATGCCCTATTGCGGGTTTCAATATGTCCCTCGTTTAAAATAACATACTGTATGGATGCACAGAGGCCAGCATATTATGCTACCTGAAACTATAAAATTTTCACTATCAACCTTGATCCTAGTGCTTTAGCGAAAACGTTGAAAATCTAAAGAAAATTGACAGTTAGTAGTAACTTGATATGCTGACGTCTATATAAAGATACACTCAAAACTCGACTCCATGGACACATTGAACACTTCTTCATAAACTTTTCAATCATGTTTAAAATACCAAACATGATGGTTGTAATAACAACAAACTTACATGTCTGCCAGTTCCTCCGAGTAATACTTACCATCATGAGGCTTATGTTCATAAAACAAACTTCGAGTAATAAAAGGAACTACATGACTGAGAAGTCTATTAATTTTTTTAATCCAGTCAAAGAAGTCCAGGACTCATCATCTACACCGCAAAGTTCGAGGAAGTTCGAAAGTTAGAAGTTCCCGCGAAGTGTTGGCACTTTAACTTCGACGTTATTATTATTCAAGCGTACTTTATTAAATTGCAATACGATACTTTTAATTTGTCGAAGAATATCTTGTTTCATGAGAACTTTATCGACTTTTGTTTAATGTTTTACCGCAAAATTATTCATCGATTGCGTCATGCGATTGTTTGTGATTGTGGCGATAGGATAGTAATTTCCTTAAAGCAGGATTTTCCGGAAGTATTTTTAATTTGGAAACACTCATCTTACTCGTCTGCGGGTCTTATGCCCCGATAATGATTATTATTGTCACTTTTTGTAGCGATGCTGTTTCGCTAGCTGTTTGCCCTCGCCTCCAAAACTGACGCGCGTTTGTACCGATGCTGTCGCGCTTTGGCAAGTCGCTACAAGAAGTCGCCATGGCTTTAGAAGATACCTAACTGGTACAATGTGGACCTTTGACTAGACAGAGATATTTTGTTAGTTTATTCTTTAACAAAATCCTTTTTACCCGACTGCGCAAAGCAAAGAAGGGTTATGTGTTTATCAGTCTATGTATGTATGTATGTATGTATGTATGTATGTTTGTTCCTATGTGGCATTGTAGAGGCCAAACGCCTTGGCCGATTTTGATGATCCGTACGTCAATCGATTCGTCTTGACCTCGCGAGTGTCACTAAAAACATTACAATAAACAATACTCACTATAGTAACAACTAGTCGTCATATTGTCAAAATGAAAAAAAAAAAATTGACTCACCATGTCAAGTGGGGTATCGTTGAATAGGTATTTGAAAATGAATATTAGGTTTCCTTTATCATTTTTCATTTTATAAAACCGTTTAGGATATATAACGATTTAAAGTTATTAGAACAAACAATATCGCATTTCTTACTTATAACCGGATTCTTTTACGTGTACGGAATGAATATAAAATCGAATCGAAATCTACCGTCTTATAATAGTAATAACGAAGTTAATGAAAACTGACTAAAAAGTGTTAAATAAAAAAATGTAGTTAAAAAACTAAAAAACCCGACTGAAAAAACGGAAAAGCAAAAAACAAGCACATTTTAAATTAAACAAAACTTGGAAGCAGGCGGGGTTCATTTGAATATTAAATTATGAAATGAAAATAGAATGGACCCCGCCTGCTTACAAGTTTTGTTTAATTTAAAATGTGCTTGTTTTTTGCTTTTCCGTTTTTTCAGTCGGGTTTTTTAGTTTTTTAACTACATTTTTTTTTTTAATCTATTACATAGATTCTATCGCGGGCCTTGAGTTGAGTTGAGTGTGGAGAGCGAATCCAGAGATTTCCTAACAAAAATATTCAGGGTTCAGTATTCAACCAGGTTGCTATGGTTACGGAAAATAACAAGGTTGTCAACTGAGATTGTCAAATTAAATAATTGTTTGTCTCTCTGCTTTCTCCTTCTAAAATATTCTTACTCGTATAATTTGTGTAAAGTGTTTTAAATATGAATAAACAAAGTGCATTTATTAATGAAGAAAGTCACGAAAAAATTGTGAAAGAAAATGAGTGAGGAGTGAGTACTCTATAAACATTCATTTTATTATTAGTACGCATCTATCATAAGTTTTATTGGTTTTTGCATTACTATTCTGCGAATCGGTCTAAAACGATTCGTTTTCTTATAAAATATCTAAAATAAAATAAATAATTTTCATATTTTTCAATGTTATGACACTTACGTCAGGCTGTCAATACTTTTTCTTTTAAATTTTCTGTCATAGAGTTTCTTACTAGCTTAGTTAGTCTATGAAGGTTAGTTTTGATTTATATAATGTACATCGTGCGAAATTCGAAGATCAAACTCTTAATATCGTTATTTTTGTTCAAATTTTTTGAATGAATAATTATTTTGGTGTGTAATTACACTATTAATACCTAATTATTTATACCTATTATTGCATAAGTTGATAAAAAATGCTATGCAATAGATTTACCGCGGCAGTCTCCGAGTGCCACACGTTTTTTTTTTTTTACATCGCCCACATTGGCACGTCGAGAAAAACTGCATGGTTCAGGTAAGTCGTTTCCTATGCAGAACAACTGGCAAGAAACTTAATGGTTACTCATAAGGAATTATTTGGTTTTACGATGTTATTTTACGGCGATGGGATGGGAGGGCCAACGAAACGATAGATGGACTGTGTTAAAAATGATAATTATGGTAAGACAGGAGGTGTCTCATGAGATGACGAGAAACAGAGAGGTATGGAAGAGGAAGACATGCTGCGCCGACACCAAATGAATTAGGATAAGGGCAAGAGAACGATGATGGGAGAACGGCGTAGGTTTTAACATAACTACTGAAATATGGGTGTACTTGATGTAGTGATATCATATCACATTAATATGTCAAATCACTTCAACTTTGTATTCGCGAGATAAATCGCCCAGTAACACGCGGCACCTTCGCCACTCCTACTCAAATCCAACCGTAAGCTTCATACATCCAGGACATTTATGCCATACATTATTGTTCAGCAGTTCAGGTTCAACGGTCGGTTCAGGCAATTCTTTATTTATCTAGGCCGGTATTAACATAATGGGATACGGATGGTACCGTAGGAGATCTTAATATTCCAGATGTTTGATTCAGTATTCGGAGCGAGAGGAATAAACTGGGAGATATTAGAGCTTCTATTTTTTAGAACCATTCTAGGAATTGGGGTTTTATTTGGATTAGAATGTTAGGTTGTGATGGAGATTAACTACCGCACTCACTCAGAGATATTTAAAGATTACTTAGGCCGCCACTTAGTGAAGGTTTTGTATGTCAAAACTTTACTAAGTGACGGCAGTAATCATTGAAGAAGATGAAGTTGCATTTTTTAACATGGACTTGTGGTTGAATTCTCTCGTGTTGGCCACATTTATTTATTTTTAAGACCTCATTGAAACGGGTGATAGTGATACCAATAAAATTGTGAGCTTGTTGCAAAATAAAAAAAAAACTTAAATTTTAGAATGATATATAATCCGCATCAAGGATTGTTTTTACAGTATCCACGCGGGCGAAGCCGCGGGCATCAGCTAGTGAGAAATAAATCACTTCACGAGCAGGCTTCAATTCTCTATCTCGAGTCTCCTGTCATTCTTCATGTGCAACGTCATGCTAATTAGGCGGCATACACATACTCGTACAGTCAGCATCAGAAGTATATTAACATTAGGTACTCAAAGTTTCGAAGCTGTTTTTTTTAATAAAAACTTGTTAGATATTACTTGTTACTAAATGTTATTGGAATATAGGGACTATTTTAACGAATAATCTTCTGAAACATTAAAAATAATTGCTAGAGTCCTGTACATAAAAGACTTAAAATTCCGAAATGTTCAGCTACTTCTGATGATGACTGTACATTAGGCTACGTTCACAACATACAGTGTACAAAGCTTACATATATTATTTTCCACTACAGCTCTTATAATAGTAGTAAGTAGTAGTACAAGAGTCGAAGAGTTGTAACGCAACTGGAAAAGGGTATCATATTCCGTAAAGCCACGCGGGGAAATATAATAATAAGTGATTGACCCCCCACACGTGATGATTTCCTGCCTACAATTATAATCTAAAGATAAGAAGTGACACATGTACGCGTATTCTTGACAAAACATCAACATGCAATATTACATCAATCGTGCGTGGCCCGTCAACAAAACAGCACATTTGTATGCATTAAATGATGACTATTACGAACTAGAACTTAAAGTCCAAATCTAGATAACCTTTGCCACTCTTGATAACCTTCTGCACAATGAAGTGGCATCTACAGGAATGAAAGAGGTGAGGTTATGCATGTTGTATAGCGCTGTCTCTGTCTTTAGCTAGTAAGTTGTTTTGATTGCTTTGTGGTTCAAGTGCAATTAGTAACAGATGTTTTACTCGTATTGTTGTTGATTGTAGCATCAATGGATTCTAAATATATCTGTGACTTGTGAGACTTGGTCAAGTGTGCGAGGTCACAGAGTTCCTAACTTTATCACCAGTTGGGGAAATTACCATAATTATGTTTCATAATGAGTCAGGTGTGGTTTGATTTCTTTAAGCCATACTATGTTCGTACGTCTTCTTCTTTTCAAGTCGATGACTAAACTCTGTCCACACAGTACGTGGCAACCTGGATGGCTCTATCATTTGCGTCATTCAGGTCTTTGAGCGTGCAGTTAGTTGTGCAAGACGGGCACGCAAGTAGATGTGGCATATCCTGTATTGGGGCACCACACTCACATTCTGTTCGAGATGGGTCGATTATACCCCATCTGGCTAAATTGGATCGGCAGCGGCCAACTTGAACACGCAGTCTGTTTAATGACTTCCATATCGACCACTACAGTTCGTGACCAGGGGGTAGATTTTCTGCCGGTGCAATGAAGTTTGGAGGGGGTGGATGATTGTTCTCCCACAGTGTGCGTCGTTCATCTGCCGCACTGTCTTCCGAAGAGGTGGTGTGTCGGAGAAAGCTTTTTCGGCTCTTCAAACGGGTTCGTGGTAGATGATGTCCATATAAGGGGTTTCGGCTGTCTGCTTCCTGTTTGCCTTTCTCAATGCTAGTTGCTATTTCCCGACGCACGACTGGAGGAGCTATGCCTGCCAATGGATACAGCATCGTAAGGGGGTACTAACCTACTACCTCCAATCAAGGGGTATTGTATTACCTAGTCCTAACTGGGTTGTGGAGGTCAGATAGGCAGTTGTTTCATGTAAATAAAATACTGGTATTCACCACACCGCATCTAGGTATAATAGAGTAGGAGCCAACCCCTACATAGTCGGGAAAAGGTTAGGCAGATGATGATCATTCATGATCATGTTCAGTGTATTTTCTTCCATGTAGGTACATAATATAATTAAGAGCGTCTCAAATATTATAAATTGAGATGCACGTTTCTTGCAAAAGTACGTTTTCCTGGTTAAACACAGTTGTTTCAATATACCTAAAAGTTTTTTTCTTTTATTGCACTTAAAATATGAACAGCATTTTGATGTAGACGAATAAGAAAACACTGCTGAACAAATTCAAACATAATTAACAATTTTAATTATTTTTTTAAAAAGACACAATCGTTGCTCTCAGGTCTTGTTAAAATATGTGAAAACTGTCGATATTATAGTTATTTGCTTTGACTTGTCAACGTAATAAAATCAATAATGGTTATTAAAAAATCATCGAAAGTTTTCTTACTACACAATATTTTTATCATTGAAATAATTTTAATATCTCGTAAACTCTTACCAAATTCTGAGTAGCACTAAGGCCGTATTTATTTAATGATGAAGAATTTGCAATTCATTACAATTAGGTATGTTTTTAAAACTAATTCAATGTCGGCCTTACTTTCAAATTATCTTAAATTATGCTGTAATTACGCATTTAATTTGTGGAGTGAAGGAAAATGTGGCAGACAAAAACAGGTAACAAGTTTTTTTGTTTTTGTCTGTCTATAAGACAAACATCGGAAACCACTGCGCAATTCTTTAGACTACGCAACAATTTAGACAGCTTCTGATTTTAAGGCGGGGTTGCAGTACTTTTTAAGATTTTTGAACCTTCGGTGGTGCGTATTTCACAATGTTGAAACGGCCTAAATAAAGACTTACAGATGAATAAAAAAGTACCAGATATTAAGTAGTTCTGGGAAAAAAGGAAATGCGCCAAAGATGCAACTGCGATTTGATTGCGTCATGCTACAGAGCGATTGTCTTGAACGTTTCAATTATATCTTTGTCACTTGTCTATAATAATGTAAATATATTTAAGTATTAGTGTAATATGTTTTATGTATGTATATGTGTATATTTATTGTATATAATTATGTAAATGGTACACCACAGGCTACCTGCAGTATTGTTTCTCCTTCTTCCATATATCCATCCAAAGGTTGTCTTTAAAAGATCGCTTTAAGCGATAAGACCGCCCATTGTGTCACCCCTTGTAAAATGTTTTACTATTGTTTTTTTTTTTTTTGTAATTTGGTGTACATAATAAAGAGTATTCTATCTATCTATCTATCTACCTATCTTTAGAATGACTTGCTAGATTTCGATACGAACTTCTTTAGTACATAAAACTAGACTAAGTTTTTCATTCAATCTGTTGGTTATTCCAAATAATTATTAATAAACAAAGCTTTTATTATCATTAACATAGAAAACTGGATGTTTTCTATGTTTACTATTTGCTTCAAATTTCCGATATTTTGGCGCTGTTGCAAGCAATAAAAACCACGGATATACTGAAGTTATTGCGGGTTGATGTTTATGAGCAGACAATTAATCAGTCTACTCTCTTTCTTATTCGGTTTTTGCGCTAGGTACCGCTACCACTGTCACTCACAACTCGATTGTGTTCCCGACACACGAACCACAATGTGATAATGTTAGTGACCATGTCATTATTAGAAACTAATAAAGCTTTTACCAAACACATACAAATTAGTATTGTATCTAAAATCGGTCGAAACGGATGGATGAAGGACGCACAGAATAGAAAGGAGTGGCAGAAGAAAGAGGAGGCCTACACCCAAACAGTGGGTGATTTCGGGCTAAAATGATGATGATATATTAAGGCGAGGTTGCAGTACTTTGTTTTTATGAAGGCACCACATCAACCTCATAAAGGACCTAACAAATAGGTACTTTCAAAAACATCCAAATATAGAACCTCCTCCTTTTTACGAGTCGGTAAAAAACTACTGAATCTTATAGTAATAAGAATCTTTTATATTATATAGTATTTCACACGGTGTGTGAAATGATACAATATACTTATTTAGATTATCTGCTTAGTCGTGAAGCGTAGAAATATAAACAAATAATTTATAATTAATGTGTTAATTTAAGAAAAATTTAATATTCAAGAGTAAGTGTTTTAGTAATAAAAATAGAAACAATAGTATTAACTCGAAATACTTAACAACAGAGTGCAATACGTAAATACATAAGTTTCGACCTCAAATCCGTCCGAAAAGCAAATCATTTGATCCGTGGAGAACAACACGAGTTTCTGATAAATGCAACAATTATATCGTCATTGCAATTTAAACTTTATCGTTTACAGAATAGAGTACGCAGGTTATTGATCATCTGTTTTACAATAACATGTTGAAGGTCATTGACTGAAACCTGCCCCTATTGATATGAAATTATGCTTCGATTGGTTTATTATCTTTAGGGGCGACGTATCTTATTATTTGTAAGTATGAGATAGTAGAGAAAATGTTCTAAACAAATAGTATAATGCGCAAGTCTGTGTGTCTGCGTGTTTGTAAAATTTTCAAAGTATCTTCTTTTTCAATCGGTCCCTCATTACTGAGGATTGTGGTCACTGGACTGCTTTAAACAAACATTCTGCCTCCATCGACTCCGGTTAAAAAGTTGCCATCACCACCTGCTGAAGTTTGCTTTATAACGTAGCTTCTCTTATTTGGTCGGTGAAGGTGTCCAAAAATCCAAAAACATATGACATCTAAACATCCCACACGGGGCCCGCTTGATGGATTATAGCCCCGTGCTTTAATCAAATATTCAATCACTATAACGACCAACAATCCTCACAATCAGCTTAGGTAGAACAGTCAGGTAATAGTGATATCTCTCTTACTTTTTCATCATCGTATTTCCAGCTAAATATTACCTTGTTTAGGCCCTCAGTATTCCCTAGACTCTAAGGCCTGGAGTATTCATTTTGCTTCTTATTTCACCAACCCTCCACATCATCAAAAAAACAAATGCCTGCCTAGTTTCCTATGCATACACGATTCAATTTTCAACCGAGGCACATAAATCACTTCACCTCAAAATAAAAACCGAAGTGGTACATAAAACATCCATCTCGTAAGGTGGGAGCTTTCAAACATGTCCTTCAGTTTGAAATTGAAAAAGTTACGTGCGACACCCACCATCTTTTGAAAATGGCACGCCTTTGCCAAACGTGGAGGCGTCAGCTATTTTTGTGAATTTCTTGGTATGCTTTATTTACTTGTTTTTGTGAAGGATTTTCGAGTTCGTGTTTAGAAAGTTTTTTGGAGCGATAATTTATTTTTGCCGGACTTGTGGGTAGTACCGGTAATAAAGTAAATACATGGTGATTTTATTTGCGTAAGTATCATTTGAGCAGCGGTGGCCCAGTGGTGGTGGTCCCGACTTACGAACAATAAGTCGTGGGTTCGAACCCAGGCAGGCGCATTTCTTTGTGTAATTTATTTCATCAGCACTGCTCTCAAAACGGTGAAGGAAAACGTCGTGATCGAGGAAACCGTAATGTCTTAGAACAAAAAAAAATCGAAGTCATGTCACATCAACCAGCCCGCACTGGGCTCGCGTGGTAGATATAGCCCATCCCTCTCCTAGAGAGGAGGCCTGAGTCCCTGCAGTGGGAACATTATAGGCTGATGATGATGATGTTGAAGTATCATTTCCTTCGGTGAAGGAAACCAGCATACCTGAGAGATATTTCTCGACGGCATGTTTAACCAAGTCAGATGCCCTTACTTAGGGGTGCCTTAAATACTCAAAAAACCCGGACACTAGGTTAGGATAACCACACGAAAAAGAAGAAGAATGATAATTTTGGATAGTGAATTCGAAATCATAATATTATTATGTTTTTAGTTTCATGAGTGTGATTGTGGAGGAAATCATTTCGGTACCAATACAAAAAAATGTTATGATATTGAATCTTCTGCAAATAAAAGCCAGACTACTTACACAAAATGTTTAAACTATAATTATTTGTAAATAGTGTATCGTGTGAAATGTTTTGTTTTTATGTACTGATCTAATCATGGAATTCACTGAACTGTTTTTGAGCATGTTTAGCACCAAAAAGTGGAAGTTTATCCAATATTTACTTTTTTAACAAGAATAGATGGAACAAAAATATGACGAAAACATGTTTATTTCCATATAAGTTTCTACATGAGACCTAAGCCTAGGCCTAGTAAGAAAAAAAATTGGTATTTTTTGGGGGTTGGGAAATCATCAAATAACCCCTCCCGCTCTTGGGCAGAGCGAAAGGGAGTGTCAGACTTCTACTGACTGAAAAACCACCCATGTTCCTTCTTAGCCCTTGTGCCGAGGCCGCGGTATCTCCTTCGAACCACCCGCAGCCCAGTCGGGAAAAAATTTGGTCTATCTTTTAAATATAGTTGACTGATCCCGTAGTGTGCCACTGCAAAAGACGAGGTTTTGGGTTCAAATCCTGGTCAGGCAGCGTTTTTGGTTTTTTCATCTTGAGTTTCACAGTAGCAGCCCAAAATCAAGATTTGCCTTCGGAGATAAAAGGCATGATGTTATATTATTCACACGGCAATTTGGTTTTAAAATGAGAAGTAGGATGTAAAGATTCTGTACAATACTTGATCAAGGTCAGGTTATTACAGAAGAATGCTATGAATAACTTCACTATTTAATTTATTTTTTGTTGCAATAGTTTTACATTTAGGAAGTGATACTTACTACAACTAATATAGTGGTTCGTTCGTTCGTTATAGAGGGAGAACAATGGCAGTTGTTATTGAGGTACAAATGATTGTCTACTAAAATAATTGGCTCGTTGGTCTACTAGTTTCAAGAGCAACTGCTGAGCAGGAGGACCCACGTAGTTCAAAGTGTTAGGTAAAGAAAAGAAAGAAAGAAAGAAAGAAAAAATGTTTATTTGACGTCAGTACATCAAGCACACACACAATAATATTTAAAAAAAAAATGGAAAAACATAGTAGGTAGGTACCTATGTGCTGTGTGCCTCACGGCTGCGCCAAAAAGGTACTGAGGTTTTCTATCAGAATATCTTCTGGAGCTGCCACGAACCCTGGATTTTTTGCCCGGATGGTAATGGGTTCGCCCCCTATTACGTAAGCATAACTGAAATGTGGGTTTACTATAAGGTACACCTCTGCCTAACCCTTTGGAGATTTCAGGCGTGATGCTTTGTTATGCTAAATAATAATAACATTTAGCGTATTTATTGTGATTGGTACTGCCCATCTGACCTCAACAACCCAATTACTATTGCGTAATACGATACCCCTTGGTAACTGGTAAGACTCGTTGTCAGACTTTCAGGCCACTGACTACCTGTAACGACTGTCATAGATCTACATAATTATTACTAGCGGCTTCTGCGGCTTAACGTGATTTCCGAGGCATTGTCTCCCTTCTTCCATCGGGAGACTAGACGTACTGCAGGTTATCACCGATACCTTAGTCGACGTTCCACACATTCGAACGCGCTTTGCCAAGTCCTTTATTATGCGCACAGCCAAGGAGTGGAATTCCCTGCCTGCGTCGGTTTTTTTAGAGTTCATATAACCCTAATCTATTTAAGTCGCGAGTAAACAGGCTTCTTCTGGGTAAGCTCGTTCCATCTTCGACATCATCTCTGCCCTTTTTTTTTTTGGTGGGTGGAAAATCATCGAATAACCCCCCCCCCCCCCCGCTCTTGGGCAGAGCGAAGGGGAGTGTCAGACTTCTACTGACTAAAAACCAAACCCATGTTCCTTCTTCGCCCTTGTGTCGTAGCCGCGTTATCCTTTCGATACTCCACAGCCCCGACGGGATCATCTCTGCCCTTAGGCAAGATTGAAGTCAAGAGCAAGCCCAAGTATAATAAAAAAAAAAATTGAGGAAACTCGGTACCTATGTAAAGTGGTCACCCATGTACGAACCAACCTAGGCAAGCACTGCTTAACGTAAAGATCGACTCGAGTAGCAGTTATTACAAAGCCACGAGCTCCAGTTATGTTATTATCACCGTCAATGAAACATAATAATTTTGAAAGTAAGATAATATTATTATTTTTGACATAACGAGACCAGCCGCAAAAAAGAATTAAGACAAAGAAACGGGGTCGCCACGGTTATTTTCCATTAGTAGCCAGTTGCATTAAAATACGTTCACTAAATAAGACTGCACTTAAAAGTTTCACATTATTTTCTTTAAATGGATAGGTTTTGTAAATAAATTCAAGAAGTGGTGTAAAGTACCTTCGAAATGTGGTCTTCTTCTCACGTGTAAATTGCAATCAAAATTTTGTCGGCTCAGCACTGAGCCACTAGTTTGGTGCCCTCAGTAGCGTCACTAGCGTCGATCAGTTTATGTAATGAACAAACAGCAACACATGATAGTAAGCTGTGGCAAGACTGTGCTTCCCTACCGAACTCTTTGATTCTCCACCTTCAGGTGGAAGATTGTCATACTCTCGATATTAATATTATCAGATATAGTTAGACTAGAACAGTTGTATTATTTATGTATGTTTGTAAAAGTCTGGAAAACCCGATCAGATCAGAAATAGTACTGTTTGTAAACTTCACTTTCTGAGTGGCAATTACTAATTTATGATTTATGATAAAATAGTGAAAACAAGTGTTTAGTAGACCAAATGCCCCAATGAAATTGCCAGTACCTACAGCTTCTAAAGATCACAAAAAGATTAAACCCAGATAATGAATGAAAACAATTCAATTTAGCATCAGTCATGTCATGTGTCTTCGCAAGATGTGCCAGTAACCCAGCGGCCGACAATTTGGCACTAATGACAGTCATGAGTCACGGAATTAGACGCCACTGAACAACACGAGTTGCGTCATTATGTTGTTACCTCATACTTTGATGAGACTGAAGAATTTATTGTTGCAGATGCTACCTATACTAAAGACTGTCCCTCGACTGAAGACTTGTCTCAAACAAGCTTCAGATCTTTGGGACAAGCTATTGTAAGCCTCATAACAATATTTAATGAGGTCCCTCCGGACTTCATAAAAAACTGGCTTTGATACTTGATAGTTTGATTATTATTACCTGCAGCCAGCAGCAGAGATGCCACTTTATTGTGACTTCACCCGTCGACAGACTGTTATGCAGTTTGGTGGGTGCGGCAATGTTGAAAATGTTTGGTCCTGAATAAATATTTTATAAATTATTTTATTTAAAAAAAGTATTTCTAAGTCATTAAATACTGCCGCGCAAATCTGGCATTTAATAGAAACTTTGCTCATAGTTAATCAACTTTTTCTTCTTAGCGATTTGATGATAATTTGAATTGAATCAGCCCAAAATTTGGCGACGAGTTTGCCGCTTTCAGTAGAGTCCATCAGCTTCTGTTATGTGCAAGCAACAGGGCAAGCAGGACAACTGAGTTAATGTTGTTGATGTTAGACTTAAGTTTAATGGCAAAAACGCAGATCATTATTAAAAAACACATCTAAAATAAACTTTCATAATCCAATTATTTACAATACAACACTACATCATAATATCAAAGGTTAAAGCGACGTTTTTCTTCCAAAAATCTTTAACAGAGAACTTCTACAATATATTATCGAGAATCCATGACGTCACATCTCCCACGCAACATTCACCGTCCCATTTGGCACGGGGACCAGAAAAAAGAATATATCTTTTTTTATACGCCACAATACTGTTATAGGTACTACATAGCGGGTATTATTAGCCTTTGTTACGTTCCGTAATTATGACGATACAGGTTTATTTTCAGAGTCAAATTGTCTGTAATAAATGTTTCAGCTTCATTACGAATTAATGAATGAATGCGTTTATTTACGAAGTATGTCAGTTGTGTATTTGAACTAGTTATAATGGTATGGGCTGACTGCCCCGTTGGTCTCGTGAGCGCGACTGCTGAGTATGAGGTCGTGGGTTCATTTCCCTGGTCTAGCAAAAGTACTATCGGGATTTTCCATTACATATTTCTCAGTAAGTAGCACGGAGTTTAAATGTTGGCGGTATGATTTACCCGTGAAAAGCACGTCAAGACGTTGGTCCCGCGCCTAGTCTCTTTCCGATCGTGTCGGATTGCCGTCCCATCGGACTATGAGAGAAAAAGATACAGAGAGTGCACCTGTGCCTGCACACACACTTGTGCACTATAAATACGAGTATCTTCCGTGTCGATGCCTAATCTCAGCTATGACGGGCCGTCGTTGCCGAATCCCCGGAACCTACACCTATCATCGGACTGTTGTTTCATATTAAAAACTTAATCAATTAAAATTAAAAGCGTTCTCTCTAATCAAGCGAACGAACAACAGCTGCAAGTAAAACCAGGCGATCGGCAAGGTCGTTCAAGGCAGGCGAGCGAGCGCGCACGTGGGAACGCGCGCCGCTCTCTCGGTTGCGCCGGCGCATAGTGCAGCGGCACCCCAATTCAGTTTAGAACGTCTTGTTACTAGGCAGCGGTGTAGTGTCTGTTTAGGTACGAATGATTGATGGTAAAAGGAGTTGGGGAATTGTTTGCGGTTAATGATTTTGTATGTGTTGTAAGTGTAGTGTGTTCAATCTTAATATAGAAAATTTATATTCCGATTCGAACAAATATATATAACGCAAAGACTAATTTAGTTTAATTAGCGAAGAAACTATAAACTTACTTAAAAGCAAAGGTAATAATCATGTTAGGGCCCATAAAACTGTTTACGAAGTATTCGTAATGAACGAACTTTGTGACTAAATCTTGCGTCATACATAATGAAAGTAACTTAACTGAAAACGGGCATTGACAAAAGGGATGGATGGCCTGTTTCAATAAGAAACACCTAAGCGAATGCGGTTTAAAGACACTGCTTGATTTTTAACCGACTTCTAAAAAAGGTTCTTAATTCAGATGTTTGTATTTTTTTTATTATGTTTGTTCGGGCATAAACTCCGTCACTTGCTAACCGATTTGAAAAATTATTTTTTTGTTGGAAAGGGTCCGAAATGGTCCCATAATTTTTTTATCGAAATCTGACAAGCGGTTTTTGAAAAATCAACAAAACTCAAAAAAACTACATTGTCCACATTGACCCATGAACATGTGTGAACCACTATAAATTAAAAAATAAACTTTAGAAGAAAAATCAGTTTCTGAAGTCGGTGGCAAAAAAATTAAATCAAACAAACAAAAGTCACCGACTTCAGAAACTGATTTTTCTTCTAAAGTTTATTTTTTAATTTATAGTGGTTCACACATGTTCATGGGTCAATGTGGACATTTTTAACTTTTTTGTGTTTTTTTTTTTGAAGTCGGTTTTATTTTTTGTTAAAAAGTTTTAAATGCTGTGTTCAACGACGAGAGTTGAAATTCTAAGAAAGCAGTGATATTTCGACATTCACTTACTTATACTATCACCTACTGGTACTTATGAAAAGATCCATCAAAGATCAGTTTTATTACTATGTTAAAGTTTACTATCGAAAACATTCAGAATAATCTATATTGAAGTTTCAGATATTGACCAATTAACTGTTAAATCACTAAATAACAATAAGTCTCATTCCGAACGTAGACACAAAATAATGTTACTTAATTCGTAATTATTGTACGAAGCTCATCGGCTATTACGAGACCAAACCGCAATATTCAATGTAAGCCATTTAAGCATGTTGGACAACACAACAACGATGATATCATACCTAATAAATTATATCTTATCGTAAGCCATATCAAACCTTTTATCCAATACTAGCTTTTGCAAGCGGCTTCGCCCGCGTGAAAATGACGATTTTCCATACAAACTTTCATCCCCTATTTAACTCCCATAAGGTTTGAATTTCGAAAAATCCTTCCTTATTCCTTGTATATATTATAAAGGAAACCTCTGTGCAAAATTTCAGCTTTCTAGGTCCAAGGGTTTGGGCTGGGCGTTGATGAGTCAGTCAGTCAGTCAGGACTTCTCTTTTTATTTATTAAAAATATATTGGGGTTCGCTTTTGGTCTAACCAGTTGCAGCTAAATATCAGTATTTGGCTGCCCCATGTACTGGGAATGGAGAAGAAAACTGTCAAATAGTTCCACGTAGAGGGCGCTGTACGTTGGCTACAAACAAACTGTCTAACTCCATAGAAATTGAACAATATCTTATTATTTTGTGACTTTTTTCAATATTATCGGTCGTTGTGTAGCCTTTGGATGCAAAGAAATAGGCGTTGTCAGATTTCCAAGAAATTTGCGCATGCAGAGAAAGTGGGAAAAGGCACTGAAACTAAAAAAAATCAAAAGAAGTAAATTTTCGAGGTTATGTGGGAAACATTTCAACGAAACAGACTACGAGACCACTTCTAAGGCGACAGGTTAGTACGATACCTATTATTAATTCGGACTTTTATTAATAATTTGAATGTGTGGGAGAAACAAGGGTCGAACGTTGACTCGGTTTCTCCCACTTCAAGTTAACATTACCCAATATTGTTTCAGGCTTTCCACTCCAACGCAAAATTTTGAAGAAATCTGCTGTGCCCTCTATATTTTGTTGGAATGAATCACAGAGTGTCACCTCAGCTCGAACTGAGCGATTGCAACAGAGAAATGCAAGGCGTTGCTTATTATCAAGCCCTTTATTATCAAACGAACCACTGCCATCTACCAGCTTTGATCTTATTCCAGACATGAACATAGAAGAATTGGTACTTTTCAAATAACTACCTATACATTTTGTAACATTTTAACAAATGATGTATTACCTTAGTTTGTTTAGTATTAGATCATTAAAAAGCAAAAAGTTAGTGAGTGAAGTTTATTTTACAACTTGTAGAACCATAATATTGCCCAGAAAACAGCTAAAAGTCAATAAAATGTTAAATCTATTGTAGCTTTCGACAAGCTCCGCTTTCTTTACTTGTTGCGTTGCTCCTCGTTTTTTCAATTCCTCCTTCAACTGGGTGATACGCCAGGTAGCATACATTGTGCAGCGACAAATTGAGTTAAAAAACCCGCGCAAATACTTAAAAAATCGTCCACACAATGCAAACGTTTATTTAAAAAAAATTGACATGTGTAGCCAAACACCAGCGCCATCTCGCGGCGAAATTTCCAGGAAACAACCCCATTCTCTCTCTCTCTCTCTTCTTAGTCGATACACTCTTGTCAGAGTGGTCGTGGTTGCGCAGACGAGGTACACGGCGAGATGTTCGTTGGGTCGTTGACTTCCCCGAGGACTGCTCTTTCAGCGATGTGCTTCCATTTCTGCCGGTTGGAGACGTTGCGAGTACACTGGACCATGGTAGACTTAGTAGCCTTTTTGATCAAGTCTGTCCAGCGAGTCGGTGATCGGCCGCGAGATCTTTTGCCCTCCACTTGGCCCTGAACTACCAGTCTCTCCATCGAGTCTTCATTACGAGTAATGTGACCGAAAAACTTTAAAATTCGTAACTGCACAGTAGACGAAAGCCGGTCCTTAATATGAAGCTCTTTAAGGATAGAAACATTGGTGCGAAACGCAGTCCACGGGATCTTTAGGAGGCGTCTCCAGCACCACATCTCCAAAGCGTCGATTTTACGGCGATCCTGCACTCTCAGAGACCAAGTTTCAGCACCATAGAGAAAGATCGGAAAGACAAGGCATTTCATCAATCTGACCTTCGTCTTCTTGGTAACCCTCCTGTCCCCCCAAATCTTTCCCAGCCTTTCCACGGCTGACCTGGTGATAGCGCACCGTCTTTTAATTTCGTGGCCACATCCTCCTGTATTGGAGATAGTAGAGCCGAGGTATATATAGCTTTGTACAACTGTACTGACTTTGTACTGGGAATTACATACCCCTTGGTTAGACCGATTTTCGGACTGAGTTTTGGGAAAGAGTTTCGGGTCATTTCCAACATGTAACGGCTTAACGTGATTTCTGAGACACGGAGGAAACTCGGTATATAATGGATGGTCACCAATCCACAGACCGACCTTGGCAAGTATGGTTTTACCTTGAAGATCGACATGAGCTGTTATTATTTAAGAAGAAAATTTATTCCAGTCTCAGAGACTGAACTGCGAGATGCCATTAATACTCTATGTGCCATCTAAAAAAAAAGGCATCATGAATAAGCTCTCTGATAGGTACGAGTTTTTATATTCAAGAATATATCTTCGCAGTATGTTACAAGCTTTAGTACGGGAACTTTAAAGCTAAGAGAACAATGGTCCCAATTCACATTTACGAAGTAAGCGGTGATGAATACTTCGAATCTTTCGCAACTTATTTCACAATTCACTTCGTTACTTTGCCAAGTTGATATTAGCGATAATTTCTTTAAAGCCTATGATTAAGTAACATATACATTCTTCGATGTTTTGTGTCCAAGATGACTGTGTTGTGTTGTGTTTTTCTGTTCGTCAAAAATTTCAATTGACCAGGTTGGGTTGGTTGGGTCTAAAAAATCATTAAGGGTCATTTTCTATTGATTTGATAAAACAAAAAACACGTATTCAATATTTTTCGATAATCTAACTTATGGACTAAACATAATCATATTATTTTGACCCAGTCCGATCCCCTATTGTAAGTGTTATTGGTACATAACAAGACATCACGTATGTAATCCTCGAAGGGTTAGGTAGAGGTGTTCCAAATAGTACACCCACATTTCGCCAGTTATCATTAAGTCCCGTGTAACAGGGGGCGAAGTTATAGTCATGAGTGGCGCACAAATGATGTAAAACTCCTTTACGATTTTTTTGGCGGGTGGGAAATCATCAAATAACCCCTCCCGCTCTTGGGCAGAGCGAAAGGGAGTGTCAGACTTCTACTGACTAAAAACCACCCATGTTCCCTCTTAGCCCTTTGGGGTCGAGGCCGCGGTGTCCCTTTCGAACAACCCGCAGCCCTGATGGGCCCTGCCTGACCATACGGGAATAACAGACATGATGTTATACTATTTTACAAACGTCAGCGTCATTGCGATATGTATGCCAGTGCTGCCACAGAAAATTGCTAGCTCAGATGAAAAGACAACTTAATAATATCTTCTCACTATTGATACTTCACAAGTCGTTTCTAATAGCCTATTAATTACAGGTTAAAGGCATTCATGTAATGATAGTAAAACGATGGGCCATCAACTTGTCTTTGTCAAACTGATATAATATGACTGCTACTGCAATGTCTAATGCGTAACCAGTACTGGTGACTTTCACTTAGTACAAAAGCGAATCAGCAATGTATATGTATATCCAAATTACTTACCTACTACTGGACGTGGGTCTTTTGTTAACTTTAATATTGGCAAGAAGCTGACACTCCTTGATTTGCGAAATCATTTAACTGGGGAAGGTTTCAATCAAACTGGCTATGAGGTAAGAGGTGAGTGGTGGACCAGTGGTGGCGGCCCCGACTTAAGAACAGTAAGTCGGGGATCGATTCCTCGCAGGTTCATTACTTTGTGTAGGTCACTTATTTAGGTAGGTAATTTATTTAATTACCACTACTCTCAAAATGGTGAAGGAAAACTTCGTGAGGAAACCGGCATATCTTAGGACCAAGAAATACGAAGACATTTGACATCTACCAACCCGCACTGGGGTTATATTATATTTATCGGGTATTTAATTAACGGTCGAAAATGTAAGAGTTTTGACCCTCTCAAAAACATTAACCATTTGAGGCGATGTATGTACAGCTAAAGTTAATATGTTTAAAACTCCATAAAATATCTTAGCCAAACATTTTAAACACCAACATTCACTGATCGATCAAGTTCTACCGTGGCTAGCAACGGGCACGTGTTTCGTACAACACCTATTAATTTTAACTTTATTGTACCTACAATGTAAATGCAGTTTATCTTAAACCACGCTTAAACTGTGCAAAAACCTATTGCAAGGCCGTGTATGCACGTAAACGCCCGTTTGAAAAGCTAGGAGTTTGAATGACGGATTGTGCAATGCATTACTTTTGTCTTTTGATTCCTGTAATGACTTTATTATAGCATGGGTTCGTGCACAGGTAATAAACTTAACCTGACCATACCTGGGAATTTTCTAGTTACAGAGATACTCGAGGTCAAAGTTCTAAATTTTTCACAAGTATGTTTTATAGGTACTAGTTTTTTCATCATCAGCCTATAATGTTCCCACTGCAGGGACTCAGGCCTCCTCTCTAGGAGAGGGATGGGCTATAATCCACCACGCGGGTCCAGTGCGGATTGGCAGACGTCACATGTCTTCGAATTTTTTGTTTCTAAGATAGAAGTTTTCCTTCTTTTCATACTAGTTTTTTAGGTAATGATTTTACTTAACTTACTCCATGACCTTCACTATTCAAAGCATTACTAAGCACAATGTTTTCAGTGTGCTTCATTGCGTTTTACCACGGCACGTGATTTTTCTTCCCAAAATTAGAGTCGTTTCCTAGCAATATTGTTTTGCATTAGTACCTTCTTAGTTTGATGTACATAATGCTTAGTAAGGGGTTCGTTTATACTCTGTATGTTTTGCACAGTGTTACTCACTTTGATGAAAACAGAATGTTATGTGATGAATTCTTATACGTCTTATAAGGGAATTATTTACTTATAGGAAAGATTTCCACCAATATGCTTAATTTGTTGATCTGTTTTGATAGCTTTGTGTTTACCAGATTCATTTTGAATAGCCGGCATTTTGTCTTTTTTCCTAACAAAATCTTCGAAGTCAGATTTCAAAGCTACATACTAAAATCAAAATATTATGACAGAGATTAAGTTGTATTTTCATTTCTAGTTACAAAAGTTTGCAATGTTTGTTATTGATCTGTCCAGTTATATTGCGGCAGTGGATGTTGCGATATATTATTTTTGCCTATTTCTTTTGCATTTGTTTCAGAATTTTTAGTTAATTTCGTTTTGTTAGAAAAAAACGTTGTGGATAATAAATCTTTGTCCATGGGCATTGCTGCAGACTTGTCTGTACAATTGATCAAGTCCCCAGTAGTTGCTTGAATTATATTATTATTTACTGTTGATTTTAGCTGATCAGCATATTCAACAGAGACCGAATCGTTTGACTTCACATGTGCTGCTGTACGTTTTGCTACTTCACTTTTTTTAAACAGATCATTATTTCTTGTCATAAGCGATATACTATAGTTCGGTATATCTTTCGATTGGGTTTTCGTTTTTTCCTTTGCGGATTCATCATTTGTCCCTATTTTGATGTCAATGTTGGATTGCCCTCTATCGTCTGTAACTTTGAAAATAATATAATCCAGATCACTTATACGCTTTTCGGCATCACCAACGGATCTTTTACTTATAACAGCTTGTTTTTGAGTTGTGGCGTCATATTTTTCACTTTTACTCGCATTATATTCTGGAGCTTGATCTCGCAGATGTTTAGGCGGCTCAGGGGACACTGGCCAACGTGGAGGTACAACTCTTTGTGTATATCGTAAAAAGTTGCGATAGTCATCACTTTTCCTAAAATTGATTTCTTTTGCATTATAAGCTTTTGGCATTGTTTGTATCATATCTTCAGCAATTTCTTCTTTAAGATGCTGAAAATAATAAGGAAAAAATAATGAGCATGGTTTTGCCAAAGTGTGTAAAACCAAATCAATAGTTTTTGCGTGATGGGGTAAAATATATATTCACGTGGTTTTACGTCCTAATTAAATATAATTAAGGATTCTTACGTTCAATTGAGGCGGCTTTACAGCCGTATCATTGAAAACTGTAGGTAGTGGATCAGGGTTAACTGACATCATAAGAAAGACCATAAATCCGAATAAAGCAAGAATAATTATGCAAATGAAAACAATGATCGCCTTTGCTTTGAAACTCATCCTCCTAAGAAAATAAAACAAAATATTAAAGAAAATTTTCAAACCGCCAACTTTTATTATTTTAGCATTTTTTATGTTAGGCGCTTTGCACATTAAGTTGAGGCAAGTTCTATCAACTTTTTAAAAGTATCCTGTACTAGTTGATAGCCGCTATAACGTTTACGGTTGCCTACAATTTTATGGCAATTTGTGAGCAACTTTCGTAGCCGAGTTGCTCCATCTACGCAGCGATAACAGGCAAGTTTAGAAACCGGTATAATATTTTAACAGTTGCTCTTTGCGGCAATTAGGAGCTGACTTAGTCATCGATTGCAGCAACTGTATACTGTTGAGGATCACCGCAACTCGAAACTCAAGTAGCTATGTGTGCGCAGTCCAATTGAAAAATATGTAAGCAGCTAGTTGCTGCAATAGTTGCTCCATGTGCAAAGCGCCTTATCGAATGCAGCTGACTTGCACAACTTTCTTTCTTTCTCCTAAAGAATTCTACTGGATTACACGAGACTTTTCAGACAGAAATACATATACATAGATACTTTGCAACCTGTTTATTCCGTTTAATTTGATAAGATCAGACAGTTACTCGTATACATTATTCTAGCGAATGTATCATCGCTTCAATATAAAGTCGCAAAATAAATAAGCGTAAAGTTTACCGAAAATAAATTTATAGTAATTTTTTGACAGTGACGCAATGTTTTAACAGACTAATGTAAAACCGTAGACAAATTAGTTTAATATAAGAAGTATATACTTCAACTAAGTTTTCTGTCATCATCATCATTTTAGCTGGAACATGTTCTCTGCTGGAAATTAGCCTCCCTCAAGTGTCGCCACATACCGCATCCACCATCCAGTGCAAATGTGCGAATCCCCGCCACCTTCACCAAGTCATCGGCCCACCTAGTGGGAGGCCTTCCACTTCGCAAACTTATCTATCTTATCTATGTCCCATTAAAATAGGTGGACAAAATTTCAGAAATCATTCAGACCACCAAAATAAGGACGATGGTAAAAAAAATAATAAGTAAAACGCATTTAAGTACCTACTCATGAAGGAGGAGTTTGTTCCAGAGTGCCGGCAATTTATTATTTTAAGTAAAAAAAAAACAGTTTATTTATTGTTTTTTTTGTTTTAGATACTCGTATGTTTGGCAGACCTACTGAACGCTGTGTTAAAATTTGTCCACCTATTTTAATGGGACTCTATATTTAATTTTTTTTTGTGTGTGGAAAATCATCAAATGACCCCCCCCCCCCCGCTCTTGGGCAGAGCGAAGGGGAGTGTCAGACTTCTACTGACTGAAAACCGAACCCATGTTCCTTCTTTGCCCTTGCGCCGAGGCCACGTCATCTAGTACAAAAATCCGCGGCCCCGACGTAACGTGCTTTCCGATGCACGGAGGAAATTCGATATGACGTAATGGGTGGTCACCCATCCACAGACCAACCTAGACAAACGCGGCTTAACCAAAAGATCGTCCCGAGTGGCAGTTATTATTAAGCCACAAGCTCCTCTAATGGATGTTGTGTTTGTGATTATTTATTAGGATCGAAAAAGGAAGTCAAGAAATAGCTCAGCCGTTGAGACAAGTTAGTGAATACGACTCTACTCTCGCTTCCCGATAGAAATCAACGAGTCTACGAGTTCGTTCGATCCTACTACACGTTGAATGATTGAACCTCACTCCTTAAAAAAACGCTTACAACCAAAAATAGGCTCATAAAAAAGGCAACTTTCATATCAAAAACTTTATTGTCACACAACTATACCAATCCTTAATAGATACACAATAAAGTCTAATTAACAGTTACTATGTTGCTGAATCCATTTCAAAGTTTGGACAAGATAACAGAACATTTCTTTGGGCTTGTAAACGTTCCTCCTTAAAGAAAATCAGAAAAAAAATCTTTCGGTATTTGCTTTAAAAGCATGTGGTACCTCAGATAATAGTCGGTTATTAAAAAAAAAAAACAATTAACTGAGGTACCACATAAACCATTTTAGAATGATCTAACGTCTAATCAAATTGCACAATCATTTTCCCAACGTGGCGATTGGGAATTAAGTTTAAGTACCATATAATAGGGGTGAGCATATTTTCATCAACCGGCTATAAATCTCTCCAGGTGTCTGCTAAGAAATACCAATAGAACGAACCCAGGATAAAGAAAAAGAAAGCTTTATACAATAAAATACATCTTCAAAATGGCTGAACCTATTCAAACTAAGCTAAGGCACCTTTCCCAATGCCGGCGAAAAGCGAGTAGGCGATACCTACTCGCTTTTCGCCGGCATTGGGCTAGACAACAAAACCGAGGTGTTTGTTCGACTGAGTTCTCGCAAACAACAATTACCAGTAGGTAATTGTTGCAAACATGCATATCTTTCACTCACACGGGACCTACAATCTTTTGAACGTGTTTTAAGTCAGAATATCGTCGATAACTTATCACTTCCTTGCTGGCAATGGGGACTGGTGCCTAATAGAGAAGTACAGTCTTCCCTACCAGTCCACCATCAACATTGGTCTTTATCATTCGGGATGCCTTCTCCGGTATCTGCAGAAGACCTGGGTCCAACACAGTCATGAGGTACAGGATGGTGAGGAACAGAGCGATCACCAGGCAGGAGTAAACCAGAAAGTAGAGCATTAATCGCATTTTCTCTTAGCTGTAAAAACAGAAGGATTTAAATCGTTGCGACTCCTGTCTTAAATAATCAAGTGTCTGTTTCTTTGGAGTTTGAATAATTAAGTTATTTGAAGCAATGATACCTATTCAAAGTGGTATAAGACCTTATTTCTTAGTGATATGGGTTCTAAAATACTATGTTTGTAACGACATGGGAATGTATTCAATACTGTTTTGGAGAGAATATTTTTTTAATTAAAGTTGCTGTTCGATGGCTTTCTCAGGTGATTGTCGAGAGCTTTGGTGCAATGGTGCTGCTCTGTCATCTGGCTCTCATGTGGCTAGCATATCCAACTTTCCATAAAGCGGACATGTCAGAAAACCATTGACCGACACTGTAAGGCATAGCTGACTAACAAGAAACATAGTAAGTCAGATCCTTCAAACTAAGTATATGATCTACGCAAAAAATATTGTTGGGGTTGAGGAACGACTTTCTTGGGGTGTATTATCGCGTTATTCGGTAGGACTTCATGTAACACACGCAGAACATCGAGAAGAAGTGCTTTTCGGCGTCGTTGAGGGTACTTTTACAGGGTGTAAAACGGACAGGGTGTAACTTGAAACGGACATCGAGTTACAAACGGTTCGAAGTGATGTACTGGATACGCGGCGGTTGTACGTGGCGGTTGTGTCGATATCTCATTCGCCCTGTTTTTTTTCAAACTATAACAAACCATATATTTAGGTCCTAAAGCTCTCCACTTTATTTGTTTTGCGTTCGATAGCTTTGGAGAATTATTTGTTTTTGTGATTGAAAATCGCCTTTTATTTATTTTCCCAGTCCTTTTCGTTATTTTCTTCGAATATTGACACACACAATATGACAAGGTCTGTAAGACAGAAAGAGCAAGCAGAGATAATAGAATTTAAATACTTCTTGGTCATTTAACTTAAGGCGCTGACAAGAGCCAAATAGGCTTGTATTGAACAATTTTTTTGCCAAATCTATACAGTTTGACACGGCGGAAAAAATATATGTTAATCTTGAACATATTTCTGATAATTTCGTTGTTTTCAAAACACGTTTTTGAAAAGTTTTCTCGATACAAAAAAATGGTAAACTAACCTCTTAAAATGATCTTCCAACAAAAATATCTGTATTACTGATCAACGTACGTTGGTAAAATTTATAACAATAACGTACCATATTTAAATACAAAATTTGGTTGTTTTTAATTTTTGATTATTTAATAAATTATTTTGATGTAATTAATCTTTATATGGTTTGTAAGAAGTTCGAGCGTTGCGTCATCGCGCTCTCTTTCTTACCTAAGCAATCCGACAGTGAGCGCTTAGGCGCGGTGCTAGACGGACGTATGTGGGTCATACTCAGAAAAAGTGTACATTTGGTGTCTTTTCTTGTCCCGCAACTTCATATTTATGTAAATATTTAGTATTATGATATATTTTCTTTTATCCCCCCTTTTTGTTATGTTAGTCTAATTCTACGATGATATCTCTGGTATTTTCAATTAAATGTTCAATATAAGATTACTTTTTTTGATTTTCAAAACATTGATAAAAATGCCCCCATACATTTTTTTGGTGTCCCAATGACGATTTCACATTTTAAGAGATGAATTGTTACGAATATTCATCGCTTTTTTTAACATTGACTGTGGTTATATTATTCTTGATGAATCAAGTAACTAAATAAGACCAATTTTATCCGTAAATCTTAAACAGAAGGATTTATTTTAATTAAACAAATGTCCCAAAATTATGAAGTTTCGTTACTCAGGGTTAGTAACGCGTGATAAAATTTGAAACGCGAGGACTTAAGGTGGTTTAAATAGTTTTTTTCTAATCTGGCAACGTTATTACTTACGTCAAAATCACTGTCACGGCAGCCATCATGTTTTCGCCGCAGTCGTGAAGTCAAGACGGTGAGAAAGTGTAAATATACAAAAAATACCTCAGGGTGATTAACATCTATTATTTTGGTAAGTTTATTATGTTTTTTGTTTACTTACCATGTTTTCTTCATATCTTTTGTATTATCTAAAAGAATACACTCAGTGCTTGCGTGGTAAAACCGTGGTTTACGTAAAAACATTTTTAGAGGTTACGATTTCTCAGATTTTATTATCATTTTCGTTATATTGCGTAAAATTGCGTTACGTTACGAAACTGAGAAATTGTTAAGCTTAGTTCACAAAAACTAAAAGTGCATATCTATATACCTGTGTATTAATACACAGGTATAGTTGCCGACAGGTTTTTTAATGGAATTTAAGTAAATAATTACCAATGTTTATGGTATTTTTATTTTTATTAATCTAAATAAGACTGATAAGCCAAATATAATCAGGTGTTTTATTCGCCCAATCCATGTGCACCATACCTTATGACATCAGTTTCGTGACGGAGATTCTCAGTATCGTTACCTATCAGTTTAGTTACAAATTCAAAATGTACACTTTTTCTGAGTATGACCCATGTCACTTTGCGCCCCACTGACAGCTATCCGTTCATCTATAAATTATTATTGATCGCGTCACAATGTTAGTCCAGGATCCACGGTACATTTTTTCACTTGATTACTATCAAGCTAATTTTCCGTGAGCAGCTGCATTTTGATGAGACGCCAACATTACCCTATACGAAAACTCTCGATTGTGGCAGGTAATAGGGGCAGCAGGGATAAAATATATATTGATTATATATTATTATAATTATTTATTTGATGATTTTCAAAAATCTATTACTAACTATTTTATTTTTATCTGATGATCATTATCTAAATCCAACATGTATTGATAACGAGCTCATCAAAAATTACTACAAACCAGCTGTTTTTTAGGGGTCCGTAGCCGAATGGCAAAAAACGGAACCCTTATAGATTCGTCATGTCTGTTTGTCCGTCTGTCCACCCGTATGTCACAGCCACTTCATTCGGAAACTATTGAGACTACACAGTTGAAACTCTACAAGTATTCTGTGAACCGCTTTACGATTTTTATACAAAAATAAAAAAAAGGATTTAGGGGGTCGCCCCATACATGGAACTGAAACTATATTTTTTTTTTCATCAAACCTATACCTACGTGTGGGGTGTCTATAGACATTAGACAGGTCTTTAAAAATGACATTGAGGTTCCACAAACAATTTTTTCTCAAAGCCAATCGTTTGGAAGACAGACACTTCCAAATTTGTAAAATGGCGACCGGCCTCGCGGTCGCTTGCCTTCGGTATTGCCAACAATGACCAGCTTTTCAAGGCTGCTATCTCCTCTTTGCATTATGTGGCCGAAATAAGACAAAATACGCTGTAGGCAAACTGTTGACAATCGAGTCTTGATATCGAGTTGGTAAAGGATAGACACATTTGTGCATTTGGCCGTCCATGGAATTCGGAGAATCCGCCTAAAACACCACATTTCGAATGCGTCTATCCTCTGTCTTACTCTTGTTTGGATTGTCCATGTCTTAACTTGTGGGGAAAAATGCTCCTTCCGAGAAGCCTGTGCCTGAAAAGGAACCGATCCAGGCTGATGATGGTTTCGTGACGGTGTTGAGGAGGAAGCGCCGTCAGCGAACCATCAAGAACCGCTGCGGCACGGCTCCATCGGAGCCCAATGTGCATATTCGTGCCGCAAAGCCGAACACTCCTTTGTACCTCTCCCGTCTACATTACACCACTACGACGGAGGACATCGTGGAGTACGTGCGCCAGAAGATCAAGTACGTGGCGAGAGTGCAGCTGCTCGAGTTGCGCCGCAACGTCAACTTTAAGGCGTTTGTGGTGCGAGTACCGACATGCTACCTGCACCTCGTCTTGGAAGAGGACTTTTGGCCGCAGGGGGTGGTGTTTCGACGCTTCCGCGGGCAAGTGCCACATGATCGCACAGTGACGTAGTGCAAGTGTAGTGATACTAATATAGTTTTAAGGTTTTGTTTACTAACACAAGCTGTCAATTATATCGTAGGTATGTATGTTAGTCTGTAAGGTATTTATCTATGGGCCAAAGTAGCCTGAAAATAAATAAATATTATTATTATAAACTCTATGGAGGAAAATCAGGAAAACTAGTGCTCTGACCAAACGGGCCTTCGTTTTAAAACTTATACCACGTTTTTCCCAGATGTTCCGGGGGCGTAATATAGCATCTTTAGCCATGGCTATCCGCCGTTTTATTTCTGTGACGCAGCTACCTTCATTACTTATATTGGAGCCCAGTTAATCGAAGCTGTCCACAGTATAGATGCCTTAGATGTTATAGGCGCCCGATAGCTTTCCCGCACGATCTACCACCATAAGCTTGGTTTTCTGCCTATTTATTGCAAACCCTACTTTGCCACTTTCCACTTCCAATCTGTGCCGTATCTCTTTCATGTTGCCAAATGTTGTAGCAAAGAGAACGGTGTCATCAGTGTACCTCAGATTGGAAATCCACTTTCCACCAACAGTAAACCCCTTGTCCCAGCCCTAAAGAGTCTTGAATGATATTACTCTTCATACATATTGAAGAGCAGAGGTGAGAGGATGCATCCCTGCCTAACGCATTTGAACAGTCGGTGTCTATTTTGACGAAAGAGCGGTTGTTGATGTGTAGGTAGAGGCATCGGACTATGTCAATAAGATGTTGAGGCGTTCCCATGTCTTTAAGAACCCCCACAGCTTGCCCCACTCCACGCAATCAAATGCTTTGGTATAATCTATGAAACATATCAATACAGGGCTGTTAAATTCCCGACTTTTCTCTATAATTTGGCGAACGTTCAGGATTTGTTCCCGCGTGTCTTTGCCTTTAACAAAACCTGCTTGCTCTTCTGGAATTTGTGGCTCCAGAAAGTGTATTAGCCTGTTGTTTATGATGTACAGGAGTATTGATGGTGCGTGGAGTAAGTGCCAAACACTTAATATAATTTTTAGAATCTTGTAGGCAACTTGTAAAGAGTGGGTTTAATAGAAAATATCCAATCCCCAAAACCCAGTTAGTAATTAATCATTTTTAATGACTTCGTTATCGATACATATTGGAAGGAAGGAAGGGGACTCTTTGATCAAACCATACATTTTGTAGGACAAATATTTTTTCAAATAATTTAGATAATTATCATCAGATTTAACAAAAAAAAACCCAGCTGATGATTCTCAAAAGTGTTTGTACATACCACTTTTGAGAATCATCAAACCAACATATTTTATCCCTGCTACCCCTATTACTTACCACAATCGAGAATTCGAGAGTTTCGTGCAGGAAATTGTTGGGCGTCTCGCCGTCTCATCAAAATTAGCTTGATAGTAATCAAGTGCAAAAATGGACCGCGGATCCTGGACTATTTGTTTCTTACTTGGTAGTATGGCGCTAGGGTATCGGAAAAATTGTGGGCGTGTCCAAAAATACTGAAACATCAGAAGTCAATAGCTATTGTCATCGCCTTAAAAACCCGGGTGTTATGGTGTACCTTGTGAGAGGCCAAAAAGTTAAAAGTAGGCCCCATGTAAGCCTATGTCATCTATACTTCTATATCTATACTTCTATACTAATGTTATAAAGAGGTAAAGTTTGTGTGTTTGTATATTTGCTAAATTGTAAGGGGTAATCTCGGGATCTACAGAACCGATTTTAAAAATTCTTTCACCAATAGAAAGCCACATTATTGCCGAGTGTCATAGGCTACTTTTTATCCCTGTATTCCCACGGGAACGGGATCTACGCGGGTGAAACCGCGGGACGTCCGCTAGTATAAAATAATTTGATTGTGATTTTAAAAAGATAAATTATTATCTAAAAATATGCTTCTTTATCTACATATTCTTTAATCTACAGCTCTATAAATTATAGATAATGTCAATAGGTACTTTATTGCTCTTGATCATCAACAAGCTTTCCCAGAAAAAGGGCTTTGAAGCTAAAGTTCCAAGAGCCAGTGTCACTTGAATATCAAGTGGCCCCCACGCTTTATAAATATCGACAGGGTAACGTGGGAGATTATTAATTCATTTTAGCATTTTATGCAAAGGGCAATGGAGAGGGCTATGCTCGGAGTTTCCTTGCGTGACAGAATCAGGAATGAAGACATCCGCATGAGAACCAAGGTTACCGACGAGCCCGAAGAATTGCCAGATTTAAGTGGCAATGGGCAGGGCACATTGCTCGCGGAACTGATGGCTTAAGGGGCCGAAAAGTTCTGGAGTGCCGAACCGGAAGACGTTGCGTTGGAAGGCCTCCCACTAGGTGGGCAGATGACCTGGTGAAGGTTGCGGGTATCCGCTGGATTCGAGGCGTACGGTTCCGGTCAATGTGACGACACTTAGGGTAGGTCTGTCCAGCATTGGACGTCATTTGGCTGAAATGATGATGATGATGAGCATTATTTAAGTAATGAATTAACATATGTTACAGACTTCCGGTACTGCGTATACCAGCTCGACTTAAGTAATTATTTATCGATGATAGTTAATGAACATCAATTATTGTGATTAGATTTATTAAGTTGTATTTAATTGAAAAGTAATTATTTAGTAATGTTAAATAATAAGAATACTTTTTTTACGGCACCTTCTGCTTGTCAGCTTCCGGTGAATATTAAATTATTATTAATTAAGATTTGAGTGATAGTTGATCATTAATTTTGTTACTTAGCAGTTAATTAATATAACTCGATTTATTCAATTATTTAATTGCAATATTTAGGTTTTTGTAGAACTGTATAAAACTCGAAGCGTCGGGTATTTGAAGGCTGTCGTTTTGTAACCGTCGAGGCAGAAAGTTACGCTGACCAAAATAAATCCGATATAGTGCAACCATATTTTATTTGGACCATCTACTCTGACCACCTTCTACACATATTATACTTATATTGAGGCAACGGTGGCCGTGGTGGCAGCCCCAACTTACGAATAGTAAGTCTCGGTTCGAACACAGGCAGGCGTATTACTTTGTGTAATTTATTTCATCACCATTGCTCTCAAAACGGGGAAGGAAAACTTCGTGAGGAAACCGGCATGTCTTGGAACCAAAAAATTCAAAGACTTGTGTCTTCTACCAACCCACACTGGGCCTACGTGGTTGATACCATATTTCTCCTTGAGAGGAGGCCTGAGTCCCTGCAGTGGGAACAATATTACTCCATGATGATGACCAAAAACATCTACAAGTGGTACTTATAAGTATTCTATTCTTTGCCATAAACCTCTTCAAGAACTAAAGACTTCTGTCATTTGGCAGAAAGTCTTTAGTTCTTGAAAATAAAATAAAGGAGCAGTGACATTGACATTTTTTACAAGTGTATTTTTTCATGAAAATGTTTTTTAATTCGAAATAAATATAGATTTACTATTAATAAACTTATAAAGAGGTAACTTAAAGTACGTAAGTTTTATGTTGTTCTTCCCACGTGTGTAATGTTCTTATTTCCTTATTGTAGCGAAATATCAAGACTGTAATGTAAAAGGTTAGGCAGAAATGAAAGTGGCTATTACAGAGAAATGTCTTTAAAATGTTGGAATAACCCAATATTACTTTGCCAGACCCGAGAATCGAACCTAGGACCTCATGTGCAGCAGCCGCGCTTGCGAACACTAGACCAACGAGGCAGTCAAGTAATGTACTATTATGTACACCTCTGCCTAACCCTTCGGGGATTACATGAGTGATATTATTTTATGTTTACCTGCTCTTTTCAACAGGGCAATAACAACGAAAGTCAAAGTCAAAAATATTTATTTCAAGTAGGCCAGTAACAGGCACTTTTGAATAGTCAAATTAAACTAACTGCGGCACTCAGAGATATCCAACGATTGCTCAAGCCGCCACCCAGCAAAGGCCTGACATAGTTTTGTATGACAAAACTGCCAAAAACCCTTACCAAGCGACGGCTCAAGCAACCACTGAAGCTCTCCGAGTGCGGCAGAAAGTCCTTATTTCAACGCAACAGAAACTACTATACCTTTTTTTTTTTGGGTGAGTTTGATATCATCAAATGACTCCTCCCGCTCTGGGCAGAGCGGTAGGGAGTGTCAGACTTCTACTGACTAAAAACTACCCATGTTTCTTCTTAGCCTTTAGTGTCGATGCCGCGGTTTCTCTTTCGAACAACCCGCAGAATTACTACAAACCACAACAAAACAACTAGAAACTACCTACTATTATATACCTTAATCATTTTTTTTTTTCAGTAATGACAAAAGGATCTGTAAGGCACAGCTTAACCGACTCTGAAATAGGGTCGATCCGAACAGACCGTGCAAGTAAATTAGGGGCTATCCTATGTCCCACAGCCTGTGCCCTTCTCCTAGTGTGCATCTTCGCAGTTTCGTTCATAGGCACAAAGTTAGCTTACGACCAATATGAAGAGTTCTGCACAGGACGCCGGTTTGATGTCGCTAAGCTGTATATATTTTCTAATATCACTTTAAAAGCTCAGCCACTTCCTGTGCAAGTTGATAATGTTGGTATGACTGGTATGGTTGTTTGATTAATAAATGGTTTAATATTGTTGCACTGGAATGTTTTATTTTTGTGGTTAGCGTTGCTTTGGTAGGACGTACGCTAAACTAAAGCCCGCACGGGTGAGGAATCGTTGCAAAATTACCTTAGAAAGCCCGTTGGACGCGTAGCGTTTACACTGCGTAGTCGCTGGGGATGCCTCCCGTAGCCACTGCACTGGCGCTGCGTAGCCACTGCGCTGGCGTTGCGTAGACACTGCGCTGGTGTAGCGTAGCCGCTGCGCTGGCGTAGCCCCTGCGCTAGCGTTGCGTATTCCTTCGCTGGCGTAGCATAGCTGCTACATCGCGTTGACTTTACGTAATAAACTAGAAACGCAACACCCCACTTCCTATATAAGTACTAGAAATCACTTCCCTAAATGTGAGACTCTTATCAAATATAAATAAAACACATTACAATCTGCACCAAATAGTACCCAAGAGTAACAACACACAAGACAAAATTTAGATTATTATATTATTATCTCTGCCATTACTCTATACGAACTTTGAAGTTCAGTCTCCCTACATGAGGTACACAACGACATCTGTTGAAGTCACTATGTACTTTAAGCGTAATACCTAGGTACTCAGTTACTACGCAGAAAACTGCCCGTGCTAGCGGGAAAGCGTTTTCCTTGAAACGTTTACTGCTTTGGTGACTAGATGGCGCCACATGTAGCTTGATACGTGTTTTCTCAGGTGCGTTGTTTTCTCGTCAATTTTCATGAAGGTATGTTTGGTTGATAAAAGGCGAAGAATGGCATTGTCTACAGTTAGCAATAAAAGGACTATTGATTTATAATGTGGAGTGATATTAAAGTAAATAGGTACTAATAGGTCTGTTATTAGAGAGTTTAGTTCTCTAATTGATTGATTTGGAATAATAATTTATAATTAATTAACAGTTTAATCTTATTTCGGGATTAGATATTGTTTATATTATAATATTACTGGATTAAAGGAGTATAGTATTTAAATAACAAATTGCTGCTACTGCTAACAAATTATAATGACCAAATAAACTTAAAATTAGGTGTTATTATTAAAATAAAATTACGTAGAATCAATAAAAGAATCATTCACACCTTGAAAGAAAGCAATAAACATGTTAAAGTCATCTGAACTAGGACAACCACATGCAGTATATTTATCCACAATTTCCTTTCTACGAAAAAAAAAAGTTTCACAATTTTCACAGAATTCCATAACACTACAAGGTTTCCGAACGCCCCACAATTTTCAGCGCCACATTTTTTTGCTCTGGCAACGTGTAAACTGACAGAAAACAAAATGGGCGGCCTCTAGTCGTCGGTAGTTAGTTTCGAGTAGATTTTTTCCTAATATTATATTGTTATAACGTTTAAATTTTGTACTCGCGATATAGTTCCTTGGTGCTTGTGTTGTTAGCTCGGTGGTTCGTGTTATAAATTGTGAGTATTCGCTCTGTTTTCCTTGTAATGTATGTTTTACAACTTCTATTGATTGTGTTAGCGTACTAAAGGCCAATGTCAGCCTTTCAGTAGGGGTGAGATGCGTGCATTCTTAGAATTTCGGTTTACTACTGTCTGATGTGTGCGTGTTTTTATTTCTAAATAATTACGTCGTTTTAAACTATGGATTACGGTAGTTAGGAGTATTTGGTATTGTTTTTATTATATAATACCTATATCGGTAATTTTTCTTACATAGATAAATAACATCCATTTTTCGATCATTATGAAGTAAATGGAAAATAAGGATTTAGCATTTCATACACTGCTGAGGTATTTTCATATTAACACAAAATATTTTACAAATGGTATTTTTCGTATTGAAAATCGATTTAAGTAGGTAGGTAGGTTATTTTAATACCTAATTAATTATTCATTGACGTATAAGTTACATTTCTTTGTTTTACATATTACGGATAACATAATTTAGTATTTTGGTAACCCTGAGCTGCATAATTTACATTAGGATAAACAAAAAATACAATGGTTACCTTCTAGGATTACTTACGATTACAGCTTGTATTTTAAACATATTAAATTATGTATAATTGTTTCTGCGTAATAAGTAACGATTATTCTGTTAAAGGCTTCATATTTTATGGAGTACGCGTATGCTTACGATGCTCTACGCGCTCGTGGAGACCAATACAAAAGCTCGTGGAGACAATAATGTTAGAATGTTTGTAGTTCTTGGAGAAGACTGAGTAAAAGGTATACATACATAAACTGGTAGTAGTAGGTATAAACCTTACTTAATACGGGGTAGGCAGAAACCCCAAACACCACCTGCTACGATTCTTACATAAGCTCCTTTTGCCTTGTCCACATTCATACACCTGTTCATACTTAATTTAACATTAATCGCTAAATGCAGTACTAAATGAAATTAGGACTATCGGACTATTATAATGCCTTATAATATCATCGCCATAGGCATATATGTATCCAATTCTATCATTTAGAAGATGGGTTAAGTTTATACAATGTGTTGAACAAGTAAAAAACTTGATGAATGAATAAATAATCTGCTTTGTAAACTCATAAAGACGGTCGATTCCTTACCGATACGAAATTGACCAGTCATAACATTAATAGTTCACAATGCGTAAATTTATTTGTTTACAAATAAGGTTTTAGCTACAAGTGTTTTATCAGGGTTCGGACTCTTAATGACAAATATCTTAAAACACTTCACGTAAATCCGAACGCAATTTTACGGCTTTCGCACGTTTCCAACATTAGTCAATTTAAAAAAGGATCATAAGCATTGTTTAATTGACAAACAAAGAGTTATTCACCAGAAAAAAAAAATGTATACTCATTTCAAATAAAAATTTTATGTGACGGAGAAAACTACACAAAGATGACTCGATGGCTATGGGGGAGGCCTTTGCCCAGCATACCCACCACCTCCCATGGCCCCACCGACATCTTGTCATATGGGCTGAAGCGTCAAGGAGACGACTGCGGACATAGCACGCCTAGTTAGTTCACGTGCCATCACCGCAGCCGCTGCTTGACTCCTTGTTACAAATTCTAGTCCAGTCCCTTGTCTCCTTTCTCCCCTTTCTGGGGTGGCAATCTAGCTAGTCCACACGATGTGTATAAACACCACATTACGGCTTCGCTGCCCATCCTGGACCAGCAGTGGCACAATATAGGGTCAAAAAAGTATGATACTAACATAATGTAAAATTAGGCCCCTGAAACTAGGTGTACCTTAAGTACACTCACATTTTGCCAGTCGTATTTAAGTCCCATGTAATAGGGGGCGAGCGTATTGCCATCAATCGGGCACATATCCAGACTCCGTAGCTGCTACTGAGGAATTCCTGATGGGAATACCCAATGATACTTCCTAGGAATTAAATCCAGAACTATATACAGTCTATAGTTTCTGTAACGTGGTTCCTTTTTACTTTACAGCTCCAAAAATGTTAACAACCCTAAAATGTTCTCGTAAGTTTGTATTCATATTTTATTTGCCAGCATATTTTTTTCCTTTTAATGTGCTTACGCCCCAGCTGTTAAACTAAAGGGGAAACATTTCCGGAGACCAAAATACCGCTCTTTTAAGTTTAAAACTGCTTCTAGTAGATTGTAAAGAAATGCAACATTAGGAAATAATGATGCTCACAAAAGTAGAACGTTCAGGGTCGGCAATAATTTATTGTCAGTGAAAATTCAGTTACAGGTCCATTATAACACCTACTTATCTACCTAACCTTACCTATCCCTTTTTAATTAAAATTAAAAGTAATGAACTCTTGTACCAGGCTTATATCAAGTAAACGGATTCTTACCTGAAAAAAAAATGCACATCTATAGTATCAAAGAATTCCCGAAGAAATTATTTCATGTTGCTTACATAAGAGTCTCATCCCTTCTCGAAAACATACCAACATGTTACCTATCTGCGCATCCCCTGCACCTCTTGGCACGCTACACTAAAAGATGAACCATTACATCATCTTTTTGCCGCGAAGCCACCTACACCTTTGTATAAAGACCTCATTCGGCCCGACCTCATCAAGTCTTCTTGCCGTATGCATGGAGCAAACATTAAGTAGCGCAGCCTCACGAAAACCTTTTTCTTTCTTTCCTTTTTTAAGAATAAACTAGATGACCTACTTTTTACTGGCCGTTTTTTTTTTCTTTTTGTTGACTTCTCGTTATGAAGACAAAGGTAACATTTGAATGAATGTTTGAATGAGAATATTTTTAGTACCTATTCGCATTTGCGTCATTGGTTTTTGTTTTCGTGCTCTTAAACTTTTTATTTTGGGTAAAAGTTGATAAGTTTTACGGAAGATGTGCTAACGTAAAACGTCATAGACTTTTACGTAATGGTCACAATCTATAGCTTTGATTTAATCATTCCAAATGTTTGCAGTATATTACTTCAAGACTGTATTAATGATAACCAGAATAGGAGCCTGCTATAATTTTTTTATTCAACTGACAACGTTGGTTTACCCAATAAATGTCTTAGCGAAAAACTCCTCAAAGTTTAAATTTACTTAATTATGGCAATTCGCGGTGTAAGAATCAGATGAACGTATCTTCTTTTTGTCAATTTTACAGGAGAGCTAAAAAACTGTGTTTATTTTACTTCTTTGAAGTGTTATATAGACGATAATATAAATTGCACTAGTGAAAGAAGTATACAGAAATTCTCACATACTATTAGAGAGTTAATATGTATAAAAAAATATTATATAATTGCACTTATTATAAGAAATATTTATATTTTTTCAGAAATTGGTTGACGTACATTATTATTTACTAGCTGATGACCGCGGCTTCACATGATGATGTCGTTCAAATTATATACTAAAACCTTCCTCTTGAATCACTCTATCTATTAAAAAAAACCGCATCAAAATCCGTTGCGTAGTTTTAAAGATTTAAGCATACAAACAAACAAACAGACAAAAAAGCGACTTTGTTTTATACTATGTAAGGATTTATTGACTTTACAGGTACGTCGTTTTGGCACATCGTGTAGGACCACTTTTAAGGTCCATTTGTAAAAAAAAACGATTTTCGAAATTTTGGTAGATACGTTCATCTGGTTCTTACACCGCGAATTGCATCCGCGATATATGAAAAAATCCAGTATTTGCAACTTACGTATTCCGTTATACGTAAATCAATACTGAGACAAAAATCCCAGACATTGAGACTGGCGACACCATGTGCCTTCCACGTCTAGTCGAATGTAAAACGACATCGGGGTTGTATCTGTTGGAAGCTCGCCAAAAGAGACCGCAGAAAGGGTTGAGCCGTGCTTGCATAAATCGGGGAGCTTGAGATCTTTTTTAGACAAAATGCAAGTTGAATCGATAGAATACTGTGATTCTGTAATCCATAAAATATGGGAAACAGCGAAAGGCACAAGTTACTTCCCATAAAAGGTAGAGTATCTACAGTACAGTTAATATATCACATCAAAGAAAGAAACATCGAAAAGGGGCGGATGCTACTTTGAAATATGGTAACAATCACTTGTTAAAATGGGTATCAAGATTTATATGATTTATATATGAAAAGTACTATACAGTATCTTAAAGATAATAATATATGCTATTTCAGACTATAATCGAATACTGGGCCAAAGATCCATTCAGACGTTCGATTTTGATTCAGAAACAAACATTCATCCTTACTTTTTTTTTGCTTCATTATTAGTTGTTGCCTGTTGTTGTTCAAAATGAATGTATTCTTCGTTATAAAGTTCATATCTTCTAGATTAAACTAAATTATGGCGAAAACTGCACCAAGAAAAATATAAGGACAACGTGGTGAAGCAGACAAAAACAAAAAGCACATGCTTTCTACTTCTTTAAAATGCTAATATCACAAAACCTTTGCCTTTGGACCTTTAAGTAACAGAAACGAAACTCTCTAACCCCAAAAGTGCTAAAACCCGAGGAATAATAAACACTGGAAGTACAGTTCTACCTACCTACATACTCCTACTATTTCCAATCCTTCTTGTTATCTCCAAAAATCTTAGTAAAAGCAAAGTGTGCTACTTAAAGTAAGACAGTTAAGGGTCCTTTGATCCTATCACACATTATGGGATAAGGAAGGAACGTTCCCTATCGGAGGCAGCGAGCTATCCGGGATAGGGAGCAAGGTCACGTTACATAAAACGTTCCGCCTTTGCGCCTTTTTGACATCGAATTCCGGGAAAAAGCGTAGAAGCGGCTTCCTTCATTTGCTTTGGATAATCCTAAAAAATGCTTTCGCAGTTCTTGATGTAGAATAAGTAGAAAATGTACTTAATTTTACTTTATTACCAGACATTTTTACACGTAAAACAAGTCCTTAAAATGGCTTATGTAAAGGAGTATGCAACGTCTACATGCATAAAACTTACGTTTATTTATCAGGTTTTTGCCTTGGAACTTTTATAAGATTATAAGATCATCATTTTGTTCGAGAGTTTATATCTCATGGGGAAAAGGAAAGTTTTAAAAAGTACAAAATTAATCCAACTAAACCTTACACTTATTATGAATATGAGTAGTGAGGTCTAATACAATTTTTTATGCCGGTGGTATGATCTTGGTGTTGTTGTCTAAATTGATTTGGTCCAGGTACTAACATTACTGTAACATACAGACAACATAGTACACAGGAGACGATAGGAAAAGACATAATCTGTCCCATGTATCTGTAACTTGAAAATTATGATATCTATAAACTTGACACACACTCCACACGTTAAGTCAATGTAAAAGTAATCGATACTGTGTTAAATTTTAAATATTACTTATAGGGGATAACGTTCAAAGTCACGATACCTGATGAGGGCATACAAGTGGCAATATCTTTCAAATCATTTCATATTGGCTAACCATTTTGTTTTTGGTAGTTTATTTTATTACATGGCAGACATTTCCATCATCCAGAGGCTGATTGATATGTGCTGATAACACAAGCCCTCTGTCCTACATCGACAAGAATACTTAATATGGTAAACGCTAAAAAGGAACCAGGGTGGTTTTTAGTTTTTTAGTCAGTAGAAGTCTGACACTCCCTTCCGCTCGTACCCACAGTGGGAGAAGAAACTCCAAAAAAAAAGAAGTGGTTATCCTCCTGAAAATTGGGTAGTGTATTATTTCAGCAGTTTACTCTTTCTTTTCTGTTTACCACACAAATTTACCATTTACTGGTAAGTACTTTCAGTAACAGTCAAGCATGTCTCACCAGCATCATGTTGAGATGCGGTCGACATGTCCGATCCAATCCCACTTAAGCTTAACGGTTTTCGAGTAACTTTGGCTTTGGCTCGCAATCTTGCGTACCTATACGTGCCTATACGATCCAAAAGTTGAACCAGACACTGCCCTCTAAAAAATTATGTTAACAAACCTCGATTATAGCACTAAAGGGGGAAAGTCTTGTGGCTAAATAATAACAGTTGCTAGGGTTGATCTTCAAGTAAATCAACGCTTCCCTAGGTTGACCCGCGGATAAGTGACGAGTCATTACTTATTGAGTTCCTCCGTATGAAGAATGCGAGTGGTCTTTTCTCCATACAAACGCTCTCGCCTGTTTTCTTTTTGGTTAATGACCCTAGAGCAATGATTTTTTACAGAATAATAAATATTAACTATTTGTATGCCCCTGTGTTTTCCTTTTTGGTGATAAATAATTTTTATAAGCACTAGAATCCTCAAAAAATGCTCAAAATTGCTTGTTTAGATCGCTGTTAACAGAGTCCTAGTGTACAAATTTGACAACTATTAACGAAAAAAGAAAAACATAGCGGCGGTAATATACTCCTTATTCATTGTCTAAAATATCTTTTAAATTGGTTCAATATTGGAGGAGGAAATAGGCGAGAGCCAAACCTCGAATTATAACTTTTTACTTAAGCTTTTGAGTCGGCTCTTCAGTTGTCCTTATCGCACGAATTTGAGGGCAGGAAGACGGAGAGAGACAGCGATAGTGTAGAGAGACAGACGGATGGACGGAGAGAACAGCACTCGCATTTCCTCTTAAGCCGTTGGTCCCGACTGGCATTTGTAAATCTTTGACAGTCAATACAGTCAGTGGCCTCAAATCTCGGATAATACTTCCAATACTAACTGGGTTATGGAGATCAGATAGGCAGTCGCTCCATGAAAAGTACCTACTTGTATTCAGCTGCATTCAGTTAGGCTGGAAGCCGACCCGTCGGGAAAAGGCTTTGCAGATGGTTATACCAATATGGCCTTTGATTTCTTTGCGTTACTAATAATAAAAGAAAGAAAGAAGGAACTATTGATAGAAACGATATTAGACAAGTTACTTATGTCGATAAATATAAAATTAAAGTTGAAATTTTGAAAAGGCTATCTGAAAGTATTTCATCTTAATAATATTCAATGTTTTTCATGAAAATTTAGGTCAAAATTCAGTTCCCTTAGATAATCTGTTACCATATAAGCTACCTGGTCACAGAGGATTCCTAAAATCCACAAACAGTAGTTCTTAACATTCTGGAAATCGTTTAACATTTCAATCAATTCAATTAAGTAAATGGCAATTGAATTATTTATTAAATCGATATCTTAATTCGAATAGTAAACAAAGATTAGGCATCCCAAATGTAGCCAGTTATGTGTATGACCCATTAAATTATATTAGGTACCATCAACTGCGGACTCCTGCTACTTTGAAATTCCTAAAGGAAAATCCCGAGAACACTGGGAATTGAACTGCACTCGCTATTTGCAACCACTAGCTAGACCAACGAAGCAGTGTACATACTAAATTCATTCAGCAGAAGTAAGTGTCAGACTTCAACTGACTAAAAATCACCCATGTTCCTTCTTAGCCCTTTGTGTCCAGGGCCGCAGTTTCTCTTTCGAATAACCCGTAGCCCAGATTTGTTCAACCTTCTTTTCTTTTGGTTAGAGCCTAACCTGTGGGACCCTACTATGACGTCTTAAAACAATCCTAACTTATTCTTAATCCAGTGTGAAAACGTGACAGAACTATACAGGATGTCTAGCGCCATCTCTTTTCCACACTGGATTAAGAATAAGTTAGGACTGTTTTCAAGACGTCATAGTAGGGCACCTGGCGTCGGAGTTTTTATGCCAACCATGGCCCTCTGACTTGGCTTGACATGCTGTCGAGAAATATCTCTGGTTTCTTGATGTTTTCCTTCACCGAGGCAAGTGATAGTGGGGGATCGGACCGACTCAAAAAAATATGATTCTGTTTAGTCCGTCAGTTAGATTATCGAAAAATATTGGATACGTGTTTTTTGTTATAACAAATGAATGAAAATTGACGAAGTTATAGCGCGTCAAAGATCATGGAGTGGGGCTTGAAACGTCACTTGAAGGTAGAAAATGTACTAGCATATGACGTCACACGAGTTTTCGAAGCACTGCATCGTCTTCATTTTTTGTTTACGTAAATACGAAAAAATATGTGGTCAATATTTTTTGGAAATCTATCTGACGGACTAATTAGTTTTTTTTTTGTCCGATCCCCTATTATAGACTAAGCTCATGAATCCGAAAAATCAAAATCAGAGGTGCGTGTCTTTTTTTTTAATTGTGGGAAGTCTTCAAATGACTCTCCTCCCGCACTGGGCGGAGCGAAAGAGAGTGTTCGACTTCTACTGACTGAAAACTACAAATGTTCCTTCTTAGCCCTTTGTGTCTGGGGCCGTGGTATCTCTTTCGAATAACCCGTAACACCGACAGGAAAGATGCGTGTCTTGAATTCGATTACAGGACCTATGATTTAGCAGTGTATAGGCCACAAGGTTTCCACTGTTATTAGGCAGCCAATAGGAGGACTAGACATATTGATTTCATCGACAGAAAGAAAAATGCACATTAACTGTCAAACGATGGAACACGTGGCTCTCTAAGTGTCGCTACATAAAAAATTATGAAAGAATAAAAATCTTATCTTCACAGCTATTGAATTCTAGATTAAGTATGACGAACATGCCTTATACTTCGTCATGATGAAGAATGAAAATAATATAATACCAGCTGTTACAGCAAGTATTTATTGTTCCACAGCTGAGCAAAGATCTCATTCCATAACTTCCAGCTATTTCTATTAATTCCTACTGAACTAATTACTTGATTAGGTGCAGTTCTAAACAAAGAGTTAACCGTGAATGACCACTGTCCAATACACACTGGAATAAAAAATATTAAGACAAAAGAACTTGCAGCATGTCATCTCTCCCTAAATAGGGTATGATTCTGTTTATGATATAGCATTACATCATTGTCATCTATCCAAATACAAAAATACCACTCAAAATACTCTGAACTAAATACTACAAATTAAAAGCAGCTTCCTCAACTCGGTCACAAGATGGCATACCAAACGCTTGACCCTTAAAGGAGCATTTTTTATCTGTGCATGGATTCTAGGCTTCCTAAATGTCAGTTGACGTCCCTTTCTCAACTAAATATGTTGGGGTTGGCTTCCAGTATTTTACATGAAGCGACTGTCTATCTGACCTCAGTTAGTACTGGGTAATACGATACCCTTTTTATTTTCCCAATATTTTACCAACTCTCCATCTCAAGTACTGTCGTTTTTAATAAAAAATCGAACTAACCTATAACTACCAATTCATAACCAGCTGAATGGCATGCAAAACACATAAATTCGCTCCGTACGTATAACACCACTTACAAAATCATACGCGTCTGACGTACACACTGACCTAGTTCCTTCTTCCACCTGGGATGCGTCCTGACGTCATAGCACAACGTCACCAATGACACACTGACCTATTTTCCACCCGGCCGTGGCGGGGGGGTGTGTCCCATTCAGGTTTAATCCCTGCATAGCGCCTATTTTTAGCCCACTACTTCATTCATTGAATGTCATGCAATACAGATGTGGTATACGCTTGTCCTATTTTCGATATAAATAATAGATTTTGCAATGGATGTAACCTTGCTTCGTGGAGGGTTTACGCTTTGAGTATTGTCCTTGACATATGTTTTAGCGTTATGAGACGTAGGATTAAGAGGAGATTCGGATGGGATGTAATGGTGGAGCAATTGGGAGGGTTGAAACGCTTGGGGCTTTGGTTTGTTGGTTATTCATGTCTCGTAGGAACTCACCATGGGCATTGTGAGAGGAAATAAATACGGTGATAGTAATGTCCTTTGTCAAAATGGTGCGTTTGTGTGATTAACGCCCAAATACTCAAACGTCACTCAATTTTAAGTTGCACTGAGTATTTGGACGTAAGTGTAATCTCACAAAAGGCAGTTTATGTAGCTGATGCAGCAATTTGTGTCTAAAATGGAGTTTGTGACTTGATTTAGTATGAGTCTGTAGTTTGAAAAATTAATACTGTTACCTTATACCCGAGATTGTCAGAGACCAAACCTTACTAAGATGGATGAAGGTTTTAAACTTTATGTTGTCTACAAATTCAAACCCACCTTTTATTTAGGATTGGTCGTAGCAGGGGTGCCTCTACGCAGCTAGTTTGAGCCAAGTGTAGTTGTATTTGTTGTGGTTTACAATCTAAAACTATATTTTAATGACATAATTGTTAGCTGCTTTCGCTGTTTTATTAATAGATAAGGTTTACACGTTACACGGTCGTTAGAACATAATTATCAAAAAATATTTTTAGACAAAAAATGAAATGAAACCAGCGTAGTTTAACTGATATAATAGGTACGCCTAACCTACAATAGTACAAAAGAAAAGGAAAAATGGAACGTAAATGGAACTTAGTGATTGGTATAGAAAACACTAGGACCGAGGATATTTCAAGACTATCGATATTACTAATGCAGGAGTTCTCGCTTGACTAGGAAGCTATTTTCGTCTATCATTAGAAATTAATACCATAGAAGAGATAGGAACCTGAAGTATTAGTATTCGCGAAGTAGGTAATAGTATTTTGAGGCAGATGTCTGCAGTGCCACTTTAACGCGTTTTTCTCTTTATGTTTTTCGGTTTTCTCTTTACTTTTATTGTCATTATAGTTGAGAAATAAATATTTAATTAACTGTTTATACAATTTGACCATAAAATGAAGTTGGACGGAAATAAGTAATAAATCATCTATGGAAAATAATTAATTAATGCACGGTTTAAGGAGTTTTACTATAGGTTAGTGACCAAAATTACGATGGATGGACTGTGTATAGTGTGTATAACATGATCTAGCAAGAAAGGAGGTGTCTGATTAGTTGATGAGTAATAGATACGTAGACATAGAATAAGACATGCTGCGCCGACCCCTTATGAATAGGTAAAAGGGCACGAAAGTACTAATATAGATATGTGACATAGTTTGAAGACACTATTAATGATGAAAAGACAAAGTTCCATATATACCTACTTAAACTAAGTTTTGTTACAAGTTTACCATACGTGCATAATCACGTGTCCCCTACATATGCTTGACGATAAAAATTAAACGAATATGTCATCCGTGTCGCTGATTTCGTCTTAGATCTCGGCGTTATTAAGCGTAAAGTGACAATTGAATAGATTTGACCTCTGACCACCACGGTCCATAAATACAATGATGACAGATAGGAGTGATGCTCGGATTTATAATGTGTAAGCATCTGAATCATATTTAGTGTAACATAGTTTGAGCTTTGGAAGATAATGAATTTAACTGGTTTCTTTTTAAGGCGCAGATAAGAGGGACACCGTAAAAATGACCTGTTTTTCGATGCAGAGTTAGCCGTATTGCTACTTATTACAATTCCAAAAAAAATACAGTGTATAGTCAAATGTATAGGGTAAAGACTTATGCAAAAATATTTTCTAAAATTAATCACGAACCTCGAAAAAAAAAACACACGAAAAAACTTTTTCGTCTCGAAATGCTCAATATTTTGAGCGTTATCTGTTATTTTTTTTTACTATTAGAAAGGAAATTTAACCAACTAAAGACATACCTATGTAAAAATATTTTAACATTACTGCGTATTTTTTTTTAATAAATTAACTGCCCGCGCCCTTGAGCGCGCGTTTAACTCATCGCCTAAACAAATAAGGTTGAAAATGGGGATGCGTTTGATTCTCGTGACTGCCAATGTGAACGATAGTTCACAGATTTAATAGACGGCTCCCCCGTATTTGATTTAATTTTGTTATGTATAACCTTGCATAACTTTTTACAGAGAAGTCCGATTTAAATATTAAAAATTAGAATATAGTATCTAATAAGAAAATAAGGATAGGATTATAATCACACTGAAACATTTAATTTGGCAACTGTAGCGAAACTGGAGATAATTTAAATAAACGTGTCTGCATATACCTAAGTGATGTATTTCTCGTTACAATGATTTTTTTATGCAAGCATGGCATCTATCTCACGACTAGAACACAGTTGACCTATCACCTACTGGCACGGTTAATAAAACGCAAGATAAAAATATACAGCCATTAAATATGCATAGGTACCTCACACCACCATGAGGAATATTATAACTGCCATAATTTACCTAGGTTTGATGGATAAGAGTATTTTCATGATTGGATAGATCTTTTTTAAGTGAATGAATGACTGAGTTAAAAATCCTTGTCTATTCAGAGTTATACAGTCCTGTAGAATATTACCTAAACAAAACAGTCACAAATTAACTATTCATTTTACATCGTACAATTTATAGTGTATTCAATACAATGGAATATTTATTATCAAAGCAGTGCACCCGAGAACTCGAGAAATCAATGCAATAGGTTGACCTGAGGTAATATTGCTATTCAGTGTTCGACAGGTGAATTGTTCACTGCTGTAGTGCTGTTCAATGGACATTACATTGTGATTCACTGGAAACCAATATCAGCTTTGTGTTTGTATAAGTTAAGATGGTTTTAAAATTACCAGTTAACGATGAAAAGTCAAAAAAAAAATGTAGTGCCAGCTGATCCTTGTGTATTTTAATTTTTTTATTTGTGTACATCTTAAGAAACTCGAAAACTGTGACAATAAGAGGAACTTTAATTTTATTACCTTTTGTGTCATAACGTATAAATAAAACTTAGGCTTTCTAAGGGTTTCTTTCAAAGCAAAATCAGAGCAAAAGCGTTGTCTCACACAGAAATAAAATTAAAAGAGGGAAATATCGTCTCACTGCACGCTGGAAATTTAATTCTGTCAAGTCCAGGTTTCCTTAAAATGTTTTCCTTCTTAGTGGTAACAAAAACATTACTTAACCTAAAGCTCATGCGGGTAAAAATACTGCATAGTATTTAAAAGATAACTGCCTATCTCGCCTTTTTGTGGGTGCTTCCGGCATTTTGCCTGCATGCAAACTACTCTTTTGGCTGTAGCTAGAAAACGTAATATCTTCATAAGAGCATGCACTAGTAGGCAAGCAGGCAGTATATTTATACTTGCTTAATAGGGTGCAAGTAATTCTGTAAGCAAAGCTTAGCTTGAAGCAGATATGAATATTACACGGGTAATAATAGCAAAGCTAAATGCAACCCTAGAGGCAGGGAATATGCAGATGAAGATGAAACATCTCAGAGCTTCAAAATATAGAATGGCCTCAATTTTATGAATTCAGAAGTTCAGACACCTATTTTAGTAAGTCAAGAATAGTAAAAGAGAAAAATATGAATTAGATTATGGTCCCATTAAAATAGGTGGACAAAATTTCAGAAATCATTCAGACCACCAATATAATTACGATGGTAAAAAATAATAATAAGAAAAACGCATTTAAATACCTACTCTTATAGGATGAGTTTGTTCTAGAGTGCCGGCAATTTATTATTTTAAGTAAAAAAAAAACAGTTTATATTTATTGGTTTTTTTGTTTGAATATCTTTGGTTAGACCTACTGAACGCTGTGTTAAAATTTGTCCACCTATTTTAATGGGACCTTATATATCGACCCAAAGAATAAGTTGAAGATATGCTGATATTGGGACCACAACACATTTCACGGGTATGCATAAGCAGCACCGTCGGTGTCACTTGTAACAACTTCATAAAAAGCTTTTAGTCCTGCAGTTCCCCAAAATTCTACTTCTTCTTTTCTTTTCGAGTCACTTGGCTCATCAATTCATCATCTGCCTAGCCTTTTCCCAACTATGTTGCAGTCGGCTTCCAGTCTAACCGGATGCAGCTGAATACCAGTATTTTACATGGAGCGACTGCCTATCAGACCTCCACAACACAGTTCATACTGGGTACTACTATACTCTTTTGTTAAGACTTTTGGATTGGCTAATTCTCTTATTTCGTTGTACCAGTAAGTAAAAAACACAACCTGTTCTTTCACTGCCCTACAAATAAACTTATGTATCTTAGTTATGTTTCATACATCTGCTGTTTTGTCAAATGCAGGAAATTCTTAAGAGCGTAGACGGGCTGCATTTTTCCATACAAATGTATTCCCCTATTCTCTTCCTGGATAATGCCTCTAGAGTAATCGTTTTTATTTATAAAAATCCAGGTCTATTTTTCCGTCATTTTTTTTTTTCAAAAAATTTATTACAAAAATAAATATGACTTACCAAAAACCTAAAAAAATACCCCGTTTTTACCTACGTAATCAGATGACTACCAAAGAAAATTGAAAAGTTTTTAAAATAAAAACAATTAATAGGGGCATAGATCTATTCTTCCTTTAAATTTTGATACCAAATATAATTTAATTGGCTTAGGTTTCGAGGAAAACAGGAGAATACGAAACGTCGATCGGTCAAGGTTTTTTATAGGTAAAATCGTTCTGAGCTGCAGTTGTCTCTATCGCACTCACATATTGATACCGCCCGGTTGCTAGACCGCAGCGCGACGGCAATAGTTATATATACGTATATTATACGCAGCCCGTCTATGCTCTTAAATCGTCTGTTTGTCCAATTGTTTGTTCCATACGCATACATGTGTATTAGCATGCGTTTTAAAAGTAATATTCCTATTGTATGTTTTAATGTGCACACATATTTGCATATTTAAACCCAAATGGTCGTTTTACAGCACACGTTTTAAGACACATATGATATTTTGCATCTTTTAAAACGTCTCATTTGTTTTCTTCTAATAAAACTGCTTTTTTACCCACAATTTCTTGATCTACATAGCATAAAAATTTATCATTGTTATCATCAGTAATTTATAGATATCCCTATGGACCATTCTCGCATAGACTTAACCCTTAGCCACCTAACGTGTATTCTAGTAACACATCCACCTAACGTCGGTCACGGTGACCGCTTGCGTTTAAGTACTATTAGAAAGGTAAAAAGCTCAAAAATTGCTATAAATCAATACTACATCATGTTCTTCAATTGTTTTTATTACAAATTGTTTTAGTAAACTCTTCAAATTCACACTTTTTACTTTTTACTGTCATTAATAAAAGTTGGCTTACAAATGTTTAAACAAATTATAGGGTTCTTAATTAAGCTGAGATCTAAGCAATAACAATCAATGAGACTTCTTATTTTTTAATTATTTTAGTAACTTAAACATATAACCTCTCTTAAAAAACTATCATTGATACAATCAAATAACAATCATTACAAAATTACAGCTCCCTAACATTTACAATTTCTCGCGGCAACCAACTGGAGGTTGAGACGACCAACGGAACCAATTTTTTCCGAAATAGTTCCGGTACCTTGCCAATGGAACATCATCATCGGAAAATGCATCATCATCAACTGGCAGATCATCATCATCAACTGGCAGAGTATCGTTATCTTCACTTAACTCGTATCAGAGCCTGATTAACACCATCATCAATGACGTGGTCTACTGGTACATCTTCAACGTCACTGCAATCTTCATTTGGTATTTCCGGCACATCCCATTGATCCTCGGAATCTGTCACACTCTTCTAACCATCTATCACTACTTTGATCACGTTGAGACATGATAAACCTAAAAGAACAACTAGAAAATGTTAACACTAAAAGTAACGTAACAACCTAGCGTCGGTCACCATGACCGCATACGAAATATATTTACCTGAATCTTTTCACTGCGCGCACGCGTTGCTTGGTCAAACGCGGAGCCAAAACTGGAGAGGGAGGGGAAAAAGTACACAGAGTCACAGGCGTGTGGCACGCGTAATAACGGAAATATTTGAAAAAATATATCCCATGGAGTCACTGTGACCGACGCTAGGTGGTTAAGGGTTGTTATCATCAGTAATTTATAGATATCCCTATGGACCATTCTCGCATAGACTTAAATACATAGCTTTGAATCGTTTGCACCCATTTTCTAAATATGACCTTCCTATGATATTTTTCTTATTTTCTTCGTTTTATGTTTATTTTCCAAACCGTTGCAACCGGATGGCAGTATGGATTTGTAATGATCTGTACATTTAGTCAGCTTTTGTCTATATTTTTCTTATTTTCTTCGTTTTATGTTTATTTTCCAAACCGTTGCAACCGGATGGCAGTATGGATTTGTAATGATCTGTACATTTAGTCAGCTTTTGTCTTCATCACGTATATTATACGCAGCCCGTCTATGCTCTTAAATCGTCTGTTTGTCCAATTGTTTGTTCCATACGCATACATGTGTATTAGCATGCGTTTTAAAAGTAATATTCCTATTGTATGTTTTAATGTGCACACATATTTGCATATTTAAACCCAAATGGTCGTTTTACAGCACACGTTTTAAGACACATATGATATTTTGCATCTTTTAAAACGTCTCATTTGTTTTCTTCTAATAAAACTGCTTTTTTACCCACAATTTCTTGATCTACATAGCATAAAAATTTATCATTGTTATCATCAGTAATTTATAGATATCCCTATGGACCATTCTCGCATAGACTTAAATACATAGCTTTGAATCGTTTGCACCCATTTTCTAAATATGACCTTCCTATGATATTTTTCTTATTTTCTTCGTTTTATGTTTATTTTCCAAACCGTTGCAACCGGATGGCAGTATGGATTTGTAATGATCTGTACATTTAGTCAGCTTTTGTCTTCATCATCATCAGTTCAAATTACCCTGATTGGTAAAAAATTTCTATCTATCTTCTTACTAAACAAAGTACATTAGTTAATGGGCAAGGCAAGGCACACGTTTCTCGTTTTTCTACAAAGATTTTCAAAAGAATTAGTCCGAGATTTTTGGTAGCTTATTCATTAAATGCGTCATTGTTATCCTTGATTGAATTACATTTTGCCTAGACTTTTAACCTAAACACGGTAAACAAATTCAATATCAATCTACTATCTGGGTACACAAACTAATCTAATAGAGGATCTGTACCAAAACTCACGATCCACTATATTTTATAAAAGACCTTCCTGACTTCGTTTGCGATCCTATCGGAAGTAGCGCGTTTGGTAAGCTATCTGCGTCCATTTTGAACCAAAATGATACTGTAGAGTAAGGCCTATCAACAGATTCACAGCCTCGAGCGATGCGTTTTACATCAAGCGACACGCGATGGTTTCTCTTGTTTACTTCATGTCACTACCTGCCTACCTACCTACCTACTACTACTCGAGTCGATGTTAAAGGTTAAGCAGTACTTGCCTAGGTCAGTCCATAAATGAATGACCATCCATTTACCTACCTAGTTTCCAGGCTGTTTCGCAAATCACGTCAAGCCGTTGGTCCCGCTCCCGACTCTCATTTGTGAACAGTTGACAGTCGATACAGTAGTGACTCGAAAGTCTGATAACTTTTACCAAGGAGTATTGCCCAGTACATACATCATCATCGTCATCCAATAACTCCACTGTTGGACTTATGTGGCTTCAATCGCACTCGCAACTCTTATCCAGTTACTATCAGCCATCCTGCGAAAATTTTCGCTCCACCGAGCCTAAGGGCGTCCCCCCTTACGCTTGCCGATTCGTTTCCACTCAAGAACATCATCTACTCAAACAGTCATCGATTATTTATGGCTAATATGGCCAGCCCGTTCCCACGTCAGTTTACTTATTCTAAGAGCTTCGAGCGTCGTCAACAACTCTGGTGGTCTGTCGAATGACTTTGTTTCAATTGAGGGAGTCCCTAAGCATAGCCCGTTTCATGATATGAAATATTGTAGTTCATATGTAGTCACTACATATAAAATACTGGTATTCAGCGGCGTCTGGTTAGACTGGGGAAGCCAACCCCAATAAAGTTGGGAAAAGGCTAGACTGGTGGTGAATGGCCGCTCAACGCTTGTCAGTTAGGCCTATAGCTCGTGGCCTACAAGTAAGATCACAGAACTATCTAGCCTGAAGGCTTTGCATAAAGTCTTTGCCATGGATACATTTGCAAGCGAAATTTATTTTACACTGGAGAGAGCCATGAGACCTTTGTGAATAATAGGGATGGCAAATTTTCGCACTTTGGCGTTATTAACGCAGGGGAAGATGCTGCCTATCTCGCTGTTACGATACCCTTGGGATTAGATAAGGTGGTATTGTTCTTTGTAAAAGAGATCTCTAGATGTGTTTTTTGGTATTTTTTACAAGCTTTTATTTAACTTGCTTAAAGTAGTCCGCTTCTTTTGCAACTGAATATCGAACCAGTAACACCTAAACGATTGAGCTGATATTTTGCACATACCTTTAGTTTTCTTTGCAATACATGTGTCATACTTGATCCTGTAACAAGGATCGCCTCCTCACTAAAGAACTCCTCTACGGTTGGCTCTTCTGCACGAGTTTTTGAATAATGTGTTATGATAGTGTAAGGAGAATGCTCGCGTTACATCACTAACGCCTCGCCTATAAATACCAGGCGCTGCGGGTAGAACGCCCCTTTTGTTGCTCGACGCTTGGACCGGACGGACGTGTGATCCTTAAGCTAATCGTAACGTTACGTAAGCCATTTTGAATTTAGTGCGTGATTTAGTGTGTGGTAAAAATAATAAAGTGAGTGTTTTGTTTCGTTGATTAATTTAAGTCTTAATTGACTTTAAGTTTTGCTGATTGTATTTTGCTGATTGTTTATGAAGTAAAAATGGTTTTTCTGTTGTGAATTGTTTCTTTTATTAAATTTCCACTTCTGAAACTTATATCAGAAGTGGGATAAAGGACTTTTCAGGCCCACTTAGACGAAGTCTCCTTGCTAAAAATTCTTGTGAACAGAAAAGCCGTTTTTGTTTCCTTTTCATTTTTGTTTTGCAACTACCCACTTTATTATTTTTTTCTTTTTATTCGATTCTCTTACTTGTTTTATTTGTTTGTCTGATTTTATTCCGGTTTTCCGGTGATAATGGGGCGTGAAAAGCTGCATACACGCGAGAAACGGTCACGTAAGTCACGCGGTCGTAAACGACGTCGATCCCGTGTGTCATATGATCGCAGTAGTGAAAGATCGCACCGCGATTTAACTAGTCGTAGTACTTCACGAGATGGCTTGCGTAATCGAGATCGGCATGAGTCTCACAGTCCCGAAAGACACCAATCGCTCACTAGGGATAGGCGCGAATCGCGTAGTAGGGATCGTTCGCGTAGCGACATTAGCAATAGAAAACGCACAGCACGTACTCCTTCACCCCCGGTTCAAACGATTTCTACCCACAATAATAGTGAGGTTTTGTCTAAAGCTAAGGAGCCAATAATCCCCAGTTCGTCAGAACGACATCGGTCTACGGAGTCTAGTGTTCCCGGCTCTGAGGCATCCACTCTTGCTCATGCCTTGATGCAAGCAATTAAAACGATGCAACCAGTAAGGTCACAAAACTATTACGTGTCGAACTTTGACCCATCTATTAACAGCGTCGAGGCATGGTGCAACGAGGTGGATCGTGCTAGAGAGACTAACGGTTGGAGTGACTATGAATGTCTATCGCGTGTAGCTACTTGCCTTAAGGGTGACGCCAAGGTCTGGTTAGGGGAATGGGTGACGAACGATAGGACGTGGTCTAACTTCGTACGCGAGTTCAAACCCCTTTGCCCAAGTAAATTGGACTACGCGAACATTTTGCTCGAAGCTATGAATACTACGTCAGACAAGTATTCAACCTACTCAGAATACGCCCGTCGTACCTTATTGCGTTTGAGAATAGTTCAGGGGCTGAGTGACGAATTAAGAACGCTAATCGTTATACGCGGTGTAGACAATCCTCAGGTGCGTGCAGCTGCTGCTAACGCAAACTTGACTTCTGACACTATTGTCTCATTCCTTTCAATTTACACGAAACCTTCAAGGAGCGACAAGACCGTTGATCATAAAAGGCAAGGTCAAATGAAATCAGACCACCGTTCGGGCCCAAAATGCTTTAATTGCAATCAAACTGGCCATCTCAGTCGCAATTGTAAGAGGCCTAAGGCAAACGCGGCCAATAGGAAGCCTGCTAACGTGACTCCGGACACATCCTCCAATACACAACCCTCTTCTAGCAATTCTTGTACATTCTGTAAGAAATCGGGACATACTGAGGACAAATGCTTTACCAAAGTTAAAACCGAGCAACGAAATCCGCGTAATGTCAACCTTTGCTCTTATCGATCAAATATCGAACAAAATAACGATATGACTACCGCGATAATAGATGGAATACCCGTAGACGTGCTCATTGATAGTGGAGCCCTTGATGTGTCCCTTATTTCCTCAGATATTTTGAAACATTTTACGTATCAGCCAAAACCGAGACGTTGTGTGTTGAAGGGTTTGAGTGAGAAAGAAGTGGTCGCCACATCTTACGTTACGTTCACTGTGGAATTCAGCGACATTGCTATCGAAGTTGACTTAGTAGTAGTTCCATCGTCCTTCATGAACGCCCCTATCATAATTGGTACTGATGTTTTGAACCGCGAAGGCATCACTTACATTCGTACTAAAGATAACCAGTACCTCACGCGTTCCGATAACATTAGCGCAAAAAATGTCAACACCATTTGTGTGGGTGATCAGACCAAAGTAAATACGCCCCTTCAGGGTACGGAGTTGATTGGGCTTATGTCCGTCATAAACGAGTTTTCCGAATATCTAATATCGGGAACTGCTATGACCACAGTCCAAACAGGTGAGATGGAGATAAAACTTACCAGCTCCACCCCTGTCGTTTATCGTCCGTATAGACTCTCTTACTCCGAAAAACTCAAAGTTAGGAAAATTACACAAGACCTCTTAGATAAAAGAGTGATTAGGCGTTCGAAATCTGAATATGCGAGCCCGATTATACTTGTAAGAAAACGTGATGGCTCAGATAGGCTTTGTGTCGATTTTAGGGCGCGAAATCGAATTACAGTGAAAGATCGATATCCTCTTCCATTAATAGATGATCACATTGATAGGTTGGGCGCGAGTAAATTCTTCTGTAGCCTTGATATGGCTACAGGGTTTCACCAAATTCCTCTTAAAGAAGAATGCATTCGCTTCACTGGCTTTGTGACGCCGGAAGAACATTTTGAGTATGTGAAGATGCCTTACGGATTAGCCAATTCCCCAATAGTTTACCAGCGTATTATAAATGACACCTTACGCAGTCATCTTAATGAGGGAAACGTGCTAGTCTACGTCGATGACGTCCTTCTATTAAGTAATTCAGTGTCAGAAGGGATTGAACTGTTGCGCAAAGTACTCAGGACCCTTACATCGGCCGGTTTCTCAATAAATTTGGCTAAATGTTCGTTCCTCGTCACAGAAGTAGAATATTTGGGGAGGTTAGTTAGTCAGGGTCAGGTTAGGCCGAGCCTACGAAAAGTGGAAGCCTTATGTAACACCTTACCACCTGAAAATGTAAAACAAGTGCGCCAACTCTTAGGTTTGGCGGGTTATTTTCGACGGTACATTAAAGATTACTCAACTAAGACTGCTCCCATTGCCCATCTAACCCGTAAAAATGTCAATTTCAATTGGACTCTCGAATGTGAGACTATTCGCCTCGAGCTTATTAAAGAGTTGACCAGTGAACCGGTCCTTTCCATTTTTAACCCCAGCTTTCCCACCGAAGTCCATACGGATGCCAGCAGTGCTGGATACGGTGCAGTACTCCTACAAGCTCACTCAGATTCAAAAAAGCACGTAGTGGCTTATTTCAGTAGGACCACTCAGGGTGCTGAAGGGAAGTACCACTCCTATGAATTGGAGACCCTCGCCGTCGTTAAAGCCCTCCAAAACTTTCGACACTATCTGGTTGGTTTGAAATTTGTAGTGGTGACAGATTGTAATGCCCTTAAAGCAACCGAACGAAAGAAAGATCTCTTGCCTCGAGTAGCCAGGTGGTGGATCTATCTCCAAGACTTCGATTTCTCAATCGAGTATCGAAAAGGTGTGATGTTACCCCATGCAGACTACTTAAGTCGCAACCCCGTCAGCGTCAACCAAATTTCTAGACCAAGAAATTGGGCTCAGGTTGCACAGTCAGCCGACAACGAGACGCAAAATCTCATACAAAGACTTCACGAGGGAACTCTCGATGATAATCGCTATTCCATTCGGAATGGAATCTTGTACTACAAGTACACCCCAGTAGGCCAAGATCCACGTCTACTGTGCTATATACCCAAGGGGCACAGACTTAGTCTCTTAAGAGTGTTTCATGATGAGCACGAACACATCAACGCAGAGAAGACCCTTGACCTTGTCCTAAGACATTTTTGGTTCCCCGGACTCAGACAGTTCGTTGGCAAATACATTGCTCACTGTCTCGTATGTGTGTCGCAAAAGAGAGTTCCTCGGGCTCCTTTGCAAACTATTACTTCTTGGGAAAAACCCGACACACCGTTCCACACTGTTCACGTCGACGCCTTAGGCCCTCTGCCTGTGTCTGAAGGGTACAAATTCGTGTTACTTATTGTTGACGCTTTTACCAAATATATCCTCCTCTACCCGATTTGTAGACAAGACACTAGTGAGTTAAAACGCGTCGTTACTCAGGCTATTTCTATGTTCGGAGTGCCTAAGCTTATGGTCACTGACAAGGGACGAATGTTCGAGTCTAACCAGTTTGTGACTTGGATAAATGAACTCGGTTGTAACCTGCATTACATAACGCCGGAAATGCACCAGGCAAACGGTCAAGTTGAGCGTTACATGCGTACCGTCCTTAACATGCTACGTATCCAGTCGAACTACAAGAATTTACCCTGGTCAGAAACGTTGTGGAAACTTCAGTTGGTGTTAAACATCACGAAACAGAAGACTACGCAAGTATCACCATTAAATCTTCTGATTGGTACTGAATCCACAACTCCTGTGGTTCGAGCTCTGGTGCGCGACATAGCTGTCGAAGGATCAACACCAAATAGAGAGGCCCTACGGGAAGTAACCAGAGGCAGGGTCCGCGATCTCCTAAGGAGCAATCAAGTCAGACAAGACGAACAGGTTAACCAACGGAGACGTCCACCTCGCCAATTTAACGTTGGTGACTGCGTGTTCGTAATAAAGTTTTCCCAGTCAACAGGAAAACTTGACTCCGGCATGCGTGGTCCGTATAAGGTGGTAGAAGCACTGCCTAGTGGACGCTATACGCTGCGTTTACTTAGCGGTAGCTACGGAAAGACTACGCAGGCCGCTGCCCAGCACATGGTGCCGTGGCGTGGCGAGTGGTGCCCGGAAACGTGCGCCGCGTTCTTTGAGAGTAAGTAAATCACTGTTGTTTGAATTTACGGACAGGAGTGATGCTTGGGCTGCCAGTGCTGTACTGTGGTGCCGCCGGTAGCAGGCACGTGTGTGTCGCCGGTTGTGTTGGCACCTGTTGCTGAGTCACTGGTGGCCGCATAAAGTTGGCCATGTGTGGTCAATTTGTGGTCTCACACGTATGAATACGGTCTGCGTGTTGAGAGAACTCGTGCGTATGAATACGGTCTGCGCATCGAGTGGGCTTGTACACATGATTGCGGTCAGTGTACGAGTCGGCTTACACGTATGAATACGGTCTGCGTGTTAAGCGGCTTGCACGTATGAATACGGTCTGCGTGTCAAGCGGGTCTGCAGGTTGTCAGACCATGTTGCAGGTGGTGAGAGCTGAACGCTGGTCGTGGTCGCAGTTGCGGTCACCATCAGCAAGACGGCATCATAGAAACCGCCTCTTACGCGCTGGATACGTACAGGACAATGCCTTGGCTTTATTTTTATAAATGTTTTGAGAAAGATGGATGTGTGTGTCTATTCAAACTTATGAACTATATGAGAGAACGATGAATGAATTAGTTGGCTGAAAATGAATGGAACTTCGTGAGAGGTTGAACGCTTTTACACAAATTGCTTGGATAGCTTCTAACAAGATCTTGTTTTCAGATGAAGATACTGATGACGACTCCGAACAAACGGGGTCCTCTACTGCGGCCAACCCGTCGCTCCTGCCAGCGGGCGAAGCGGAGGTCGAAGTGCCGACCTCTCCTATCGCGGGTCCTAGCGGGGCCACTCCAAGAGCTTGTGTCGAGGACGACACCTCGTCAGGAGAGGCCGTGTAAGGAGAATGCTCGCGTTACATCACTAACGCCTCGCCTATAAATACCAGGCGCTGCGGGTAGAACGCCCCTTTTGTTGCTCGACGCTTGGACCGGACGGACGTGTGATCCTTAAGCTAATCGTAACGTTACGTAAGCCATTTTGAATTTAGTGCGTGATTTAGTGTGTGGTAAAAATAATAAAGTGAGTGTTTTGTTTCGTTGATTAATTTAAGTCTTAATTGACTTTAAGTTTTGCTGATTGTATTTTGCTGATTGTTTATGAAGTAAAAATGGTTTTTCTGTTGTGAATTGTTTCTTTTATTAAATTTCCACTTCTGAAACTTATAATAGATATACCTAATTTTGTAAGCTGGTTTTTTTTATTTAATTGACTAACGCCCAAATACCTACTCAAACGTCACTCAATTTTATGTTGCACTTAAATCTCGTGCTGTATGTTACTTTAACGCAGAGTGACAGAGATAGCAGGAGTTTTGAGGGTAACTATAATTGAGTGACGTTTGAGTATTTGGGGGTAAGACATACTAAAAACAACAACGCTTAACTTAAACTAATACCAGTTTTTAATTGTCTTATTTATTTTTTCATCCAAGTTCTCACTCAGTAGTGAAAACTTTGATAGTAGGAACGGGCTGGCTGTCTAAGAGGGACTACGCTTTAAAGCCATAATCTACCACGCATGCCCAGCGCAAGGGTCGTGGAGATCACATGTCTTCGCATTTTGATAACCGCATGATACAAAAGAAAAACTGTAAATAAGCTATTATTATCAGCGACTTTTTTAGAGTAATGTTTAAAAATTCGAAGAATTGATGTCAATCAAATTACATTTCATCCATACAAATATGAGAGGGTTGTAAGTTTGTTTGTATGTAGGGGTAATCTCCAGAACTAAAGATCCAGTTATAAAAACTCTTTTACTGGCAGAAACTTACATTATTCGTGTGTCATATCAATTATATTGTTATCATGCATACTAGCCGACCTATCACAATTGAAGCGGACGGAGTCGCGGGCGAACTGTTAGCCGTATATTTCTTTGTAGAGATCTAAAATCATAATTCATATTGGCAATTCGTCACGAACAATTTAACCTCGCTCAAGTTTAACTATAATCTTCTTTACGATAGATATTATTTACTGCGTTGCGTTTCGACCTTCCTGCCGACACGACACGCCATCGCGTTATGACAATGTACCATTAATCTGTTTTTCGGCATCATTGTTAGTCAAAGTTTCTTTAACTTCTGATAGAGCTGTTTGAATAGAATGTATTTCTTTCTTATGTTTATGATGTGTGCCATTTTATGATGTGTTTGAATTATCAGTGAAAAATTACGTATTGAATCATTTTGTTAAAACATCCAATACAATACTTTTACCTACTAAATTATAATATTTTTCTTAACTGCCTTGTTGATCTAGTCATGCATGAGGTTTCGATTTCTCAGTCTGAAAAATTTAAGGGACAAGCCCGCCACACTACTCCCAAACCACTGTAACTCCTGTTAGCCAGAATCAACAGTGGCGACCACAAGAAAAGCGCCGAGACAATGAAGCTCGACGAAGTCCCAGAGAAACGATTAAACTGTCTTGGGTCCCACAACGAAATAAATCAGAAAAGAATAGCGGAGGAGTAGGAGAAACATAATTTCCACAATTTCCCGGTCAGTAAAAGTGTTATTGGGCTTTCCACCTGGAATTTCTCAGTAGCACCCACGGGGTGTGTGGATTTGTGCCCGGTTGACGGCAATAGGTTTGCATGGCACTTAAACTTAACAGGCGTTGAGGGTATTCTAATGGGTACACCTCTGCCTAAACCGACAGGGATTACAGCCAGGCGTTACAGGGTTGTTTTACTTCCAAGGATAGCTTAACGTAGCTGATTTTTACTAACAAAAATATTTTGAAATATTCCATAGTTTTTGACTCTATAGTGAAGTATCTTTGCTTATGGTGACTGTGTGTTATTTTATGCCCACTTCTTTTTTCTGTGCTTATCACGAAAATTTTCCCACAAGCCAGTTATCATTACTTTTAATAGACAACTAAGCGTATATCGCAGTCCACACGCCAGATAAAGAACATAATGGTTTATTAAATCATACAATTGTTATTTACTGATAAAAGTATTGATATCTAAAACTATTGGACATTGGCTTATTTGCCAATTTACGTGCAGATCATTAAAAAGTGTAATATATTTAAAAAAAATTAAACGTTTTTTCAATTAGATTGGTAATTAGGCACGCTCTAATGATTCCAGGTAATTTTAATTACTCTTTAGGAATTGGTTTTTTATTGATGAGCCCTAATCAAGTCATTTAAAATTATGATCAGGTAACCTTCGTGGTTGTTCTTTACAACAACTCTTAGACATATTTACTGGTGCAAAACCAAATATTGGGGTTTCTTGTGATAAAAACTTCAAGTAGGTACTCTATCCGTTTACTTTTTATAGTGATCGTAATTTTAACTCGGTTAGTTAAGGTACGAATCCAAGAACCATTTGAGACCTTGAAAAACCAGTTTTAAAATTATTGTAACACAATTCAATTGCAGTGCTATAAAATGTTCAAACATGTTGTATTTGCAAATTATGTTAAAGCTACACCTTCTCATGAAAGAATGAGGATACAAGAGTTTCAGCAAAACTTAGTTTTAATCAGCATTATCCACACTCTGAATTTACCTACTTCTGGCCTCTCTAATCTTCTAGCAATGTCCACGTTCCTGTGCCAACCCCATCCAAAATATCCCTCGATAGCAACTATCGTCTGCCTATCTGCCCGCCGTACGTGACCCACATTTATTTTACCAGTTCTTGGACACCATTCGGTGATAGCTTTACTCCACTTTAGTTTTGAAAACTAAACTTTATTCTAAATAGATATGGATATGTGCCTCCACATCTGAAAATTCGAATGCGAACAAGGCGTGGGTTCAAGCTGATGTCAAAACTGCATTAGAACAGCCTACACTGAATAACCTACCTCCAGTTATTCAAAACCTAACTTTCAATACTTTAACTAAAGTGCACATTCCTATATACAAAACTTTGAAGGCTATAGTGCGATGCATCTTATGCGCGTTCAGTCTGTGTTGGATGTTCGTAGAGAACGGACGCGTCACTTGATTTAAAGTCTGTCGCGAAGAGTTTCAAACTAAATCGTGTCAATAAACTTTCCAAAGTTTCTCAGTGAGTGAGACAGTGATACTCGGTGATTCTTTCTAAAGGTTTCTACTTCGCCACCCTGGATTTCAACTTTGATGGTAAGTTTTCCTTTACCTGTTTAAAGATCTAATCCTGTACCTAGTAATTTTGCAACATTATTGCATGTACAAATAACTCAGTCAAAGCCTTATAGCAATTAGTTTCAACATTAAACTCCTAGCGAACCGATAGCAAAACAGTTTTTATAACTTTGTTTTATATTTGCTTATCTTTCATATCAATAACTGGCCACCTTGTTTACTCTTCAAGGACAGATTGATTTATCAACGAGCATATTATAGTTGATGTCTTGGCGATTGTTATTTTAGATCGTCTTGAATTCGTGACTTCCCGCGATGGATCGGTTGTTACATCCGCCGGTTCGTATCACGCATTGTAGTACGAAAACTAGATACTTTATAAAATGCCTCAATAATACAGCAGGAATATGGCTCTATAGAAGATGAAGTTTGATTATAAACCATGTGGGTAAATCGTTCTACAAAACGAAACAATATTTGCATGCTTATCTATTCCATTAGATTCATACGGTAAAACTTAGGGTCACCAACCTGCAACAATTACGATAGCATCAACTCCGATTCCAACTTCATAATAAAATAAACGAGTATCACCATAATTATACAAAATTGAAACCCACGACAACCCTTACAATATTCACACGAATACAGTCCCTAACCCTTCAGTGGCTATGTATAAAATATAAATAAATCGGATAACTATAGCCAGTCGGCCTAAATTAGTAAAAAGCGGCGCGGATGTCGAGCCGCTTGACCTGACAGGGTTTATCGACCCAGTGTTCAACCTGTTACCAACGATCGAGTTGCTGCTGCTTGCAACCGCAATATATTCTTGAGATATAAATAAAGGAAGGCACTTGTTGACAGTAGAGAACTTGCAAAGAAAACTTACTTTAGATAGCTTTAATTTTATCAGTTAAAAATACTACATTTTATTTACTGTACAAAAACTATAATAATTCAGTAGTACCTTAAACTCTATAGTATAAAATATACTTTAGTCACGGATTGTTGACTGTAAGTGACTGTACGTGTAAGCAAATAATCACACATATGTTTCTTTTTTGGACATTTGACTAGAGTTGATATACAATCGCCTCCAATTTTGCTTTAAGATATTGTGACTGAGAATAATGTATTAATATTAGCAAAATATTTATCTAACAAGGTAAAATCACAGACATTATTAGCAATAGGCTTGTAATAAAAACAACACTAGTTTAAACGAATGCTCAAAACACCACAATAACTAAAAACATTCTAATATAATGAAAGAAACACAAACGTTACTCAACGTTGTGAATACTAAAATCTTTAAAAGAAACATTTTGTTACTCTATAGAGGCCACAATAGTCGTTATATGGCGCGATGATTCATTCACTGCTTCATTGATGCCCTCCAATACGAATTCAAGTTTTTGTCCAACAAAATATTTACTAAATATAAAAAAGTGGTTCAAAACGTGTAACGTGTTTATCTCTGTCGAACTCGGCCATTTTACTTGGCTCAAGTGTATTTAACATTTATCTAAGCTAATGACAATAGTGTCTTATCTGGTGTACTGCCTACATGTGAACATGCATTTGTCGTTTGTATTTACAAATATTTCTCAAACAATCTAATGGCTTTAAAAAAGTAATTTTAAACTGCCTTGCTAACGTTTTTTAACACCAAACTAAATTAAAGTTGAGTTTGAAGATACAAATGAAAATAAAAACAACGAGGAAAATAATACACATTTGAATAATAACGAAATGAAACATGAAGTCATCAGTAACCAAACTCTTATTTCTCTTGATAATACAGGTGAATGTTCCCCAGCAAATGTATATGATAGTTATGCTGTTACCATTACGCACGTACTCACTAGCATCGCTGACGCCAATTAGATACGTGTGTGGCATTAATGGCAAACTATCCGATCATCTCTTGAATATTGATGTCCATTACCCTTTATGGATGCGGATGGCAATTTTCATACTATAGCATTTGGGTCAATGTACTACGTGGTGCATAATTAGATAGTCTGACGTGAGATCACGGGCTCTCGCTAATTAATAACTGCTTGGATGGTAATAATGTTGGTAAAGATAACTTCGAGGAAAAGATGCGGATTATACAAATACTTTTTTGTATAATCCGAATACTATAAAACACAGAAGCAGATAATAGGAATAATGCCTAAAATAAAGAAAACAAAAAAGAAAAACTTTGGAGTGTTGAGAGAGTTATTGGCAATTACTGAAACAACGTGAACAAAGTCAAGAAAAATTCATTATAATTTGGATGCATCACCGCAATGTCATAAACGTTTTTTATTAGTCGAATGAAACCTTGGACAATAAAATCTATTTTTCGTATTGGAGAACAGCTATCAATGATATCAACCATGAATCGAATCTTTTTAACAATTCAGTACCCTCCAACTTAGATAAAAGTTGTGCAATTTATGTGATCACTTGTTTTAAAATTTTGTGCCATCCAGATGAGTCTTGTATGTAAATTAATCTGCGAAAAAATGTGACAAAATTACAATAATATGTTTTGAAATATAAGACATCTTCAAAACATGTTTGTTTACATCACTTCTACAATCGTGACTGTATAAAGGAGTATTTTTACTGAAGGCCACAGTTGTTACAGACATTAGTATGAGAAATTCTTTGCCATCCACAGTTTACTTAGTATTCACGTAATTTATTGCTCTCATGATCTTCGTTGATAGGAATTTCTAATGTGCTTCCTTACTGTACCGCATTTTTTATCATCCTTCTCTCTTTCTTCATTCCAATCTTTTCTTTAAGTAGTCAGCTATAATATGATAGATATAAGCATATTGATGGTTTTGCGGCCATCATACGTAAAAGAAGCGCTTCCCTACTTGCTCGTCTCCGTGGTAGCACCAACACTATCTTGAGTTTATTCACAGATAGATGGGAGTCTCCAATGCTGCGTCATTGGATGAAACTCCATACTGTTTAATGTTAATTTGTGTATTGTGTATTATGTCTACTAACACTAGTTTTTAAGATCATTGTTACTAACACTATGGGCACCGCCCGAAATAAATGCAATTATTATTATTATTATTATAATTGTGTCATGCATTTTAATGTAAATGACGTCGCTTTGCTAATTACCCTGATCGTTTAGTGGCTTCATTCTAGACCGTGTACTATCTTTATTGCTGTTGTAACATTATCGCAACGATATCTATGTTCTACGTATTATTGAGCTAAGTGACGTTCTAGTTACTAGCCAAAGAGTGATTCTTTGAAAAACTTCGGATCAACTTTTCTCCTGTGGTACGTACTATCAGCCTGTTCCCTAACATTATGTGGTCAGCTTCCATTCTAGTTATATCTGAAAACCAGTTTCTGCGTAATGTGACAACAAGACACAATAAATTGAAATGGAATCGAAACGTCATACGAACTATCATTTATACAGTGATGATTTATTAACAACCAAGCAAAAGAAACATTAAAAGAACAGCAGAGAAGTAGGAAAATCATAATTTCCACATCCCTCAATATCAGCAGCAGACAAAACAGAACAAGACCAATAGGCTCAAAGGGACATAATAACATTATATGAATACAACTGGGCTCAGTTTTTGCACCACGGATTAATATTATCAATAATATTAATGGGTTCTAAGTAAGCTGTTATGTTAGATTCTAATAATAGGTTTAACGTTTGAATTTGTCAATGGATCTCGGTCACGTGATGGTATGTATTCTTCTGTATTACAATAATAACCTTCTAAATTCCTCTCACCGTTAGTACCAACAAAACAATATTTCCCATTGTCTGCTGTAATTAAATGACCATTCATAAATTCTTCAACAACACCATCTACTGTTTCACAATCCTCATTCATATGAATTCTCACAGTACAGTGGCGGCCAATGAATTAGTGCAGCCATTCTTTGTGCCGACCCGTTGGCCCGTGAAGTGCACTCGCTTTGTAATACCGTTACGTGGTGATTCGTTTCGTTGGCCGCATGTGTACGTCGCGCGATATCGCCTAGTGTTTGCTTCTGATGGTTTTCATATGCATTGGGTTGGATTCTTTGAACAGATGCTTTAGATTTTTTGTTATCATCATCTACCTAGCATTTTCCATTTTCCCAACTGTGTTAGGGTCGGCTTTCTATTTGACGGGATTCAGCTGAATTTAGATTTTTTGTTAAGTACATTGGTTTTACTGCATTTGTTTTTGATTTAATTGTTATTCACAATCACATTCGTTCATTGTTTCATTTACAATTCACTCACCATTCTAATAATCTTACGCCTCGTTTGCGTCCTCAAAATTCATTTCAAAAGAACAGTATTCTTGAGGTATAATTTATTTCTCTTCAAACCTATCATATTTACTAGAACGACCAAGTAGTCTAAGACTAACTCGACCTTGTAACTCACAACCTTCACAAAACATTTGCACCAGTTAATCTTCAAAGCTACTTAATAATAGACAACAAATAACGTTATAAACTGGAAATAGGATAGGCACAAATCCGGCAGGGCTTCTCCTGGCCATGTCGGAAGCCGCTGAAGTGTATTGACGGTGAACCACGTAGCTATATCAGATTAATACGGGTGGATGGAGCCGCGCTTAATGTATACGTAATTAGGCATCGTTATGCAGATGGGATTGTACAGCTGTTCTATTTGTATCGAGATGATGTTTCGAGGACATTTTGAGTGCCTAGTAATAATAAAAACTGCTGCAAAGGTTGGAATTGAGTTAAGCAACGTTTGCTGTGGTTATTTTATGGATGCGTGACCATCCCTGACATAATTATGGTGTCCTAAAAGTCTATAAGCCAATCTTTCCAAGCGGTTTTTTATTACCCAGTCACTGGATTTTGGACATCAGGAAGTACCTCCATCTTCTTCTTAGTGTGTCGATGGCAATCTTAATTGTGTCGGCCCAGAATTGGGCTACTAGTTTGGCGCTTTCGGCAGCGTCCATCAGATCAGTTCCTGTAGTGAACAGTCAGCAGGACTCGCAGGGCACGATATTAAATGCCCCATTATTTGAGGAACAGCACCACATTACACTCCAGTGCAGAGTCATCTATGTTTAGCCACCTCAGCAGGTTTTCTTTGCTGCAACCAACCTGGGTCCGGAGTCTGTTTAGTACCTCCATGTAATGGCTAAATGACTGGAGGCCGACCACATCGTAGTGGAAAAAGTCTAGGCAGATGAGGATGTATGAAGAAGTTGGAAAGTGGTATCGCTAATAAAAAGTTGTCTGGAAATCGGTTGTCGTAGTACGGGCACGTGATGCAATGGAATGAAAGGAAATTCGTGTCGGTATGTTTTAAATAAATGGCTATAATAGTAAGGGTAGAAGAAGAAAGATGGATAAAACGATGGATGAGCTGTGTAGGAATTGTATGGCTAGCACGATAGAAGAAACTATTCGATATATGAGAAATATTGAGGCAGTAGTGAGAAGAACAATTATACAAGGAGAATGATGGGGATTTTCTTAAATTGGCTATAATTTAACACAATAAGACATGCCATTTGCGAAGGACGTTTATTGTTTTACACTTCATGCGTATAATAATGCTGTTTCTTGTTATCGATTTCTCTTTACTGTCCTTGTGTTTATTGCCATTGTGCACTAACAATAATATCAGCAATGATATAATTGAAGCAACGATTGAAGCGGTTTCTAGGTTTGCAGGTCATTATCAAAATCCTTTTCCCGCAGAATCATTATCGAAAACTTTGAATTTTTTCAAAATAATTTCGTTAAAACAATCTAACCCAAAAATGTTTACCTTTGACTTTGAAACTTTTCTATAAGCTATCCGATTAGGAAACCTTCGCTATGAAATAGTGTCCATATACGTAGTAAGAAGGTCTACCGGGAACTCGTGAAACAGTCCAACCCGAGGTCATTGTGAGGGTCGAAATGTGCCGAGGACGCGAGATGCAGAGGGTCCAAATGTAGAGAGGTCGCGAGATGCAATGTTCAAAGCTAATATCCCGAGTATTCCCGAGTGGCCTTCGGAATCGGTACGTGACATTCGGGTTCCACGTTCGAATTTCGAACAACTGCAACTGTTTGACATTTAAGTTTTATTTTTGTCTTTTGTTTAAAGGCATTGTCTAACTTTGCCGATAGAATGAAAAATGCATGGTGAGCATACTAAATTCCTTTGAATACGCAAAAACCTTTGAAGCGACTACGTCAAACCTCCACATCCGAATGGTTATGTCAGATAGGCAGTCACTACATGTAAAATATATGTATTCAGCTGTATCTGGAAAGACTGGAAGCCAGCCTCAACATTTTATGTAAGAGTTGAGGAGTTTTTAACTATATGGCATCGATTTACAAGTTTTCCGAGTCAAACAGCAGGTGTTGCCTGTCTAAACTTCAATAATTTGTGAAAGAAACACAGCTACTAAAGTACTAAGTCATACATCACAGCAAACCACTAATTTGCCAACGCCCACGTTTCGGCACTAAAAGTTAAGTAGCCTGCGTTAAAGCGCTCCCTATTAACGTGTTTACGTGAACCTCAAACAACGGCGTGCAAACTTTTTAAATATGAAAGAGCACACATGCGGGTGTCACAGATGGAGGAAAATCAAAAGGTTCACGGTAGAGGAAAATTGAAAAGTATTGCCAATAGCTCCCCAAGGATCCCAAACACAAACTGTCAATGGAAGTCTTCTTCTTAAATTCCTTTGTCGTTTGTTTATTGCTTAACTGGTGTCAGAGAGATTTTATCCCGCCCGTTGGCCTCTAACTTGGCTTTACTAGCAATCGAGAAATATCTCTTAACTTTCAGAAACTCTCTTTTAGATAAGAGAGAGTTTCAAAATTTTCTTTTTTAATGGAAAGGAGTTGACTCAACGCTTTGCCACAACTTTTTGGGTCACATCACAAAGGTCTCTGTGATCTGTGAAAACAGCTTAGATAGAGGACACTTGATGATGTTTTCGAGTTTTACATAGATAAAGTACTGCCTCGTTGGTCTAGTGGTTGCAAACGCGACTGCACACATGCACAGGTCCTGGGTTCGATTCCCCGGCCAGGCCCAATTTTATGGAGAATGTCCATCATTCTTCTTTTCTAGACTTGCCATTTAATGAGTTTAAAGCCAAAGTTAAATCTAATCTTTGTTTAAAAGCTTACTATTCTATTAACGACTACCTAAATGATAAGAATAGTTGGTCGCTGAGTTGAACGCAAGACAGTGTTTGTTATTTGTGTTCTTTCTCCAAAATTAGTTTACTGTTATGTTATGTATTTATTATTTTATTTTTACATTGTTTACACTTACTTTGTAATTTGTATATACTTTTGTTTATTACTGATTGTGTCTGTAGTAAATCTTAAATTTAACTGACACCTTGCTATTGTATCGAGTCTGGTTCTTCTAACCAACCTAACAGACAGATGTGTGCTGGGGAGTTTGTTCCGCCACTTCTTCTTTCCAGCTAAACACTAGGAAGTGCCGATGGGTGGGCGTTTTTGGGGGACTGTCTTATAAAAATGTAAATACAGTGAAACCTGGTTAAATGTGTCTCAGATATCCAAATCTGTCTCATGTCTCAGTATGAGTTCCAGTAAAGTTATAGAAGTTTCTCACTTATCCAAGTCCCAGTTAGCCAAATTTCACTGTAGTAAAGTAAAGTAGGTAAAGTAAAGTAAATTTTGACCTTCGAAAAGTGCTGATTATCAGCCTAGTTTGAATAAATGAATTTTGATTTTGATTTTGAGGATTTTTTCAGTAGCAGCCACGAAGTCTGAATTTATGCCCGGTTGAAGGCAAAAGGCTAACCCCTATTACATGGAACTGCGAAATGTGGGTATACTAATGAGTACATCTCTGCCTAATAATTCGGGGACCACAGGAGTGATATTATGATGTTTATAATGGACTGAAAACCCACAAAAGAATTATGGTGTGCCTACCTCAGCATACCGAGTCTTACCACTAGGGACTGGTATGTTAGCTTAAAACCCAAATGCAATGAATAACATTTTTTACATATAAAATGGTATTTCTGAGTATAACCTTTTAACATAACCACTGTATTATTAAATGTATGTCTCGCCAAATAAAAGGATAATAAATTGCATTCGTTTGCGTGACTTTTGCGACAGTTAACGCGATGGTTTATGATGTCTACGAAAATAGTTAGATGTCATAATAGTTTGACATTGAACCGAACATTCGGTTGTTAGTAATTGAACCATCGGTTTATAAGAAAAGTGTTATTGTTGAAGTTTATGTTGATTTGAGTGGAGGAAAAGGTGAGTTTATCGTTATATTTGTTTCAATTTTAAAACCGTTGGCATTCGTATTCATAAAAATTGACAAAGATAAAACGCGTCAAAGATTAGGAGTGGGGGCTTTTGACGTCACTACATGGTAAAAAAATTAGTACGATGTGACGTCACACGACTTTTCGAAGCACTGTATGGCCTTCATTTTTTGTTTACCTATGTAAAAAAAGAAAAATATGTGCTCAATATTTTTTGAAAATCTATTTGACGGACTAATTTGTTTTTTTTTTTGTCAACTACCCTATTAGTAAATAGTAGTATCAGTAGTGCGATAACGCAATCTTTGACCTCAAAGCATTTCCCCCTTCGTCTCACCAAGCCCATAACTTACCTCCTTATCTTTGACGCCTATATACTTACATTACCAACAAAACCATAGAAAACATGACCAATAGTCTTTAGAAGACTCAATACCTTTAAATTTATTGATTATTAGAGTAAACTTCCTACCTATGTAAATTAATTAGAAATAAACTAACAAGAAACTAAGGTCCGTATTACAGAACGAAACTCAAGCACTGATCTCTGTTTAAAACTAGTTTTATGTCGAGTTTTGATTTTAGAACGTTCCTCAAGCATAGATTCATTGATTGTAGTTCAGCCGAGTATAGCTTTATTCTAGATCATTACTCAGTTGTAGATTATGGTTTAAGTAGAGATTGATCTATGATCACGCAAGTGTGGTCGACACCCCGCTTGAGCAGAGATTTCCTTGTCAGTGTCAAATTGTCGAATTGAAGTTTATATTTTATTACAAACAAAATGGATAATTTCGAAGAGCTTGATTATTACGATAATATATTTAACGATGATTCGAACAGAAGGTTGAATTTCAGCGTTCCTCTCAGATACCTTAGAGATGTGCAGGATCCATGTACACTTGTGACAATTTCAAAAAAAGGTACAGGTTTTCACAAGATGTGGTAAAATCGGTAATTCTGCCATTAATTTACCAAGGTCTGACGAAACCAGACAACCGTGGCCATCCCATAGCCCCAGAGTTACAAATTATTGTGTGTTTGCGTGTAAACGAAAACAGGCTGATGCATAGACAAAAGATATTCTCTGCTTGAGAAAAGATTTGAATCTCGATTCAGCTGAATGTAGTTTGATTGCTGTTCTGGAATAAGACTGATCCTCAAGTACAGATTCTATGTTTAAACTATGATTGGGCGATTTAAGATCAAACTGGACTTGAGTTTCGTTCTGTAATACGGACCTAAAAGGGCATAAAAAAAACTTTTTAACAAAAAATGGAACCGACTTCAAAAAAAAGTCAAAAATAAATCAGTTTCTGAGGTCGGTGGCAAAAAAATGAAATCAAACAAACAAAAGTCACCGACTTCAGAAACTGATTTATTTTTGACTTTTTTTTGAAGTCGGTTCCATTTTTTGTTAAAAAGTTTTTTTTCCATTTTTTGTTAAAAAGTTTTTATTTTTCACTTTTTAGTGGTTCACAAATGTTCATGCTTCATGGGTTATAATGTGGACAATGTAGTATTTTTTTTGAGTTTTGTTGATTTTTCAAAAACCGCTTGTCCGATTTCGATAAAAAAATTATGGGACCATTTGGGAAGTATACCCTTTCCAACAAAAAAAGAATTTTTCAAATCGGTTAGCAAGTGACGGAGTTATGCCCGAACAAACATAAAAAAAAAAAAAAAAAACATACATCCGAATTGAGAACCTCCTTCTTTTTTTAGAAGTCGGTTAAAAAACTGCTCCTCAAAGCTGTCAGCCGGTAATGTGCCCAAAAGACTGGCGGTATTGCCACGTTGTATGGCAACACTTAGCCTCTGGCCAAGATAAAAGCCCGCCATTGGGTCACGAAAAGCGTCAGCGAAGCGTTTGAAATTTCCTTAAACAGGCTATGAGCACTATGACCAACATAATAGCGACTTCACACTTGTCACAGTCTTGATTCGTAGATCGTGACTTCTATGAGCAAAACACAAAAGCAAACGATTATAACAAGAGCTGATCGTTTACAACGAGGTTTCCCCTAGACCAGGGGTGCACAGACCGCGGCCCGCGGGCCGCATGCGGCCCGCCGGTCATGTCGGTGGCCCGCCAGCAAAAATATTCCCTCGTGCATTTGAAGGAAAATATAGCTGAGGTTTACAAAAAATATTAGGTAAATTGAATCACGCGCGTTACTAAGCGGGTTCGCTTTGCATGTGCATGATGCGTACTCAGAAATGTTCGTGCAACTCAAAAATCCTGATTGGTTGTGTGATTTGGCGTTTTTAGTAGGCCTTACAGATCAAGTCATGGTTATCAAATCATTTAATGACTATTGTAATCGGGACTATGTTGCAAAAATAAGGACAACCAAGCAGTGGTGTATTTACCTCACTTTAAGCCGCTGCTCTGGGGCGGCTTTTTGAACTAGTCCTATGGACTAGTTCAAAAAGCCGCATTTTAGAAATTTTTAGAGTCTGCCGCATGCCACTAAAAATTTCTAGCTCGCTACGCTCACTCATTAAATTCTTGAATACCTACATTACTAGTAAAAGTAAGTTAAATATGCATTTTTTAAATAATAAAATGAAAATCAAATAATATTAAATCACCTTTCCTAGGTAAAGGCCAAAATTTTTCGAGCTCGCTTCGCTCGCTCTTGCATTTTAGTGCCTTCGTGCATATTTTGTAAAAAAAACATCTCTATGTCTATGAATTGTTGAAAAGAAAAATGTAACTTTTAAACATTTTGTAAAATTTTGGCAAATTTTTATATTTTTAGTTTGTTGCTGGTGGCCCGCCATTAGTTCATCATTTGCCCAAGTGGCCCTTGGTCTCAATAAGTCTGTGCACCCCTGCCCTAGACATTAGGATAAAGGAAAATGTCTCTAGATAATATTATAAAGCATCATTATAGAAAGAAAGAAAGAAAGAAAAAGTGTTTATTGGTTTCCCAACAGGACAAAACAAATTGACAAAAAAAAATTATGTATGCTCGTGTTTGTTATTTTATGAGACGGCTACACAATTCAAGATGGTTTTTGCTACAATCGCTTATGGATTGCGTCAATACATGACCAATAATGTCCTTCTATGTCCTAATAATTGTGAAACTTTAAATGCCAATCCATTTACTGAGCATTATAGTTTAGGCTTTGGTCCCGGCTGTAATTTGTAAATCTTTGACAGTCGTAACCTGGTAGTCCAGTGGCAGTGGCCCGAAAGTGTGACAACCTGTCTAACCATCGGGTATCGATAAGCAGTCGCTCCGTGTAAAATACTGTTATTCAGCTGCATTCTGTTAGACTGGAAGCCGACCCCAACGAGGTTGGGGAAAGGCTAGGCAGATGATGATAATGATCAGTGTCGAAACAGCATGTTCGATTGAATATATATTCTGTATTTGAACTGCATAATGACTGTGCAAACTAGCTAAATAAATTCTAATGAAAACAACGGATTTGATTACAATATCAAATGGTTTTGATAAATATAAACGTGTCGCGGGAAAACCGGTTTTTCTTAACCGATTTTTATTGTATCGTCGTCAGCAAATGACGTCTTTCGTTGGAATGCATCAATTCGATAACGGAAACGTAACAAATTCGTTGGTATGTTGTTTTGCATTGATTTAAAATAATAATTTATCTTGCTCTATGATTTGGTAATGATAGTTTATTATTATTATAGCTACTTAGCCCGTATTGTCCCACTGCTGGGCAAAGGCCTTTTGTGCCAATTGTGGAAAATTGTGGCTATATTTTTTTTATGATTATTCTTTTTTACTAGAGCATTCAGCCGTTCAGCAGTCTAATCAATCGTGTCAGTAATTTTTTATACAGATATAATATGAAATCATTTTTTTAAAAACGTTTCGGTAGCTCTTCAACAAAACTTTTGTCGTTTTTTTAATTATTATTCATTTAAACGGCTTTATACAAATAAATAACCCAAATGCATCATCGTAACCAAATTAAATTGTAAACAGTCGCGAATCAAATTAGGTACTCAGTCATCGATTCAATACAAAAACGCTCAACAGCAATACATAATACAATCTTCATGACTCATTATAGAAACTAACTTCAAATCCACTAAATCTTGAATACTATTACGTTTGTCAAAACCACAGATTAAACCATGGTTTGTTACTGTGTGCAGCCTTGAGCGTGTACTAAGGACAATGACATCACCCGTTTGCATGGTCGGGTAAACCTTTTGGTGTACTGCAATGTAAATAGCTATGACGTGACGTCAGGTAATAATAATTTTGATACCCGAGTTCTTGAATAATAATTGAACATTGGTATACTGAATAATAAGTACAGAGAGAGAGCAGTGCTGGGCCTGTGGTAACGGCACCGATTATCGGGTTCGTGGGGAATCACAAGAAAAAGTATAGATAGTTCCAAGAGTCTTTTCCACAACAGGGGTAATCTCAAATCGGAGATGATTTGAGATGACCCCATAGATTAATGCTAGATATTAAAAACGTGTAGAATGTTAGGAAGTCCAGTTTAAGTAGCAGAATTGTTTCCCAGCTTCAGGAACGAAATAAGCTGATTGAATCACTCAATACTTCGTAGGTACTGTATTTGCAAAGCTATGTACCGACTTAACCCAAGTTGGATCAGGGTTGGTCTACAATTGTGTTGGCGATAGTTGGTCAAACATTTGACCAACTTCCAAACTTCGTCTCTATTTGATGCAAGTTTTGCAGGCTCAGTTTATTTAGCTCACAAGGCAAACTTTGCCCGAATTTTGGTTAGCCAATAAATTCGTGCCGCTTTAGTATGGTCCGGTAGTTTCGCAACTTAAGTGTAAACTAAGTTTAAACTTGGGTTGTGATAATTTATTTTACCTGTATTCTTGGCTAGATTTATTTTCAACTATTACGTATGATCTTCGCTGTATGCAGGTTATAAACAGTCAAGATTTTATAGCTTGGTTATTGTGGTGATCATAAAATCATGCTTAGGTACATTATGATTCGAATGAGCCTTTCAATGATTGATGGACTGTTGCGCATTATGATTGAACTTTGAGCAAGATTGCACTTAGTGGTTACTTGTAGGAACCTACTTAATATTATAATCTTTAAGGTAATAATATTATAATCTTTCTGCCCTTGTAGGTACCATGTTTTTGGTGTAGTAGGCGCAGCACCGTCAGGCTACCACTTTACTCCTTTTTATTTAATATCACTCCTCATTTTCTTATTAAGAAAACATATTTATTTGGGACATACCTACCTCTTGTGGTGTGTGCGGTGTGCCAACTAAAATTAAATTAAATAAAAAAACTAAAACTAGTACCCAATTTAATCATTTTAATATAGGCCGAGTCAGAGGCCCATGAATAGCATAGAAAAGAAGCCACGTTTTTAGAATTCGAAAGAACACCAGAGTATTTATACACTAGTAATATAAGTCGCAGCAAAATCAAAAGACTCACCTTTTTTAAGCCGTCATGTGAGGTGATTATAACACTGTCTAAAAGAAGATTGTAAACAAATCTAATTAGACAGCCTTTGCCAAATGATATAGAAAAACTTCCAACGTAACAAACTAAGTTACGTTTGTATCTATATTTAGACTGTCGAATAAGTGGACAGGTAGCCGTGTAGGTATAATTCGCAACGTGTCCTTGGCTATCGATGTTAGAAGTCGAGTCTGTTAGTGTGGGTGTTCTTTACGTGGAACCTACCTATGTCCTTTTAAGTGATCACTTTAACTAACAGGTTCTAGGTTTACCTTTAGTCTAGGAAACTAAAATCAATACCTACCTATTAAGGCTTGGTTATTAAATGTTTAGGTTCTACTGCCAGTTAAAACTAATAGTAGGTAATACTAGATTTTATCTAAATGATTAATACCCAATTAAAGATAAAGAAAGTGGCATCATGACACAGAACGGGTTATTTACCATATTTGTTTGTGTTTTTAATATAGTAAATATGCCGTTTTCAATGTTTAGAATAATGAGACCATGTCAGTTTAAAAACTTAAACCTGAACAGTGTTCGCCTTTTTTGGCAATGCAGCCAAGCCACGCCTTCCTAGGGATGTAAATAAGATCTATTTTCTCATAGCTATATTCAAAAAACATTTCCTGAATCCCAGGGGAAGATATAAAACAGATATCCCAACAGCATCTAATATGCATAAGAACCCAGATTTGGAAAACCAATTTGTAGGCATAAATCACACATTGATAGTACGCGTATATAAAGAATTCATAGGTCCCATGTCTTTGCAAGCTTTACTACCTACCTTTTGATTTAATAATTTAGCATCTATGTGTAAAGTTCGAGGAACCAAGTACTAATATTAAAAACGCGAAAGTTTGTTACGTTTGTTACTTTTTCAAGCAAAAAAGCTGAAAGGATATGGATGAAATTTGAGTGAAAAGTTGTGTGGTAATCGGTTGTCGTGGTATAGACATGTTATGCGGAGGAATGAGAATCAAAATGAGAATCTTTACATAGGTCAAGAAAATGTTGAGTATGAATGTAGCCTGGCTATAAGAGTAGAGTAAGACAAAAGAAATGACGCAATAAATGAACTGTGTGAAGGATTATATGGCTAGAAAGGAGATGACTGCTGAAATAACGAGCAATAGAGAGAGAAGTATGACCGGAAATAAATTGGAAACCCCCCGTAGATAGATAGATAGTTTATAACCTGGATTAAAACAAAGGACTTTTTATCCCGCCAAATTAGTCCACGTAGACACAGTCGTGAACAGAACCTTCTATAATAAAATGACTGCCTCATTGGTCTAATTAGTAGTCGAAAATTCGCAATGCTACTGCTGTTCGATTCCGAGCAATTGCCAAGCAGAAGCACGAAGTCTGGATTAGTGCCCGGTTAGTTTAACTTGCGAAACCCTTCGGAGGTTAAATGTGTGATTTTGTTATGTAATTTCCGCATAGCTAAGTAAACACTCAAGTGAATAAAAATGCGATAACTATGGCAACAATATTTATAAGCAACGTAATTTATAAACAGGTTTCATTGATTGGACCTGTTTGTAAAGCATAGGTTATTAGCTTGTTATTAGCGACTGATATTATTTTATGATCTCACTATTGAGGCCTTTGTCATATTTCCTGGCAGTAAACAAAGGATTCGGTTTTCGTTCCTTTTCCTAAGGTACTACCATGGGTAACCTACATACCGCGTGAGTGAGATATATTTCATCTTCTTTGCATATTATATTTTCTTTTACTTTACACTAATATTATAAAAGTGCATGTGTTTGTCTGTCTGTCTGTCCGTCCCCCACCTTAACCGCTGAACAAGCTTCGATATGGAACTCTGGTAGACCATGAGCTGGATTAGGACACTTTATACTTTTCATCCGATATAACAGTGAACGGAGTCACCGTGGCAGACCACAAAGGAGATGGCGGGACGAACTGGATGTCTTCTTTGAGAATTGGATAGAAGGTGCACGGAATCGTGATCGTTTGAAGGATCCAGTGGGACAATAATTATGGGCTAGCTATAATAATTCTCGCGGGTGTAGCGTGGGTAAAAGCTTTATCGATATACGTTTCGACCAGAACATACCATGAGGGAAATAAGCTTCGCAGAATCTGTCCAATTGACCCCCCGCAGTTTTAATGCCTTGTCTCATACGGAGAGGGAAGCGTGTTAATCACTAACGTTGCTCACTGCGTGATAGCAATTTCAGATTAAAAGCACAGATTTTCTCGTTATTTTTCCTTGCTATAAGTATAGGTTCTATTTCCCAAAGGATTTTTCTCATTACTAGCCACTAGTCATCGTCCTCCTGCCTATTTGTACCATGTGACTTGGAATCGGCGAGAAACGTATTTTTTATACATTCTCCGCTGTCAATCGTTACGCTATCATTAGGGAGTCCTTCATATCATACTTCTCACAATCCATCCATCTTTTCTTATGTACCTTCCCTTCCCTCTGCATCCATCAACATTAAATACATCACTCTTTTAACCACATGTGATTCGTCCCTCCTCATCATCATCAAAGTTTTAATTTTGTTCTTTAAACATGGCAAAAGAGTCATTCCACAACAATAGGGGATCGGACAAAAAAAAACTAATTAGTCCGTCAGATAGATTTCCAAAAATTATTGGACACGTATTTTTTCTTTTTTCACGTAAACTTAAAATGAAGACGATACAGTGCTTCGAAAACTCGTGTGACGTCATATGATTGTACATTTTGACGACACAAGTGACGTTTCAAGCCCCACTCCAAGATCTTTGACGCGTTTATATTCGTAATTTTTTATTGATTTGATAAAACAAAAATAAGTAGTATATTTCATTATAAGTGCGGAAAGCCTGTCATTGCAAAGAGTTCCGACAAATGTCTACCCGAGCCGAGGCACAGCCGACGGCGAGAGTTGACAGTCGGAACAAGTTGCAATGACAGTTCCGCACGTGTACTGAACAACTATTTTTAATACAGTTGCGAAAAAATGAAGCAATTTAATAAAATAATAAAACCGTAATTAAACCCGCAAAGAACATTTTTGGAAAATGGCGCCAACAGAGAAAGCAGAGATTTTTTTTTGTTTTCTTCACCCATTCTGGGTAGGCAAAGGGAACTATGCCCATACAGCCAAGTCTTCAGTAGATTTTTTAAACGGTTTTATTTAGCTCACCCCGTTTGTTTTATTCTTGGATCAAATTTAGTAATTCAAATTTCACCCTCTTCCTGTCAACCGATTAATCTGAAATTTTGTATACACTTTGGATTTTGGTGACAATACAATTATGTTTATTCATTATCATTATAAATTCAAGATGGCCGCCGCTACAAAATGGCGAATAATTTATGTTTTATTAATCCCATCAATATGGGTATCAAATAAAAGGGCTCAACAAGCAGAATACAATATACTATATAAAATTAAAATCCAAGATGGCGGCTAAAAACTAGAAAATAAAAATAGGTAAAAAAACTTTTTAAGTTAAACAGTTTTATGTTAAACATACATTGCAATGTTTAAGATAAATGTACTAAAAACCAAAAAAATAATAAAATAGATACAGTCGTGGGAAAAAACCGTGGGGCACGTCAATTCGGAACTGTCGTGCTGCGGAAATTACAATTGACGTGCCCCACGGTTTTTTCCCACGACTGTATCTATTTTATTATTTTTTGGTTTTTAGTACATTTATCTTAAACATTGCAATGTATGTTTAACATAAAACCGTTTAACTTAAAAAGTTTTTTTACCTATTTTTTTTTATTGATATGACATGAAAATGAAATTTAATGAGATAAAAATGGAATGAAACCTTTAACTCATTGAATCAAATAATTAAATCTGATATTGAAACAAATTAGTAGCTTCTTTACAAATATTTGCATGAATCATAAAAACTTCTATGATTTTTTTAGTAAAAACTTCGTGGTTGGTTTTTTTTAATGGACATTATTTTGACAGTTGGGAAAGAGAACGCACGAGTTCGGAAATGGTAAAGAAAAAGCACGAGTACGTAATAGCTCACATCCCGAACGCTATACGTCCCTGCAATACGCCACTTTTTGAGCAACTGTATTAAAAACACTTATTCAATATTTTTCGTTAATCTACCTAACTTACGGACTAAACAGAATCATATTATTTTGACCCAGTCCAATCCCCTATTGGTGCTTAAAATATAAATAACGAAATATGATGGTATGGTACGGTCAGCATCAGAAGTAGCTGAACATTTCGGAATTTTAATTCTTTTAAGTACAGGACTCTAGCTATTATTTTTAATGTTTCAGAAAATTATTCGTTAAAATAGTCCTTACACTCCAATAACATGTACAATTTCGACTGGCCTGTTGGTCTAGTGGTTAGTGACCCTAACTGCTATGCCGGAGGTCGTGGGTTCGATTCCCACCCAGGACAAATGTTTGTGTGATGAGCACGATCATTTGTTCTGTGTCTGGGTGTAATTTATCTATAATATGTATGTATTTAGAAATATATAAGTATGTTTATCAGTTGTCTAGTACCCATAACACAAGCTCTGCTTAGCTTGGGACTAGATGGCGTAGTGTGATAGTTGTGGAATATTATAAAAAAAAAAAAAAAAAAAAATGTAGTAACGAGTAATATCTAATAAGTTTTTATTAAAAAAAACAGCTTCGAAACTTTGAGTAATGCACTACTCAAACTACTACACTTCTGATCACTACTATACTTCTACCATCATATTTCGTTATTAATATTTCACTAGCCTTACCCTTTGGTATACTGTTATGTAAGTAACCGTTTATACCACATTAAGTCCTATTGTACCGTTTCCAATGTCAGTTAGCATAACAATTTGTTAGTATTTGCATTCTGCATGCACCTCAATCGATAATTGTGAGTGCACAGTGTTTATCGATCAAAGGTTAGTTTATTAATATGAAGAATTTCTTCGTTCCTAGTATTTTTGCAGAGGATTGTTCTAACATCATCACCTGCCTAACCTTTTCCAAACCATGTTGGGGTCTTCCAGTCTTGCCGTATGCATTCGAATACCAGTATTTTACATGGAGCAACTACCTATCTGAGCTCTATAACCCACTTAGTACTGGGTAATTACGATATACACACCCTTGCTAAGACTGATTGTCTGATTTTCGGGTCACGGCTATCTGCAACGATTGTCAAAGATCTCTCTCTCTTAAGGTGCCTCTCCAGCTAGTGAAGGTTGGCAGTCAGCTCCGCATATCCTATTCGGTCTTTTCCCAGTCTAAAAAGTTCCGCGGCGCTCTTAACTGCCGTCCATTCCCGGATATTGCGCAGCCAGGATTTCTTCCTACGTCCCACTGCTCTTTTGCCTGCCACTTTGCCCATTATTATGAGTTGCAAGAGTTCGTATCTGTCGTGTCTTAATACGTGAACCAGATAGGCAACTTTCCTCTTTTTGATGGTCTGCACTAATTGGTGTGTCCTTACAGCACGACGTAGTACTCTCGATGTGTCCAGCTAATGGCCAACATACGTCTATAGGCCCACATTTCGAATGCTTCGATACGTTTCAAAGATCTAATGTTATTTAGGTTTGTTCATCCATTGAAAATATAGAATCTGAAAGAAATTCTCTCGGTCTGTCTGTATGTTCCCATGTTGTTGGCTAAGCCGAATTCCACGAAATACGTCACATGGTTCGGGATGTAGGTTGTGTTTATGTTTTTCCGTTGAATCATTCTTGACCACACGGGTGAAACCTTATTTTATTGTCTTCTTTCTAAAAAATTTCACTTATTATGTGAGTTCCTTTTCAAATGCAGACACACACAGACCGAGATTTCACTACTAACTAAATATTTTGGTAAACATTGTCCCACATTCAAATCGTCCAATATCTTCGAGTATGTTTGCGTATACAAATCACTCATGACTAATTTATGCATGATGAACACCTAAAAAGGGATAGATATAAATATTGATCGAGAGGTATAGAGGAAGGCCAAAAAAAAGATGGATGTATTGTGTGAGGAATGATATGAATGAGAGAGGAGTAAATGCCACCTTGACGTCTAACAGGGAAGAATGGAAGAAGAAAATGTGTTGCGCCGACACCAAATAAAATGAGATAAGGGCAGTGTTGTGTCCTGTGATACCCGGGGTGATAGCACTAATAACTCTGGGTCACCGGCTCACCAGATCAGCCAAGTCCTCCGTCAGCGGTCGCTACACAACACACTTCCCGCCATTTGCGGTGACTGTCAAGTGTCCCTTGTGACAGCTCCCTGACACTTGTGTCTGTGAGACGGTGTTGCTATATCTATTAAATAGATACAACTCCGATACACTACAGGCAGGAAGATGATGATGATGATGATGAACACCTAAACTACAAACTTTATAGCCATACGACACCTCTGTACCTACATAAATCATGTTCCTACTTAAGGTGGTACCCTGAGCAAATAACCTTGAGCATTTGCTCCCTCTTTGCCGCACCCCACCTCTACAATACTTCGTAAACTATTACTTGCGCCACCTGGCGAACTTCATACGAATACAAGTAAAATTCACAGATCTAAGAAGTAATAGATATGGCATTCAAAGAAATATTTTTTTATGAAATGTTATTATGAATTCAGTTACTATACTCACGTCGATAAATAGGTAGGTACTTTCAACTTTTACAGTGATACAAATATTACGATTACGAAAATGAGTTCAAAATTAAAATCCAAGATGGCGCCGATGAAAATTTTTGGTTTATTCGTCATGGGTGTCGTTTTCATGGTTTTCGGGGTCGCTGATTACGAAAATGAGGTCAAAATGAAAATCCAAGATGGCGCTGACGAAGATCTTTGGTTTTTCCGTCATGGGTGTCGTTTTCATGGTTTTAGGGGTCGCTGATTACGAAAATGAGGTCAAAATGAAAATCCAAGATGACGCCGACGAAAATTTTTGGTTTTTCCGTCATGGGTGTCGTTTCCATGGTTTTTGGGGACGCTGATTACGAAAATGAGGTCAAAATAAAAATCAAAGATGGCGCCGACGAAAATTTTTGGTTTTTCCGTCATGGGTGTCGTTTTCATAGTTTTTGGGGTCGCTGATTACGAAAATAAGCTCAAAATCAAAATCCAAGATGGCGCCGACGAAAATTTTGGTTTTTCGACTATATATATATATAAAACGACAGCCATAACGGAAAAATCAAAAATTTACCTGGCCGCCATCTTGGATTTTCAATTTGACCTCAAAAACCATGAAAACGACACCCGTGAAAGAAAAACCAAACATTTTCCTGACCGCCACCTAGGGTTTTCATTTTGACCTCTTTTCGTAATCAGCGACCCCAAAAACCATGAAAACGACACCCATGACGGAAAAACCTAAAATTTTCCTAGCCGCCATCTTGGATTTTCATTTTGACCTCATTTTCGTAATCAGCGTCCCCAAAAACCATGAAAACGACACCCATGACGGAAAAACCAAAAATTTTCGTCGGCGCCATCTTGGATTTTCATTTTGACCTCATTTTCGTAATCAGCGACCCCAAAAACCATGAAAACGACACCCATGACGGAAAAACCAAAATTTTTCGTCGGCGCCATCTTGGATTTTCATTTTGACCTCATTTTCGTAATCAGCGACCCCAAAAACCATGAAAACGACACCCATGACGGAAAAACCTAAAATTTTCCTAGCCGCCATCTTGGATTTTAATTTTGAGCTCATTTTCGTAATCGTGCCAATATTATTTTGTATCACAGTAAAAGTTGAAAGTACCTACCTATTTATCGACGTGAGTATAATAACTGAATTCATAATGACCAAAAGTATTTGGACGCACCAATAAATATTTCATAAAAAAATATTTCATTGAATGCCATATCTATTACTTGAAATTACTTCTAAGATCTGTTGATAATGTGACGTAAGCGAGCGAGCGCATGAGCCGACGCGGCGCGGTGACGAGCGACACGGGTTCCCCCTTCGAGGCCTGGCGGCATACTGAATGTCAATAGATACGGTTGCGAATACGCTCAGAATTTTGCATAAAAATCTTTATAAAATCAAATTTTGGGTTTTTGAAAAAAAAAATCGTACCATAATGTTCATTATGAAATTGCTTATCCATTAGTGTAAAAACAAAATAAAAACAATTGTTAGTTTTGGAGAAGTAGCATGTTTTCAATAATTATTTCTCATTTCTGTGGTTTCGTTGTGAGGGGATTAATTAAATATTTTACTTAAAAAAGAAAAAAAGAAAACGTACCATTTTGAAGGTAAGAGTATGTAGAAATTTAATGTATTTTTTGCTGGTTGATATATCTTTTTTTTTAAGAGTTATAAGCTCCAGAAAACTGCATAAAAAACGGCTAGAGCTACGTTTTGCTGGGGGACGCGCCTTAATCTTTTTGTGTTAGTAATCCAGTCGACATGTCGAAAAAGGTGAGGTAGTTGTTGGGTTCCGCTGACCGAGAGCTATTGTAATGTTATGGCCAGATTTTTTTACACTGGTCATCACCCGTCAAATATATATCTACAAACGTACCAGCTTATGCAGTTCCAAAGGATTGTACTATTGGGCAAAAAAATATCCTATGTGCTAATCCACGTTGCAAGCTCTCTGTGTGCCAAAATGTATCTAACTCCGTTTAGTAAATTTACGTTAAACAGTATAAACATTCATCCATACGTGCAAACTTTCGCATTTATAAGTAGTAATAAGATTTGTTCTGGCTTTCCAAGTTTCCCTTCACAACTTACTACCGCTTGTTTATTTTAAGCCGTTCATATTTCTTTCTTATTCAACCGAACTGCGTAGTAGTCGCGTCACTAGTGCTCGGTTTCGTAATCACCACGTTTTGACGATAAAAACTCACTTTGCTTCAACTTCAAGGCAAGAGTTAATAGGTATTTTTGAGATGAGTCAATGTGGAGCAAATTTTGTGACAATACCCACGTATTTGCTTGTCAACCATGCTATGGTATTATTCTAATGTAAACGAAAGAAAAAAATTAAAACACACATTTTTAGCCATCACACAAACAAGCCAGATCACGTTGTATATTGTTATTTTTTTTTTATTTGGCACATGCCACAAGTGCACACAACAAAAAAAAACTTAAATCTAAAAAGAAAACGAAGAGATAATATGACGCCTGTAATCCCCGAAGAGTTAGGAAGAAGTATACCCGCTGTAACAATCACACTTTGCTAGATATCTCTAAGTGGCTTCGTCTTCAAGGACCCACCAAGCAGACCCACTGGTGGGTCTCAGAATACTGATGTGTCTCCCAAGACCTACTAGTGGGTCCTCTGAGATTTTATTGTCTTTGAAGACCCACTGATAACAATATCGTTACTTAACGTGTACGCCAAATGGCAAAACATAGAGCGCATATGAAAATGTAACACCTGTTTAACTACCAGGAGAATAGAAGTAGGCAGGAGGTATTGAAAATATTTGTTTTGGAGATGAAAAAAAAGGTAGGTAGTAAAGTCCCACAAACTACCAGGAGAACAGAAGTAGGAAGGAGGTATTGGAATTGGAATCTTTAAATCAAATCTAAATTATTCCTTAAAATAATATTATTAGCTTTTATCGTTTTTTTATTTCCAAAAAAAAATGTTTTCAATATCTCCTGCCTACTTCTGTTCTCCTGGACTTTACTTATAACTATCTTTTTTTTTCATCTCCAAAATAAATATTTTCAATACCTCCTGCCTACTTCTGTTCTCCTGGTAGTTTGTGGGACTTTACTTATAACTATCTTTTTTTTTCATCTCCAAAATAAATATTTTCAATACCTCCTGCCTACTTCTATTCTCCTGGTAGTTAAACAGGTGTTACATTTTCGTACGATATGCGCTCAATTGTTTTGCCATTTGGCGTACACGTTAAGTAACGATATTGTTATCAGTGAGTCTTCAAAGACAATAAAATCCCAAGAGGACCCACTAGTAGTTCTTGGGAGACACATCAGTATTCGGAGACCCACCAGTGGGTCTGCTTGGTGGGTCCTTGAAGACGAAGCGCTCTAAGTCCCATTGGGAGCGGGAACTAACTGGGCAAAAATCTTACCTTTGTGTGAGAAATTCCTGTTGGGAATCCTAATGACAACCTAATATAAGACATACACAACAAGATGAAAGCAACTGGCTGTATTCAGTCCAGTAATTATCTTGGCAAACCCAGTAATTATTAAAATAATTTTGAATCCTTAATACTTATCGAACTATACAATACCACTGACCCAGTCAAATCTGAATTTATAGCTATTGTAATTTTGACAGAACAAGACAAATAACCTCTTTGCAAAGATTATGAATGTAAATGTTTATAGAACTGTCTGTGTATTCGACAAAGAGACATACCTAACAAGTCAATCGGACTAGAAATATGGAACAAGTTTTTGCGACTGCGTTATATTGATTGTTCGCACGACAGCTATAATCGCAATCCATTTAAAGTTGTTATGAAGGTAAAGACAATGTACATTTGTATACTCATGTCTAATCAATTGAAGTGACCTTCCTTATTCTCACGCTTCTAATCCCTGAAAGGTTTGGCAGAGGTGAATCTAATAGTATAATCACATTTCGACAGTTATGGAAACTTCCATGTAATAGGGGGCGAGCCTATTGCCGTCAACCGGTTACAAATCCAGATGTGTTTTCGTAGCAGCGATAGTTATAGTGCTCTGTTTGTTTGATGAAACCAAACGGTCTATACCTAGATGATAATGATGATGAACTGGTGAATAGTCGTTGGGTTACACAATGGTTTGTTCAAAATTGTTGTCGGAAATATTCCTTGTATGACTTGACGATTCATAAGTGTATTCTTTATATTTCTGTGGATTGCAATGGTAACCTGATTGCAATCCACAGAAATATAAACGTGACGACTTAAAGCATCACGTCTTAAAGCAGAATTGTTTTAATCTTATTCCAGTGAAAAAAATAAATATTGAATTGAGTGTAGTCTTCTTCTTCTTCTTATCGTGTGGGCAGTAAGGTCTAACGACCCCACACGGGTGTGTGGGGTCGTCTGACACTTGGGTAAGTGTCAGAGTTTCTAAACCGCCGCAAGGGCCTCTGACATGGTTTGACGATCGCCAAATGGCGGCCGGAACCACCGGCTTATACGTGTCTTCCGAAGCACGGAATCATTTTTTTATCAGACAATCAGGTGATTCAAGCCTGCAATTTCCTAGCCAAACTGGAAACAACTTTACAAAGTACACTTCCCGTGGAAATCGAACCCACAACCAACCGGGTCACAAGGCAACCGCCTAAACCACTCGACCACGGAGGCAGTTGTCTAGCGCCATCTTGAGATTAAAACATCCTGCTTTAAGGCGTCATGGTAGGCCACCTGGTCCTCCTGATTAATCGGTTAGTAAATGTGTCAAAGCATTTATACACTGGTTGATTTGATACAATCAATACAAGGTCTTTTTGTCAAAGGTTATCTTACACGTGGTCGGATATCTCATTAAATGATTATTTTTTTAAGATTTAGTCCAATATGATTTAGATTTAGTCCAATATGTCATCAAGATCATCACCCAGTGGGTTGTTTCCAATCTGTTTGTCTTTAGTTAATCATCATCAAGAAGACGGGCGTCTTCAAAGCTAATTTCCGACATGTCGTATTCTTCCATAAATTTCCAACATCACTCATCATCATCATCTGCGTAGCCCATTTCCAATATGTTGGGGTCGGCTTCCAGTCTAACAGGATGTGGCTGAATACCAGTATTTCCAACATTACTGTTACATTAGCCCAACAAAAGTTACCTAAGATCTGGGAAAACTCACATAATTTCACCTCCGACCTTTGAGAAAAATATTTTATGGAACGGTGAATTATGAATAGCAATTGAAGTAAGCGGGGCAGCTCCTGAACACCTGACCTTAACTCTATAAATAGCACGAGCTTGTAAATTTAAAAATAAAAGTCTGTTTCTTCTTGACAGATAAATAAATTAATCCAGAATAGGTTTAAATCTTTTTAGTGCTGAGGTATAAAATGGAAAGTGAATTACATATAATAATATGTTCTTGGCTGAACAAGATACAAAAATAATAGATTTCACAAAGCTACTAGAAATATACAAGATTTCCAAATGAGTTGTCTTTTACAAAAACGAATATGCTAAATATTAAATTTAAATTCCGCGAAAAATATCCAGAATTGGATATGGATTGGAAAATTGGAAATACTCCATGTAACCAAACCACACTCGACTTTACACGTGTTTGATGTCCACGTGGAAGCCTAATTTTTTAATCCCATGACTAAGCAAATACAGTTGCTATTTTTAGCAACAAATTACTCAATGCTACGGCCAAAATAACACACAAACATGGAAGGTTTATAGGCAAAACTTATGTCATAAAGAAATCAGGTAATGGAAGCGAATCGAAGCTCGACCAATCACCGATCGAATGTACTCGTAGCACCGAATTTCCAAATGAACCATAGTTCTCCGGGGACGAACAAACACGCGAAGTAATTTTTCAACATGAAAAAGGATTGGAACAATCCGTATCGGTACTGAATACAAATGCTTTTTCAGTTTCGTTTTTTGTCCAAATTATCCGGAATTTTTAACTTTGGGTGCATTGCCCTCTTACGTTCGTTTATCCTTAATCGTAATTAAAGTTTCTTCTATTTTTTTGTACTTTTTTCTTGGTTGGGTCTTTAAATATTTGGCTGCTTTCAGAGTTTTTGTAAACAAACTGATGCAAAAACTTCAAGTTTAAACTTATTTGCATTCGAAGGTTTAGCATAAGTATTTTGTTTATTTTTCCTCGAGTGTTCTTTTTTTGCTGCGATATTTTCAGAGGCAGGTGAAGCCTTACTTGGCTACAAGTATAGAATTAACAAAATAACGTCTTGGTCAAGGGTTAATAGAGATTAGAGTAGAGGCCCTTGGGGCGGTTTAGAAACTCTGACACTAGGGTGTCATTAGACCTTACTGCCCACACGATAAGAAGAAGAAGAAGGGTTAATATTATTGAATTCCTCTGACATGTTTGTGTAACACTAGTGTATGTGTGTGTGATTTGGTTGGCATCATCATTTGCCTAACCTTATCTCAACTAGATTGGGGTTGGCTTTCAGTCTGACCCGAGACAGCTCATTACCTGTATTGATTTTGATATATTCGGTCACATTTATATTTTTATGTATAGTTTACTTGACATAAAACTTTTATCTTGCTTTCTGAATTACTGTGATTACAATATGCTATTTGATATTGTTAGCATTTTGGTATAAAATTGTAAACTTAGAATGTATTTTCTGAACAAATAAATACAATTTAAAGAGAGTCTGCTTTGGTACTAAAGTCACTGTATGATTTTGTTATGCTCTTGTCTTGCCAAAGTTGCGACATGTCAACTAACATCAAACTGTCTTCACACATAATATGTCAATCGTAGGATACCATGTGTTGCTACGAATATCACATGACCTAGGCTCGTGAACGCTTAATCAATAATTACTGTCTTTAGTACTAGTAATGCTAGTACCTAGTACATGGGTAGAAAGCGTGTAGGGAAAAAGAAAGCTTTTAAGAGGAAATGCGAGTGCTGTCTCTTTCTACTATCGCTGTCTCTCTCCGTCCTCCTGCCCTCAAATTCGTGCGATAAGGACAACTATAGAAAAAAGTTAGAATTCGAGGTTTGGCTCTCGCCTATTTCCTCCTCCAATATTGAACCAATTTAAAAGATATTTTAGACAATGAATAAGGAGGTTATATACTACGCCGCTATGTTTTTCTTTTTTCGTTAATAGTTGTCAAATTTGTACACTAGGACTCTGTTAACAGCGATCTAAACAAGCAATTTTGAGCATTTTTTGAGGGTTCTAGTGCTTATAAAAATAATTTATCACCAAAAAGGAAAACATAGGGGCATAGAAATAGTTAATATTTATTATTCTGTAAAAAACCATTGCTCTAGGGTCATTAACCAAAAAGAAAACAGGCGAGAGCGTTTGTATGGAGAAAAGACCACTCGCGTTTCCTCTTAAACATTCCTATAGCTCTGCATAGTACTCTAGGACCGGTTTCTAGATGTTGCAAAATAGTTTTCTGTAATCTGTTTAGTAGTGCGGGCAAAGTTGGCATTCATTGACGATGGACTCTTGAATACGGCTCAAAGGATTTGAAAATCAAATTCGTACTGGTTGCTGAAGTCCCTAACTAAGTCTTGAAGTGCATAGAATTTAACTTTGTGCTTGAATTATACAGTCATCATTATCATCTGCCTAGCCTATCCCCAGCTGTATTAGGGTCGGCTTCGAGGCCAGCATTTTACATAAAGCGGCTGCTTATCTGATCTCCACAAAACAAAGTTATTATACGATACCCCTTGGTAAGACTGGATAATATAATAGGCCGCCATTATTGTGCTTATCAGCAGGAACAACAACATCTGTCTAGTTTTTCACCGATTGTTTTGGGGGCGGCTCCCAGTCTTAACAAACGTAGCCAAATACCAGTATTTTGCATGGCAACTGCATATTGGACCTCCACAACCCTATAAATTCTATACCCAGTGCTTGCCAGACTGCCGTTCTATTGACTACCATTGCAGCCATCATCATCTTTCTGCCCTTATCCCATGGACTATTTGGGGTCGGCACAACACCGTTTCTTCTTCCATTCTTCCCTGTTAGACGTCACGGTGGCTTTTATTCCTTATATTGACTACCAGTAAGATACCCAAATAGCACCACGTGCTAAAATAAATATGAAATTGGATTACAGCTTTAGATCGGAACTTCAAGTTGGCAGTCTTAACCTTTGCCCTTTTGCGGAATTTTAGTGGTTATTTTAGTCCACCAGACGTGTCTGCTTCGATCCAAATTAAGTTGGCTTGTAAGCTGACGGCTCTAGTATATCAATATTATCGTTTTGGATTGCAGTTTCACGTTCGTCTTTGACTACTAAAGTAATCAGGAGTCAAATCAGCACAAGGTCATAATTTATATTGTGCCTGTTTCGAATAAGGTATTTGCATCCAATGAATCTTTTATTCGTTAGGTCTTATCCACCTAGAGTCCTAGACTATCTTCATTTTTCTTTTCGTTACCTTTACAGTCCCTCCATCATGACCTGGTTATCCCTTTAGTCTATGCTAAACAAAATCTACTTCACTCATTGCCTGAGTTTCAATCATCACATTTACTTTCTCAACCCAAGAAAATAAATCATCTTTAAGCTAGGTACACGGTCATCAAATATCTTTTTACCTCAATGTTTTAACTGCAGTCTCTATGAAATAGACGGCAGGGTTCCCATTTGCAAATCAAATCAATGTCTGTGTAGTGGCATCACAAAGTATCAAAATAATAGGTAGGTGATAGGTCAGAATGGTAGGTAGGTACAGTTAGCAATTGTGGTCGCAGTGATTGCAATTTTCTCTGCATACAATCAGTTTGGACGTTGACGATAATTGGCGGTAACTGTACACCGATTGTCAATTTTTACGACAAGCAAATCATCCGCATCGTTTGTTGGTTGAATACGTACGTGAAACGAATACGCTTTGTTAGCTTTGCTAATTAGAATTGCAGTATTTACCAGGATTTGTACCGTGCAAGCGTTATTTGCGGTCCCGCTATTATTTGTAAACGAATTATGGTTCATCTGCGTATATTTCGTTGGTTTAGCTTAATTTCGAATAATTGTAGCTGATTTAAACAGAGTTACTAGTATTCCGCTACATTTGCTTTTAGTTTCGTCGTCATTGCTTTCAAAAGTCTGCTGTCTCTTTCATAAAATCTATGCAGTGTAAAGTCTAGACTATGTGCCTAGATTCCACATAGATATCTATGGATAAAAGGGAAGATAGATGAGTCGACAGCTTCATTATTCGACGAGATGCTGACACAGCTCGTTGAAGTCATTAGCACGATCCCATCAATTTTTGCACTTAACCCCGATGCAGTTCATTGCACTTAGTCCATAGCACGATGAGTTGATGAATATTTCATAATCTCTACGTTGCTTCCCTTACTATTAGTGTGCTGTTTTGAATTTCAAAATAGTTGCTTCCGTAGTGCTAATCTTGGGGACTACTGAATTTTGCAACTTAACATTTCTAAAAGAAGTTTTACTAGGAAACATAGATTTACGAATGCATTTCATAATTCCTATTCATCCGAATATATTTAGATCGCCAAGCTAATATGTTATAAGACGATTATGACTAGAAGATCAAACATGTTTTATAATTTAAATAATTAATCGATAGTAACATAGTTTCGAAAATGCTAGGCAAAAAAATGAAATTCCTGGCTAATAAATAAAATTAATCATCATCATCTGATGATGATTAATTTTATTTATTAGAAGATGAAGACAAAATATTTTCATAGGTCAAGCAAGGATGGTCATTATTAGAAAATTGTTAAGTTTTTTGAAAAATCAATCAAATAGTTTCCTTCGTAAAAAAAAACATGGGTGGTGTTAAGCGATTGGATAAAATAAGAAATGAATACTTAGGAGGAAGTCTCGAAGGTAGCACCGGTGACGGATAAAGTGGTGTGGTAATCGCTTTGTATGGTATGGGCATGTGATGCGGAGGAATGAGGAAAATTTAGAGTATGAATGTGGAATGGTGAGGAAGACTAAAGAAACGATGGATGGAGTGCGTGAAGCATAATATGGCAAGAAAAGTGGTGTCTGATGAGATTAAGGGTAAAGGAGAAGTAAGGAATAAGAAGACATGCTACACCAACCCTAAATAAATAAGGAGAGAGAGAGAATGATGATGAAAAGTCAACTGCAAAAACTGCTTTGGTTAGCAAATAAACATTTCTTATATCCAACAAAACCGAAGATTATAAACCGCTTGATAATCAATGACTGGTTGAGAATTCTTGTTTACTGTTGAAGATTTCCTGTTATCTAAGCGTGTCAATTATACTGTATTTTAATTAGCTATTATATAATATGTTAGGCTACAGACATACTGACTCTCCTCATTGATCTGCTAACATAATCTATGCACTACTGGTTATAGGCCTCTCTTTTTTTGTCCCAATGTCCACGGTCTTGTGTCAGCCACATCCAGGTTTTGTCCCCAAATCGACGGCTCCTAAGTATACTGAGTCAACTGTACTTTTAATAACTTTAGAGGACGGCGTTATGAAGAGTGAATGGGTTATATTTGAAATGTTAATACAATTACGAAAAAAAAACTCATTATAGTGAATTCAATATAATAAGGCCTATCAACAAAAGATTTCCATAAAAGTAACAAAAATTTACAATACTAGACATCAATGACAAAGACTTACTTAGTCTTAGAAAGTCATAAGTAACAAAAATAGAAAATAATTATTGTTTCAATTACACGTAATAATAACTGCTTGAAATCACAATAATTTAGGAATCAGTTTCAGTCATCTTAATAATACTTATAAAGAAAATCACAGTCGGTATACAATTCTAAATACCTTTGATAATTAATAATTATTGCTGAGAATCAAATCAGTCTCAAAATTTAACTTTTATGAGGGAAGTACTTGATAATTACTTACGTAAAAAAATGGTCTAGTGGCAGTAGTTCGGTTGTTAGTCCGGTTGACCGAAAGTAGTTTTTTTGTTTCAGAAAATAAGTTCAACTTGCACCAAAATGACTGCATTCGCTTCCCACGAATACTAGTATTGGTACACTTGACTCAATGTACTGTGTGCAAAGTAAACAAATTGTAAACTTGATCCAGTATACGCTATTTTATTTTCGTTATTTATAGGGTTACGGTTTTTTTTTTTACACGGATAGATAGGCAATTATTTAATTGATGTTAATATACTAAAAAGTGCATTTGTCGAAATTTGTTAGTTGACTCAGTATACTTAGGAGCCGTCGAAATGATGACTGCTAAGTTGCGTGTCGCGCGTTCGTTCTCAGCTCGTAACAAATATTTATATGGCCTAAAGAGAGTAGTTCCGGGCCTGACTGTTGTGTATGTAATTTTAAATGTTTGCAAACGCACCCACGATACACGACAAAGTTTTTAGAAAAATCATCTTTGAGAACATAGCCTTAAAAGATACTATATTTACGAATAAGGATAATCCGTTCTGTGTTGCAATCATCTCATTATACGTTATAAAGTGCCATAAAGAGAACAAAAGGAATATAAAGTAATCGTAAAAGCTTATGTACGAAGATAATCACTCACTTTGTGTAACAAACCTAATCCGTATTACGAGGAATGTAAGGTTTAAGTTAATTTTATTTTGAAATTCTGTCTTCTATGGGAGTAAGTACAAATTGTATTATGTACTTTGTGTAGAGCGTTTTGGATTACTGTTAAAGTATTGAAAAATAAATTTCATTTAATGTAGTGGTTGCTGAACATGCAAATCGAATTTTTTTATTAAAATATACGTGAGCAAAAAATATTTTTATAATTTTAAGAATTAATTCAGAATCTATGAATGATACTGTTTGGGTTGATTGCAAACAATTTACTGAAAATTATTCAGGATAATTTAATTAATTTATTATAATTTCGATTAAAAAACGACGTTCAAATTACGAAGATTTGTACCTGAATAGTACATACATGGGATTTAAAAATTATGGTGAAAGGTGAGTGTACTTTAAGGTACATTACCTCTGCCTCAATCAGGCATGTCTGTTCTGTTTGCGGAAATTCTTGACATTGAATGTTATGGCAATAAAAACAATATTATTGCTTCTCTTGCATGTGAATAAAATGTATAACGGGCGAGAAGAGAAACTGCATTCTGGTCTGGATCTTTTGCGCGGAATTAAAACTAAATTATTTACACAACATTAAATTAAAGTTTTATTATGTGTTAAAAAACGGGTCTACCTTTTTAGCAGAATTTTTTATACCCGAATTTTGTTTTGGATAACAGTGGATGGCAGAAACTTCATTTAGCAGAAAATCATTTAGCATACACTACAATATGCCAAGTGTGGTATGCCAAATAAATTTCGGAGCATCAAGTTTCTGCCAGATAGATGGTACCCTTAAAAAACATGATGAGATTAGGATTGTTTGAAAGGAATTGCTAGAACCCCTTTCTGAAGTGAGAAATAATTGAGATCACATTTGATAGAGATTTATGGAAGTAAAAGACATGGTACGCCGACCCGAAATAAATTGAGATAAGTGTAAGAGGATGATACTGTTGATCCTCGATGATTTACTGTAAAATAACCCGATGGTAATTTAGATTGGTCCAATAAAAACATCACCTTATCTTGTTATAGGGCAAAGGCCTGTCTGAGTAAAAACCTTGAATGCGTCTTGGTATTTCCAAGCAGTTGTTTCTTTTAAAAAACGATTTATGGTATTTTATTATGTACTTGGTAAGCAAGGCACACATTGAATACCATTACCGACCAGGTTATGAATTTTAAAGGAAAACGCTAAGAAAAAAATGTTGGAAGAACTTTCGTCATTAAGATTACTTGAAAAGAATACAAGATGGGAACAAGCCACTTTGGTATTGCTGCTCAGGCAAGTTACACGTCGAAAGAAGAGTTTTGAGTATGAAAGTGAAAGAAGAACCTGAAGATGTGACTGATAGAAAAGTATGACAGCCAATGATATGCTACGTCGATTTCGAATAAATTATGTGTAATATTAGGTATCTAACAACTCTGCCTATCACTTTGGGGATTACACCGGGATGTTGTTCTGATAATTAGAAGAATAAAAAAATATTTTATGTCTTTATTTACTTCAAGAGATCATTAATATTAGTACAGCAATAAAAAAAATCGACATTGTTTACACTACAGTTTTGTAGTTTCCGTATTGTTAATAATACAGTAGACCCTAAATTATGTGTACTTATCTAGGTCAGGGGCCTTACTATGACGTCTTAAAACAGTCCTAACTTAATGTTATTCCAGTGAGGAAACATGACAGAACTATACAGGGTGTGTAGCGCCATCTCTCCTCCACACTGGAATATGAATAAGTTAGGACTGTTTTAAGACGTCATAGTAGGGCCCCAGGGGTAATAATAACTTTGTTTCCACGCTCTTTCCTTTGTTTGACTCCAACGTTTCCTAACGACATCGACATGCAGTTTTAGGTTTACATTCGCTTTATTGACACCACGGCTATAAAACGTTTATATAATATGTTGCTTGCTTGTATGCTTGTGGTGAACAAGCATACACGGACAGAGTAGTTTTGCTTAAGGTTGACTTCTCGAAGCCTTCAACCAAGTATTATGTACATCAAACTAAGCATTTCTACTCTAATATTGCTCAGAAACGACATTTTTAAAGTAAAAATTCATGTGTTACGATAGGAATCAATGTAAAGCACTCTAAACATTGTGCTGATGTATGCATTGAATAGTAATAAATAAATAACATTAAAAACTTATATTTATAAAGAAAACATCGGAAAAACTGGAACTTAGACCACTAATATCTCCGTAAATAGAAGGTTCCCTAGAATGGTCTAAAAACAAAAAAAAACGCAATAATGGAGAGAACAAACCAATTTAACAAATAGTTGATTTAACAAATACAATTAAAAATACCGAATTATGCAAGTGAAAATAGTTATAAATCCTGACAAAAAGTCAAACAGTTAGCTCCCAAGATGTTCTGAACCTAGATTTTATATATGCTACTCGTAGGATCTGTGTTGTAACAGCTGAGTTAGATAGCCATACCCACATCCACAGATAGTCACATTTTTTCCCACAAACTTCCAATTAGTTATTCTTTGTTGCCCAAACAACATCACCACACAATAACTACACACATAAATGTTTCCCTACGTCTGTTAGTAAAACTTCAAAACAACAAACATTTACAATTGTCTGGCGATAGCTAAGCTACGTCAACAACAGTTCAAGACGTTGCTCTCTGGTTTTTTCTTTAGGCTGCCATTAAATGACGCATGTTCCGTCTGGTCCACGCAGCGGGTTTCTATCAGATCCCCGTTGGTCATGAAAATTGACAACTCATTAGCCCAATTTAGTCTATGCCTTTAGAACCTTAGGCCTTGTACGATTCGAAAAGCTTTCTTTTTTTATTACCTCTATATAACGAATTACTAAAAACTCCTCTAGTCTTATTTCGGTCTTCTTCTTCTTATCGTGTGGGCAGTAAGGTCTAACGACCCCACACACCCTAGTCTTATTTCGGTCAGGAGTATATATGTAGAAGAGTTTAATTTTATTGTTTGCTGTCGATGTTTATGTTTATATTTCGCGTTTAATCAAGTAACTAACGGTAACAATTATTTTATGTGATAGAATGTCGTGTTCCTGAAATCTTTGGGCTATTTTAAATTAAAACATGGACTACTAGATCGGTCTGTATTTCTTGCAAGGCACCGCTCCTCAAAACAAAACATTTTCCTTGCATTAGTCACACGAGCAAAGTAATCTTGTTTATAGTCCTCCACTAAACTATGGTAATCTACATTATCTCCTATATTTAAAGTAGTATTAACATTTTCTTTGTCTACTATTGCTTACCATTTACTTTTCGTCTGTATGTTAAATTTTTATGGTTTCGTCATATTATCTTAACAAACACTACTGTATGGTAAAAACACATGTTTAATATTTTACGATGTTTTTAATAGGTATTTGTTAGTAATAAAGTAATAGTTTAAATGCGTGACGCAGAATTTGAACAGTTGCCAAATCTGGTAAAGTCTATTTAATTTGGCATCATAAATCTAGAGAACGAAAAACAAAGGATTAAGTCTAATGAATTTGAAGAATAACAGTTAATGATGCATCCCAAATGCAGAAAAGGCTTCACCACATCTTAATAAATATATTTAAAACTTTTATAATATAACATCACACCTGTTACCCTCGGAGGGATAGGCAAACCCATTAGTACACCCACATTTTGTCAATTTTGCGCTTAAGTCCCATGTAATTGTAGGCGATCCTATTGCCATCAACCGTGCACAAAACCAGACTCCGTGGCTGGCGGCTGCCACTGAGAAACAAACCCAAGAGCACTTTGCCCGACCCGGGAATCGAACCCAGGACGTGCCTACGTCTATAAGACCAGCAGTCTACTAAAACAGCAACTAATAAATGTATTTAAACTTGAATCAACGCATAAACCTCCTTTTGGGCTTCGCCGCAGTCGGCTTAAAAACGATTAATTTACTCGAATCGATGTAAAATATTTGCCTTTACAAATACACAAACAGTTTTCATGACAACATTAAGACTTTAGTACCTATCGCTGGCATTTTAAAACAGTCCCGCAGTCAACGGTCGGATCATGGCGAAGCAATGAATTATGCAAGAGTATTGACTAGTCCCGGCTTCATTTGAAATAAAGCTTGTCGCCGATATCTGGGACAAGTCTGAGAATTATGAAACGAGGCCTGCATGAAATAGTATCTCTTGTGTAAGAAAGGGGGCATTTAATACTTTTGCCAGTAGGTACCTATACACTTTGGGTTTGGTTTTGCAACTACTAATGTCATTAACTTTTGCTCATAACATAAACTTATAGTCCATTTCACGAAAGAAGTCCCGCGGACAATTGTGGAACTAAATTTGACAGATGGGGAGATATGGAGAGAGAGAGAGATAGCAACATTAATCATTATGTCGCGCGATTAGAGCGCTGCGTCTGCGGAACTTCTTTCGTGAAATGGACTTTCGTTCATAACGCTTCTATAATTTATTCTAAATCGGCGCAGCATATCGTTAGCTGTCAAAGTTTTCTATACGTCACATCTTCGTGTTCTTTAACTTCCATACTCAAAACTTCATTCCCGCGCATCAATACCAAAGTGGCTTGACTTGTGTATTGTGTTCATCTTTGTCGTGTGCAACTGAAAATTATACAATAGCACATGAATCCATACTGTCTTCTTTTCAAGTAATGTTACATGCTTACATACATAATGGCTTGTGACAAATAAAAAAAGTGTAAGCAATACCTGAAAATAGAGCGTTGTATTAAAGTCAAACTTTAACCATTAATTTAAATAAGGCCATTAAAACTCACATTTGTATGTCAAAATTTACAAGACAAAAAATAGAACAGCTTCTAATCGTTCATTTTTCCAAGCTATTTTAAAACTCCGCGTGTATATATTTGGAGCGCTCGATAACGTTTAAAATTCATTGTCACCAATTTTGTCTTATCTAAGCGAAGCAAATATACCTACTACCTTTTGATTACCTGTCGGAGGACCACAGAGGCTTCACATATTAGAAGGATAAAGAAGGATCAGAAGTGATGTTTAAAGGATCAAGAAAGGTAGACGTCGTTGAATTATAAAACCTGTTGTAATTTGACGAAGGGCCAGCTCCACCGCAAGAGTAGATTATGATAACATATTCATGTAATCGCTCCACCAGTTCTATGTGGGTGAGTTACGTGTTTTTACCTAATTTCCTCAGAAGGATGGTACTGTTTTTTTGTTTTTCTGTATGGAGAACGAACTCAATACACAAATAGTCTATGAAGAAGACAATGCGGACAATATTGTACGTGGTTGTGTTTACAGCCTATAAAGTTATAGTAAGGAATTTGCGAACGCATTAGTAACTTTACAAACAAAGTTTAATTCTCCTTTATGTTTTGTATATTATACGTTTTCACTAACACGTTGGTACCGCTTAATCTTTTACCATGGGCTCTGCAACGAGAGTTGAAATCCCAACACTGTCCTACACCTATCGATTAGTCTATGTGAAAACGTATAACTGTACAAACGCCCATTACCATTTTAATTGCAAAAGGTGGTGGATCTAGGGTTTGTTTGTTATAGTTTGATTTCATAAGAGATTAGTTTGATCAGTATTTACACCCAAATCTAAAATGTCTTACTGCCCTACTTCCTAATTTCCTATAAATCAATGCGATGGAAATCAGATTCGAACTAGTTATTTTCATGTAATTAGGGGTTTCAGATTATTACGATTGATCTGTTTCCAATTCATTTCCTTTACGTGTTTATAATTGGTTTATGTTGTTCAGGTGTGATGTAAACATAAGTTATTTAACTTAGGTTTAAATGGTATTTAACTCAACAAAGTTTTACGGTTTGAAATAGCACTAATATACATTTAGTGAAGTGCCGTAAGGCGTAAATATTGTAAAATCTTACGGCGCTCTACTAATTAAAATATAAAACAAACAGGTACAATTAATTAAAAAAAATATCAATTAACTTTTCAAATTCAAACATTGACATACAACTGAAAACCGGAAAAAACATAGAGTTCTTTTGCATCCCGGAATAAAACCTATCATGCGGGTAAAACAACTGGCAAAGTAAACACGCATAGAGTAAATAAAAAAATACCTACTGAACACATTGAATTTCATTGTATAACCTTTTTTATTAAAATGGCTTAAAATTCAATATTTTATTTCACATAAACCAATTTGAGCATCAAAATTTAAATCCTAAATAGCAGGTGTACACACGGCTACACATCAAGCTATACAAAACCAGTATAATCTGATCGTTAATTGTGCGAAAAGATCTAGTAAAGTGAGGCCAAGATTAACTGGTTTTGTATAGCTTGATGTGTAGCCGTGTGTACCATTCCAACTAGCTGTTTCCTCTGGAGAAAACCCGAACAGAGAAACGCAAGAAACTCCACTATTACCCTTTTTCGGATCCTTCCATACTCCCACACACAAAACTTTACTTAATGAATACTTTATATTTATCTCAAACTCACGCATATTAAACTTTCAGCAAAGACAAATATGCGTGTAACATGACCGAGTTCACTCCAACAGTTCATCGGTCCAGGATTGAACCCACGACCTCTCATTCAAGAGTCATCGCCCCAGCTGGCAGACGGCTGGAGCCGCTTTAAATAAGTGACGTGACGATTAATAGCACGGCTGTATGGGACAAGCTGTAGATTATACAAAGATATAGCTTGCATGGATAGAGCTTAGATCTATAGAGGCTGGATGTAGTGTAGTCTCTGTGGATCGATGTAGTCTGTGTGTGTAGTCGGTGTGGTTCGGCGTGGTGACTTTCGGAATGACGTATTGCACTCGTAGTTTCGTTCTTCTTCCGTCCTTCTGACATTCAAAAGTGCCTGTAATGGCTTAATTGAAATAAAATATTTGAGTTTGAGTTGAGTTTGAGTTTGATGGAGTTTCTGGCTCATTCTTCTCCATAGAGATCTACGCTTTGGGATAGGCAATTACAGTAGCTTCACAAGTTATTATACCTTGTGACTGTGACTGTAGCTTCGCTTTCCTTGTTTTTCTGACATTCAAAATTACCTGTAATGGACTAATTGATATAAATGAGAGTTTAAGCTTGAGTTTACTTGCTAGGGACAAATACTCAAGAAGAAACTACTCACAACAGTCATGTCGTTGATACTCCGAAACCGCGTAACTAAAATTGATAAATACCGCGTAACTACATCTTTGCAACTTTACAGTAGGGCCAAAAAACTAATTTTCTAAACAACGAATCAGCCGAATTTCGAAAGAACTTGTGTTTTAGAACCATTTCGGTCTCCTTTAACTAATGCACTAATTTTAAAGTTAATATTGCTATTAGTTTGTTTACAAATTCACTTACGCTGTATTTTTCTAACGGTTCCGGTTCGGAATGGGTTCGGTATCTGTACTTACGCGGAATAGTTAATAAAATAAAATAATGCTCTACACTCAATCAACCGTTTATTTAGTATTATTAAGTATTCCAATCATTGCACATTAACCATTTTCATCATAATCATTCCACCACTACAAAAAAAAATAAACAAAACGACCAAAACTCAGTCAAAAAGTAATTTCTTCAGCTTGTACACATGGCTCAGGAGAGGAGATGGGTCTATAATTCTTCAATAGGGTGTTGTCACCTTTTTTGAAGAAGAGCACCACCACACTCCTGTGCCATGCTTCTGGCGTAATACCTTCGAGTATGACGGAGTCAAACAGCTTCTGGAGAATTAAAAGTACTGGTTTTCCACCCGCTCGCAGAAGTTCTGTCGTGATTCCGTCATCCCCCGGCGCCTTGTTGTTCTTAAGCTGTTGGAGGGCCATTCTAATCTCATACAGGCTGACATCTGGGATATCCTCAGTGTAGTGTCGGGTCAGTTTCGCTCTGGTGTCCTGAGCTGAACTGACAACGGGCTGTCGGGTCGAAGTGTACAACTGTCCATAAAACCTCTCAAGCTCTTCCGGTATCTCTGGCTTCGATGAGATGATACTGCCGTCCTCGATCTTCAGTTTTGTCATTTGGCTTTGCCCAATAGACGCATTCTTCGCGAACACTTTGGAGCCCTGGTTTCGCTCAATTGCGGTCTTAATACATTGAGTATTATAGGACCGCAAGTCGTGTCGCATGAACTTTGAGATGCGCCTATTGAGTTTGCCATATTCCGACATATCTACTGAAGATTGCAGTCTCATCTCAGACCGGTCTTCCATCAACTGGATTGTGTTTGCCGAGAGCTTTTGAGGCTTTTTTCGGCGTGGGATATTGAAGAACATAAACCCCACTGCATGGACAGTTTCCACCAACCCGTTGTTTAGCTCGCCCACTGTTTCGCATTCGGTTAGGCATTGGAAGCGATTGCAGTTCGAGTTGAAAGCTTTCGGGATTTAGGATCTGGGCAGGATTAGGACGGAGCGTGGACTTCACCAGACGTGACCTCTCAAGCTTAACATCGATATTCAATGTGCCTCTGACAATACGGTGATCGCTACCAGTTTTCACCCTGCATATCACGGAGACATCATTGAATATTTGCTTCTTGGTCGTCATGATGAAGTCGATCTCATTTTTAATGGAACCATCAGGGCTTATCCAGGTCCACGTTTTAGTCGGGCGCTTCTGGAAAAAAGAGTTCATCGAATAGAGTCTCTCCTTTTCCATGAAGTCAACCAGCCTCTGGCCCCTCTGGTTCCGCTGTCCATGACCATATTTCCCCACTCTCAACTCATCACTATTCCGTGTGCCCACCTTTGCATTGAAGTCCCCCATCACAACTGTAAAGTATGATTTGGAGGTATGCATGGCTTTCCATATATCCTCATACATAGCCTCCACTTCATCGTCAGGGTATGTCGAGGTCGGCGCAAATACCTGTATAACCTTCAGCGAATACCGATCGGTGATTCTGAGTATAAGGTATGCTACCCTGCTCGACACACTATCGACCTTTACTACGTTATTAACGAGGGGCTTACGGACGAGAAACCCAACACCACCCTGGGATTTTCGGTCTCCTTTCCGGAAGAAGAACATGTTGCCGGAATCCAGGATTATCGTGTCCTGACCCTCTCGTCTTATTTCACACAATCCCAGTATGTCCCATCGCAACTTGCTCAATTCCTCCTCCAGCTCGACAATCTTTTCGTTGGTCCGCAATGTGCGGAGGTTGTGTGTTGCCAGGGCCAAAGTCCGTTGGGGGTGGTAGCGGGATTCTTAGTACCCCCTGCTCCCCCGTTACCTGACCCGCTACCGAGGCCAGGAATAGTGGAGCCGCCGGGGAATGGGGGCCGTGTGCTTTGTCTGTCTGACATTTTATGGCAATTCCCAATTCAATGTCTTGGGGATCGCAGTGAAGTTGTTAAGTACACAGAACCCGCTGCTGCCTGACTTCTGGATTTTTTCCTTAGTCGCCTTCTACGACACCCTCGGGATGAAATGGGTGGGTGCTATTCTTGCTTGTCGTCGTATTGTGAAAGCGCACTAAAAAGTACTTATTACAAAACCGCGGAAGTGCAAAACTAGACCAAGACAAAATTTTATCAAAACCGCGTAAGTACAACGTAAACATTATTTTAACTTTTAGATTTGAAATTCTACAATTTGAAAACAAAAAACATCACAATTCCATTTATTATGTAATATAAAATAAGTATATCGTACTTACAAAAACAATAATCCACTAAATCTATTAAAAAAACTATTTTCAGCCGGAGCGCCACACAAATCCTGTCACACTATTAGTAATCTGCGCAGATACGCGGAATTCAGGTTGAAACTTGTTCGACGATAGACTCGCGGTTTCGTTGCTTTTCAATTACTCGTCTTCCTATTGGTCGATTCAAAAATTTGTCATGCGCTTCGATGCCAATCACAATCAGCTACCTACAGCTGCGAAATCTCAATTTTGATTTTTTTGCACATACGCGGTATTTAACAGTGTTAGTTACGCGGTTTAGGAGTATCAACGACTGCCTTCTGTTTATAGGTCTTTCATTAGAGGTTGCCGTTCACTGCCTAGCGAAAGCCTCCAAATCTGACCAAGTAGTCCTTTCCCAGTCTACCTATTATAAGAAAAAAAAGTAGACTATTAATTCTTCCTACAAACATACGTAGGAAGAAACGGAAAAGACATACCTACCTACAACCTTTTTCATGGCACATACACGTAACTAGCAACATGACTCTGCCTTACTCGTCGAGAAAAACAAGCGTGTTATTGTAAGAAGGTTTATGATTTCCATTCTTGGTTAACTTTTGTTATTCAAGAAGGCTTTTGCTCAACGCAAAAGCTTGAGGAACACAGTAAAGGCTATGAAACAATCCATGAGCTACACACATAATTATGTTTTGTAGCTTGTGGCCAATTCTTTGGGTTACCATATTTCTCTGCTCACCAGCAATTGGGGACAAAAGCGTTGTGTTTTTCCACCATGTGACAGATATCACCAGTTCCGCTCAATGTTGGCACTGTGGCCAAACGACCCTAATGTATGTTTTGGAAAGAGGATCGGTTGAACTACGAACGGAAGCGCTGCCTCGATCACAACGAATTTGTAATAAGAATAACTGATGAGCAGATACAAAAGACTTTTCAAACGGTACTCCAGTTACTGTTATAAATACTACATCAGGCTGAGTCAGACCGAAAACAAAGAGCATTGTATTTAAACTTACTTTTCGTACAGAGAAAGATTTCCGACCTCATCATCACGTATATGCGTATGTTCGCTGCTAAAGTCTAGAACTCTTCCACCCACAGAAACCTTTAAACTATATTGATATACCTAACATTTCAGTAGTTTATGTCAATTAAATTTTAGTTTTAATTTTTTTAAATCTTAGTTTGTCTAGGCCCTCCGACACCCTTACGAAGTTTTCCATTTTTAGCCTATACTATCCCACTTTTTAGCAAACGTATCTAATGACTCCTGTCATTAGATAATGATAATGATCCTGTCCTGTCATTTCTAACACAATTTATCAATTTATTGTTTGGCTTTCCTCCCCCTTAAGAGGAAATGCGAGTGCTGTCTCTTTCTACTATCGCTGTCTCTCTCCGTCCTCCTGCCCTCAAATACGTGCGATAAGGACAACTGTAGAAAAAAGTTAGAATTCGAGGTTTGGCTCTCGCCTATTTCCTCCTCCAATATTGAACCAATTTAAAAGATATTTTAGACAATGATTATGGAGGTTATATACTACGCCGCTATGTTTTTCTTTTTTCGTTAATAGTTGTCAAATTTGTACACTAGGACTCTGTTAACAGCGATCTAAACAAGCAATTTTGAGCATTTTTTGAGGGTTCTAGTGCTTATAAAAATAATTTATCACCAAAAAGGAAAACATAGGGGCATAGAAATAGTTAATATTTATTATTCTGTAAAAAACCATTGCTCTAGGGTCATTAACCAAAAAGAAAACAGGCGAGAGCGTTTGTATGGGGAAAAGACCACTCGCGTTTCCTATTAAGGAAACGGACAACCACGTTATCTCACCACCTGTGTAGACTGTGGCAGCGCCGTCCATCTTTTGGCAACCATTGAGTGTCGTCGCGCATTTGGCTGATGTAATGTGACCCTCTTTTTTTTTGACGGGGTTGGAAAATCGTGAAATGACTCCTCCCGCTCTGTAGGGAGTGTCAGACTTCTACTGACTAAAACCACCCATGCCACCCATTCTTAGCCCTATGTGTCGAGGCCGCGGTATCTCTTTGGAACAACCCGCAGCACTGACGGGACCCGCAGCCCCTACGAGACTGATGTGACACTCTCAATCGCAATTTAGTCTGGCATCCTTAGCTAACATTCATTATGCCCATTTTGGAACGCAGCCTGGTGTTTCCTTCCTCCTCCTTGCGTCGTTAGCATGTACACATAGTGAACGACAAAAACAAAGTAACAGCATACATCCATCAACGTAAATCGTAAACAATTGAAGGCTCAAACATGGTGTGAATTAAGATTATCCTCTGAATCCGGCCATTGTTATCTAAGATTACAACAAAGACACCGTTTTACGATTGTTTTTGTCTGTTTTTTACTCAACTTTGGTAGAAATGAGGTCATGAGCTGGTTTGGGAAAGATGACTAAGTTAATGTTAGTGTTGACTGTGTTAGTGTGTGAAAATGATTAGTTGGGAGATGCGAAAAGTCACGTAGAGGAAAAAAAAAATATAGTGTCGAAATGTTAACAAAATGTATTGTAAGAAACAAACAAATTCAAAAGTATAGTCTGTTGTTCACTGTTTCGGCAAGTGAAACCGAGTGCTACCGTTTTTAACAGCCTAGATTTAATAGACTATAAGGATGTGGTCTTCAGACTTATAAAACTAGGGTAATTGCTTTATTAGCCCTTGACAACATGATTAAGAACCAAATGATAATCTTTGAACGAAGACAGGCTCTAAATATTGTTGCTGGAAAAAATACTAAAACTCACTTGGGTTTTTACAGGCTAAGGTCAAAAAAAACTTTTAGAAACCCACGCAATTTAACATACAACATTTCACAACTCGCTAAAAAATTTATGCAATGTTTTCACAAAAAATTCATAGTATGACCTCTTTCAACGTTGGTCCCTCCGTCAGTCCTGGCATTTTTCGTCCAAAAGTTGGAGACACATTTTAATTTCAAGGCCGAATACAAAAGGTGAAGTATTTAATAAATGAACAGGCGCTCATAACATTTGAGATTCCTTCGACATTTTTCGCTGAAAACCGAACTTATTGGACAACAGTAGCGTTTGAACGCAACGCAGGTACCTTTTTGTAATACATGCTAGCCGTGCTGGTCCGTTTGAAGTTTTAAATTCCGGACGGAGGAAGAAGGCCTTTTTTCTTTGTTTGAGATAGTGGAAAGTTGATATGGGGAAGTCCTTCATTTACGAACCCACACTACCCGCTCTTTTGAATTTTGGATCGCTCGGAATCTGGATTTAATTATCTAAGTCTGTGTATTCATAAATACAAAAACAACACTAGGCTTACTGAAACAAAAACATTAGCATTTGTAACTTCATTAAGAAACATCGAACAATATGAGCAGCACTTACATTTACAAGCATTGCGTGTTAATAGCAATTCATAGCGTGCATGATATGTTTTATCGTAAGTTAGTAGTTTTTGTAAGAGAAAAACTGTGTAGTTTGATGTACCTACTATAAGTTAGTACCCAGATTCAGCACATCTACAACACAATCAACACACGATTATCTGGATCTCTTCAAAGTTGGACTAAATTGGTTCTAGGTAAGCGTGCTCCACCAGAAGCTGCGGTAGCCCCAGTGGCGGCTCCGACTTACGAACATTAACATTAACGTTGGTTCGAAACCAGGCAGGCGCATTACTTTGTGTAATTTATTTTATCACCGCTGCTCACAAAATGGTGAAGAAAAACATCGAAAGGGAAACCGGCATGTCCTAGAACCAAAACATTCGAAGACATGTGACATCTACCAACCCACACTGGCCCACGTGGTAGATTATAGCCCATCCCTCTCCTAGAGAGGAGGCCTGAGTCCCTGCAGTGGGAACATTTTAGGCTGATGATGATGAAGCGTGCTTCACCCTAGGTCGCAATATTGCTTCACCTCAGGTGAATTTCGGAAAAACAAGCGTTTTTCGGATAAAAAAGACAACTGTAAGTAACTACTTTTGAGTTACAATTACAGTACAAACAAATAACTAATAACATAAGACGCATACTGAATACGGGGTGTAAGCGAGACCGCACAATTTCCATGAAGGCTCTAGCGCTGAAAATGTTGACCGAAAAAAATACAACAATTTCGCAAAGTTTGCGCGCCCTGTCACTTACACCACCATGTCGAAAATTGGCTTGATAACCGCCACAAAATGCGCTGTCATACTTTGGGCTTAACCGACAAAACGCCCGCAAAACGAGGGCCGTATCAGCCGGAACACGGCCATTACTAGTCAATGTAGGACGCTCCAGCAAATGGTCCCGGTAGAGCTATGGAGACCGGACTTGGTACAGTCAAGGGTCGATACATCAGTGGCCTATTCACAAGCTAGTACATCTAGTAGCATCTTATGAACTTCCCAGTGCTGGGATATAGTTCTTCTCTCTATGCAAAAGGAGACTGTAATTGACCAGTTCTTTATCCTACTAATATTAAAAATGCGAAAGTTTGTGAGTTATGGATGAATGTTTGTTACTCTATCACGCAAAAACTCCTAAACGGATGTGGATGAAATTTAGAACACAGGTAGTTTATAACCAGGATTAACACATAGGATACTTCTTATCTCGAATCTCGGTAGTATGATCCCGTGGGACAATTATCGAACTCCACGCGGGCGAAGCCGCTGGCACAAGCTAGTCCCCCATACATAAGAGAGTATCCTTCGAACAGACGGGTTCTGAGTCTGATGGGTGGATGGGGATGGATGGATGGGTTTTGCTGCCCGACAGTTACTGTCGGATTTTTCTATGGTTTTAAGACGCGAAGTTTTATATCGAACATTTGGAATTTAACGTTAGTTATTTATTTAAGGCATGATGCAGATGTGTGGTGACCGGTGTCTTCAAGTTTTTGGTTATAGGTCACGCCGTTTTCTTCATTATGTTTTCCTTCACTGATTTGAGAGCATTGTTGATAAAATAAATTAAACAACATGATGCGTCTGCTTGGGTTGATAGAAGATTGATTGAGAGAACGACAAATGTTTTGTGAGTTGTGGCCCCACCATAGGGCCCCCCCCACTCACTGTTCACAAGTCTTAGCTGGCCTCGTATTCTGTACCAGCCGGCCAACTCAAAGTCGAAACGTTCAGTCGACTGTACACCTAGGCATAGCCTGATTGATGATTGGAGTACGTTTAATAGTACACTCGTGAGTGCTTGCCCTTATCCGACATCTAAGTTGACCTATTCATAACGTAAGTGGCCACAAAGGTATGCTATTTTGCTGACGGTAGAAAGTATTACCTCGTTTCCTTGTACCGTCAATTAGCATTGGTCTACTGTTTCTATTTCTGACATAATAGATTGCTAGTGTTTTGCTTTAAAGGGCTAAGATGTAGGAAATTAGACATCGACGTCGGCCTCGCAGAGTCATGTTCCGATTTTGCAGGTCTGATACCTATTTTTATCAAAGGGACTGTCATGTTTCTTGAAACTGTGGAGGAAAACATCATAACAAAAAAAAAACGTCGAATTGAGAACCTCCTCCTTTCGGGAAGTCGGTTGAAAATGTCTTAATACCAAAATTTGCCACCGTTACCTACCTACCATCTTTTCTCTTATCTGCCCAGCCTTTCTCAACTATGCTGGGATTGGCTTCAAGTTTAACCGGATGCAGCTGAATACCAGTATTTTACATGAAGCGACTGCCTATCTGACCTCCACAACCCAGTTAGTACTGGGTAATATAATACCCATTGGTAAGACTGGTTCTTTACCAACCACCTACAGTTACAAAATAATGGTTAAGGTGAATGTTCCAGGGTGACCTTTTGATGAAATAGGTACTCATTCTTGACAGTTACATGAACTTGGAGGGCTGTAATGATGATTTTGATGATTATAATTCTGTAACTGCATACGTCTTACAGCCGCGAATCATATTTTCACTAACATACAACATAGCACTGGCCTGCAAATCGCTAAAAACGTAAGAAAATTTGCTCCACGTTATTTTGCTCCAGAATAACTTTGGCACACAACTTGATAAACTAGTAGGTAGGTAACTTGTTTTTAAAATTGCAACCCCGCACCAAGGAGACAGGTCTGTCAAAGTCTTAAATGTTTTACTTCGCAATACTATGTAGCGGCAAAGTTAAATAGGAAGAAGAAAGTTTAATGTCGTGTTTAGTTCCCAGTGGAAATATTTTAAGGTGAAGACGACGAGGTAGCACGCGAAATTCGAATTTTCTTACTATTTTTGCAGTTTCCCGGGCAGTGTCAAGTCAAGTGACTATTTGATGAAAAAGGCATTCTTGAGGATTGTATGAACGACCCCACACACCCTAGTGCCAGAGTTTCTAAACCGCCGCAAGGGCCTCTGACATGGTTTGACGACCGCCATTTGGCGGCCGCGACCACCGGCTTATACGTGCCTTCCGAAGCACGGAACCATCATTTTATCAGACAATCAGGTGATTCAAGCCTGCAATGTCCTAACCAAACTGGAAACAACTTCACAAAGTATGCTTCCCGTGGGAATCGAACCCACGACCGGTCACAAGGCAAACGCCTAAACCACTCGACCACGGAGGCAGTTATTGTATGAACTGAGACGGTTGTATTGGTGATTTTAATCATTATTACTCAGTAAATAGACTACTGCCGCGAATCCCATTTTATTTCACATACGACTTGACACTGACCGGGAAATTGCAAAAAACGTAAGTTGAATTTCGTGGGTTACTTCGTCGCCTTCACCTTAAGTAAAGTAAAAAGACGGACGGTGAATGCCTCGATGTTTCTTGGAGTCGCAAGCAGGTCTGGTGACATGTGAACCTGGGTTCCTGGATTATTGGATTTTTCCAACAGAAACTTCTCAGTTGCCATGGAGTCTGGAATTGGGCCCGGTGGATGACAATAGCCTAGCCTAGCTATTACATGGAACTTTTAACATATCAAGGGAAATGTGCCTCTGCCTAATCCTTAGGGATTTACAGGCGTAATGTCATATTATGTGAAAATATTTTAAGTAAAATAAAAAGGAGGTTTGAACTGACAGCTTCGCGCCTTTTCTTCCAAGATGGCGGTCCATTTTCGCGCGTGTTTGGCGCCATTATACCTACAGCTATACGAGAAATAATATTATACAATTTAGTTGTTTTTTTTTTAAATTAAATGATAGTACTGGTACTACATAAATACCCGTGTTTTAATTTAAATATTCATATGTAATTAACACATTATGCAGAGCTATGTAGATTCTTATTTGGTATCTAGAAATATACATAGATAACTAGTACACGTGTCTATTACTCATTCCTTCTTCCATTTTATAACTCATTTCGTATAATTTGAAGAGCTTAAATCGTAAATAAGGCTCTACACAATTTGAAATAAAGTAGTCACCGCAGTAACAGAATGCAATTTCCATAATTTAATTGAAATTGGCTCGCGCGTGCCATTCAAATAAATGATAGCAATGCCTTTTCATTTATTTAATTAATAAATCTTCGATAACAATATGACCGTTTGCTGCAGGCATGGCATAATATGAAACTTATGGTTCAAGAAAATTTAATAATAAAGACGTGCCGCACACATTCACGTCAAAAGAAAATGCATTTTCTACGTGCTTATCTAACACTTCAACCGTAAAAATACTGCGCATTATTAATTTAAACTCGACGTCATATTTTAAGACGGAGCTAATAATACTCTGTTACAATGTTATTACAAATTCGCCCGACCTTGTGCTTAAATCATCGGTACGGATATCGACTACGGACTCCTCAATGACAATCGGAATGACACAACTTACGTAACGCATAGACAATTACAAGAGGCTCTATCAAAACTGGCAGATCGACCAACCCGATGACCCACTTCCGCGGGTCGTCGACCGTGTGACGTCACAGTGGCCCACCCCCACCCCACGCACGTCACCCCGGGGGTGTGTCCCCTTCCCGCCGGTTCGAGGTCACATGCCGCTCGTGTCCCGAGCCGTTCGGACGTCCCTGTTGTTAATTAACTTTTTAATACCAGTGGGTGTTTGTGTGATTTTGATTCAGTGACCGAATTGTGATGACGATTATTGGTGAGATTTTTCTTAACATTTCAGTTAATTTTACATAAAAAAGTAATTTAAATGTGATTATTTTTAACTTAGGTTATGCTGTAATTTAACGCAGTTTTCTAACAAAGAATGGTGTACTTAAAAGCCTTGTAATACAACACGCAATACCAACACAACGAAAATTCCTTCTGCATGTTATGTAACACATTTTTACCATAAATTTGACCTTCAGACGACTGTACGTATTACGCGTAAGTACGGCTACATAACTTTTGTGTTTGATTTCTTTGCATGCGTCCCTTGACAGAGAATTTTTTGTAACTCCGTACAAAATCGCGATGTTTCGTGTCGCGAGCTATGTTTATCGATTTAGTTTTGCTTTCGCTCGTAAAAATGGCTTAAATACTGTCCTTAATTTACAAGATAAAGGATGGCAGGAACTTACGATTGTACTTTATTAGTATGTAAATGTTTCCGAGGTAATAAATCAGCTGTTCCGTTCGCTTGAGACGCAAGTCAGTTATTTATTGATGGATCACGGAATCAAATTCTCATTGGTATCAGAAATCTTGCATTATTTATAAGGTTGCTACATAAATGAAGATTTTATGGGCTCCTGTGTTCGGTGGTATAAGTTGGTATAACTTCGGTGATTTACAGTTTCTTCATTCATTGTCTGTTCCCTTTAAATCAAACACTTACCCCAATTTTGTTGGGGTCGGCGCAGCATCTGTTTCTCTTACATACTTCTCTATAACTCGTCATTTCATCATCATGCTTCACACAGTCCATCCATCGATTCTTTGGTTTTCCTTTAGCCATCAACTATACTTACTTCCTGCCCTTATCCCATGTCATTTGGGGTCGGCGCAACACGTTTTTTCCTTCCATTCTGCCCTGTTAGTCGTCACGTTATCATTTATTCCTTTTTCCTTCATATCACCCCTCACACACTCCGTCCATCTTTTCTTTGGTCTTCCTCTCCCTCTCCATCCATCCTCATTTATACATTCATAACTTTTTTAGTCACATGCGATTCATCCCTCCTCGTCACATGCCCATACCACGACAGTCGATTCCCTTTTAACTTTTCTGTAATTGCCATCAACTATACTAAACATTTTCCTCATTCATCTGCATCACTACTCCATACCATAAAACTAGATTACCACACACTACTTTTCAGTCACCGGCACCACTTTCAGACTTCCTCTTTTGTACTCATTCCTTATTTTATCAATTTTCGTTACACTACACATCCCCGTAGCATTCTCACCTTTGCCACATAAAATTGCCTCTCATTCATATCTTTTGTCGCCCAATATTTTGATACATACAAGACTGGTTAAGACCATGGTTTTATAAATCTTCCCCTTGAGTTTAAGGGGAATGCCGGAGTCACATATTGTTCTCGTGACTATGCCGTCAATTCACCCAACCAGTATGGTTGTTATCTCAGCCCAGAAAATTCATAAATTATCGTTATCCTGCCATTATCCTAATTTATTCGGGAGAAGCACAGTCTATCTTTTCTATTATCTCAATATTTTGGTGGTTGGGAAATTATAAAAATCAAAATCAAAACTCATTTATTCAAACTAGGCTGATAATCAGCACTTTTCGAACGTCAAAAATTTACTTTACTATATACATTTTTATAAGACAGTCCCCCAAAACGGCCCACCCATCGACACTTCCTAGTGTTTAGCTGGAAAGAAGAAGTGGCGCAACAAACTTCCCAGCACACATCTGTCTGTTAGGTTGGTTAGAAGAACCAGACTCGATACAATAGCAAGGTGTCAGTTAAATTTAAGATTTACTACAGACACAATCAGTAATAAACAAAAGTATCTAACAATAAACAATGTAAAATAAAATAATAAATACATAACATAACATTAAACAAATTTTGGAGAAAGAACATATATAACAAACATTGTCTTGTGTTCAACTCAGCGACCAACTATTCTTATCATCTAAGACCTAAGTAGTCGTTAATAGAATAGTAAGCTTTTAAACAAAGATTAGATTTAACTTTGGCTTTAAACGCATTAAATGGCAAGTCTAGAAAAGCTGATGGCAGTTTATTATAAAATGTTGTTTTAAGCTTTCACGGTTCATAACTATTGGTGAGGCGTGTAAATAGCCTGCACCTTTGTGAAGAACGTAAGAAAATTTGAAATTAGAATCTATGGCGGATGTTTAATGGCGGACCTCAAAATAAATTAATTTCCCTTCTGATGAATCCTCGACAAACCAATACAAGAGAATTATTCGCAGCAAACATGCCCACGTACCTTGACAATCCAGAGATCCCACTCAGACCCAGGGAGATGGGAAGATACTTCGTTCATGCGCACTTGCAAGTATGGGCTGCCGGCCGGCGAGCTAAATCTTCGTGGATCCGCCGGTGGAATGGTGAAAACTCCAAAAATCAACACTGCACTATAAGTTCTCAGTGAAGCACAGATGCAGGTCCATTTATTTTACGAGTATCGTCCAGATTTCAACAAAAAGGGATTTTTTTTTTTAAAGCGGAGCGCGTCGGAGCACACACCGTCTAGTTCAAACGGTCAAGGGGAGCTCTCAGCTCGCTAGTGCCATCTATATGTGTGCCCTTGCGGAAAAAACTCAAGAAAGTCTCGGTATATGGGCGCTGCATTACAGATGGCGTGAGGATTCATCAATTGAGAAGTTAAAATATTTAATTTGAAATACTAACATATTTTATGATATGGAGAAATCCTAAATTATTATTATTTTATTTTTTATATTAAAAAAGGCATTGACGCTTCACCATGCTCGGGGGCTTTGGAAGGACGCAAGTGCTTTCAGAAAGGAAGTGAAAAAATTATAAGTATTTACTAACCTAGATTATGATCAGAAAAACTTTAAGCTTTACGACTGAATGCGAGAAACAAACGATATAAGTTATTTAAATATAATATTTCCTAAACCTTAAGACTATGAATTTCGTATAAGAGTTAAACTTTATTGCGTTGGAATAGGATATAATTTAACGACGGCACGTTTAAAGTTACCGAACTTCGTTTTTACCATTGCAACACGAATGACATTATCCGTGCCTTTATAAACCTCAGTTATAACTCCTAATGGCCAACTTAGAGGAGCTGAATTATCCTGTCCCACGAGTACGACAGTCCCAACTTCTACGGGTTTGTCCGGAGTTGCCCATTTCTGCCTGACTTGCAGCGTATGCAGATACTCTAGGTGCCATTTCTTCCAGAAGGATTGGACCATACTATCTAACAACTGTTTGCGCTGTGATAAATTAATGCGCTGACCAGACAAATCGGCTGCCGGCAAGTACTGCAGTGGAGTCGACATCAAAAAGTGAGCGGGAGTAATAACTTCGGGATGGGGATCGGAAGACAAAACGCTCAGAGGGCGCGAGTTCATAATGCACTCTATTTGAATGAGTACAGTTTGTAACTCCTCATAAGTGAGAAGCTGACTTCCGATCACGCGATAAAGATGCGTTTTTAATGTTTTAATATTCGCTTCCCACATGGAACCAAAATGTGGGGAGCGAGGTGGAATCATTTTCCACATTATGCGGCGGGTTGATAACTCATGTAAAAGAGACGAATTGAAACTTGAATTTAATAAGAATCTATAAAGCTCATCTAGTTGGGCCTTAGCACCAACGAAATTAGTGGCGTTGTCCGAATAAAGACAAGATACTGGCCCTCGACGCGAGATAAAGCGTTTAAACGCGGCTAAAAAGACATCAGAGGTTAAATCAGAGACTAACTCTACATGGACGGCCTTGGTTACTAAGCACACGAATAAACAGATATACGCCTTCTGGGCGTGCTGGCCTCTGCGCCGAGTGAGGGTTATGCGTATGGGACCAGCATAATCCACTCCAGTGTGGACAAACGCCTTCGCTTCCGATACTCGGTACTCAGGCAGGTCTGCCATCACTGGAATGGGATGCGTCGGATTTACCCGAAAACATGTGTTGCATTGTCGCAACTTGGACCTAATGACAGTCCTGGCATCTAGTATCCAAAATCGCTGTCTCAGAATAGACATGAGTAGTCCCGGTCCAGTGTGACAATTCATCACATGGTAATGACGGATTATTAGATCCACGATATGATCATGTTTGGGAAGTAAAAAAGGATGCTTAGCGTCAAATGGAAGGTGCGACTTCGAAAGCCTTCCTCCAATGCGTAGTATTCCCTCTTCATCCAAAAAAACAGCTAAACTTTGGAGTCTCTTTGAAAGCAATTTCCCAGATTTAATGAGCTTAATGTCATTTGCAAAGTACACAGATTGCACAGCACATACTATCGCTCGTTCCGCAGCTGACAAGCCCTGTATAGAACGAGGTTCACAATGAACCTTTGGTCTAGCAAATTTCAATATATAGGAAACAATGCGCAACAATTTATCCCATGATGAGGTACGTTGAGCAAGTTGATATAGAAGGGGTTGTTCTACTTGCGTGGTCACTGTTAAGACATTTACCTTGTGCTCGGGAAGTTCCCCACAATTAATAGGAGAAAACGGTTTAACGGGCCAATCCTCAGGAACACAACGAAGCCAAGAGGGGCCGTCCCACCAAAGTTCATGTGACATTAACTGGGAAGGAAGGATGCCACGAGATAGACAGTCGCTTGGATTCTCAACACCTGCCACATGGTAAAAATGTTGAGAACCCAAGTTCTCCTGACATTGAGCGACTCTATTGCTGACAAAGACTGACCAGCGGTGCGGAGAAGAGTGTATCCAAGATAAGGCTATCATGGAATCCGAAAAGGCGTAAATTCCTGCAATAGGAACACGTAAAGCGTAAGTATCGCGAACAGTTTTTACCAATTTTGACATGAGCACGGCGGCACACAGCTCCAGGCGTGCAAGAGTTGTGACTTTGGTAGGTGAAACCTTTGATTTCGCACAAATTAAGCGGACTATGACACCAGATGGACTAGTAGAGTGTATATAAATCACACACCCGTACCCACCCATACTAGCATCAGCAAACGCGACTATACGAACAGAACAATCATCGGTAACACCCACATGGCGTGGTATGCGTAATGTATCTAGCAATGGAAACTCTTGCATGAGAATCGAGAAACGTTTAAAAATGTCGTCAGGAGCGGGATCATCCCAGCCAATATTGCTCAGCCATAACTCTTTGATGAGCAACTTGGCATAGAAGATCACTGGGGCAACCAAACCGAGAACATCAAATAAGCGTGCGACTATCGAGAGTATATTTCTCTTAGTACATTTCTCAGCCACTCGAGCGGAAGTGAAGAAGAAATTATCCTGAGAAGGTTCCCACGAAAGGCCTAGAACCTTAGAAACATCACTCCCAGCGTGAAAATCGAGTGACTTGCGATGCGAGTCAGGAAGACTGTTTAAAAGAACGGGTGAATTGCTACACCATTTAATAAGGTCAAAATCGCCCGATTTAAACATCTTTATAAGATCATGCGATAGCTGCATGGCGGTATCTTCATTATTCACAGAATACACCAGATCGTCCATATAGAGACTGGTCTCTGCTACTTTAGCAGCTTTGGGATAATGCGGACTGTCAGAGGCCAGCTGTCGCACAGTGCGCATAGCTATGTATGGACTCGACTTAAGTCCGAAAGGTAAGCGATTAAAAGCAAAGGTTAGCACAGGTTCGTTCTCATTGAATCGAAACAAAATGCGTAGGTATTTACGCTGGTCAACGGGTACACCAACGCGTAAATACATTTGTTTAATATCCGCATTTATAGCGATGGGAAATAATCTAAAATTTATTAAAAGAATAAACAAATCTGTTTGTAAATTGGGACCAATATGGAGTACATCATTTAAAGATAATCCTGTATGAGTCCTAGCGCTAGCATCCAATACAATGCGCGGCATCGGTTTGTCTGGCCGAACGACAGCGTGATGAGGGATATAATACCCGTCATCGGAAATGGCAGATTCGTCGACTTGACTTAGGTACCCACTGTCAATATAATCTTTGAGCACTGCATTATAATTTTCCCGCAACATCGGCAATTGGCGTAGTTTTCTTTCAAGCGCAATAAGTCGACGGTACGCGGCGGTGCGGGAGTTACCCAACTCGGCGGGATCCTTACTAAAAGGTAACGCGACGGTATAACGTCCCACATCGTCCCGTGACACGGTCGAGGAAAAAATATTCTCACATTCGGTTTCCTCAGGAGATAAAAAACGTTTATTCTCAACTTCTTCCAATTCCCAGAACTTTTGTAATAAATCATTGAGAGCCAATGCCGTGAAAGGAGAGGAGTTAAGTAAATTTAAATTATCACTATTATGCGGAAAATCACCCATAAAGACATACCCGAATGTGGTCAATAATGCAGGTGGGGCGCGTGAACCAAAATCGACCCTATTCCCCAAGTAAATGTACGGAAACAGTTGAGCGCCCAACACTAGGTCAATATCCCCTGGAATATTCCAGCTTAAATCAGCGAGCGGAAGCGCGTGGAAGTCTACATGGCTATCCCAATTAACATGGTGCGATGGTAGCTGGTCCGTAATGCACTCAACTACTAACGCGTGAATAGTATATTTTTGATCCGGATATACACGAGACTCGATATCTAAATGTACGTATCCTATTATCGGTCGCGATACAGAACCAACTCCTTTAACAAAAGAATTACTCAAAGGAATTATCAGTAAATTAAGTTTTCTACAACAAGCTGTAGTTATTAAATTATTCTGCGAGCCATTATCAATTAAGCACCTCACTATTGTTTTGTGACCCGCACTGTCACTTTTAGCTCGCGCATAAACCTGAGCTGTCGATAACAGCACTATCGCCTTAGCCCTCGCTGCATCAGCTGCCAATAACACGGCCGAGTTGTGAGCCGAAGACGCTGGCGTCACATCACACGAATCAGACGCAATCATCTGTTCGGGAATATCGACCTTATTACTATGAGCATAAGCGCGCGGCACCGCGATGGAAACCGGGGCAGGCAAAGACGCACCGGGGGACGAGAGGGGCGAGGGAGGCGCGACGGACAGCGGCGCAGGAGGCGACGCGACGACTACATTGCAATTCGTAGCTAAAACGTCAGCTGTTTGCGGTTTATTTTCTTTATCAAAATGCAATAGTGTATGATGGCGTTTTTTACATAAATCACAGACTGACGTTGACTTGCAGTTACTCAATCCGTGCAATGTGCTCAGACAATTCGCACACCCACGTTTGGATTTAATAAACTCGAACCTTGCTCTAGGAGTCAACGCGGATTTAAACTTAGCGCAGTTGTACAAATGAACATGAGCGTTATCATTACAATACGCGCAGCATGGAACCGTCATCGCAGGTAAACAAGCGGACGAGTCAGCTGACTCGCTCACAACAAACGCTTTTGTCTGTGTGCGTGACTCGCGTGGCGCGGAAGCGGGGTTTCTACTAAAGTTTCTCGCGTTCGATTGAGACAAATTCGAACGTGCCAATATCTTTGCCTGATCTTGAACGAAGCTTATCAATAATTTCGTTGTGGGAATTTCAATATCTCGAATGGAAAGTTCAAACGATTGAATAGTCTGTGAATCGATTTTTCTCATTGCGCAGTGCAAAAGAATAAAATCAGCAAGATCCGTAATCCCAAGTTGTTTCAAGGCAGAAATAGATGCACTAAATGTTTCTATGAAAGAATCGAGACTGTTAGCGTTAAATGAACAACTTTTTAAATCCAATATATTATTTAAATAATGCGTACCTAGTGAGCGCTTCTCTTGATATTTTTTAACTAAACTGTCCCATAAGAACTTGTAAGTATCACCCGTAGGCACAATTCCAGCAGTAATCTTCAATGCGTTGTGCGTAAGTCTACCTACCAAGTACTGCACACGCTGTGAGTCAGTCAGCTGATCATTCTCATGAATATTCGACTTGAACGACTCGTAAAAAACAGGCCAATTCTCGGTTTTCCCGTCGAAAGACGGCAGCGCGATAGGAGGCAACTTTATTTTTAGCGGTTCAAAAAGAGTCTTATAGTTACTACTGGGTGTTGATGGTGATTGATTACTGTTTATTTTGTTCCTAACACGTTTAATATGAATGTACAAATCTTCAAAGGACTCTAAACAAGCATAATCGACACTTGTACCAGGTTTTATACTAATGTTTATTTGATTAATTTGATCAACAAAAGATTCAAATTTATCTCGAATGTCATCAATTGTCTCTGACTCAGTCATAAAACTTTCATTTTTTCTCGAATCGAACGACGATATATTTTTTGTTAAATCATACAACCGATTAATGCGTTTAAATAACAATCCTTTCTTTTCATGGAGAATAGTTAGTAAATCTTCCGGCTTCAGTTGTTTATCCGTCATTTCGTTAGATAACAAACGACAACAATAACAGAAAAATACCTTACAGGCGGTTTGCAATATTATCGCACCTACCAACTATGAGTGGGTATCTATCTAATTACAATTATTGTATTAAAACGCTCAAAGCCGAGATGCGTTGGTAACTACCTACTTATTTTCATAATATCAAAGCGAATTTTTAAATACGGATACCTACATAGAATGAACTTTACCAATAAATACGTAATGTCGTTCCATGTAAATTATGTACTAAAATAATAAATTGAACAGATTTACCAACAACTACGTAAATTCTATTGTCAATTATGATGCGTTTTATAGACAATGATTTACCAAAAGTTTACGTAAACTAAATACCTATTGTGCGTTATTGAACCTATATGATTTTTACCAAACAATTACGCAAAAATCTAGGTAACGGTTTTTAACCCGGTTAGAAGGATTAAATAATATGGTGAGGCGTGTAAATAGCCTGCACCTTTGTGAAGAACGTAAGAAAATTTGAAATTAGAATCTATGGCGGATGTTTAATGGCGGACCTCAAAATAAATTAATTTCCCTTCTGATGAATCCTCGACAAACCAATACAAGAGAATTATTCGCAGCAAACATGCCCACGTACCTTGACAATCCAGAGATCCCACTCAGACCCAGGGAGATGGGAAGATACTTCGTTCATGCGCACTTGCAAGTATGGGCTGCCGGCCGGCGAGCTAAATCTTCGTGGATCCGCCGGTGGAATGGTGAAAACTCCAAAAATCAACACTGCACTATAAGTTCTCAGTGAAGCACAGATGCAGGTCCATTTATTTTACGAGTATCGTCCAGATTTCAACAAAAAGGGATTTTTTTTTTTAAAGCGGAGCGCGTCGGAGCACACACCGTCTAGTTCAAACGGTCAAGGGGAGCTCTCAGCTCGCTAGTGCCATCTATATGTGTGCCCTTGCGGAAAAAACTCAAGAAAGTCTCGGTATATGGGCGCTGCATTACAGATGGCGCACTGAAAAAAATGCAATTCAATCAAGTGACTTTTTAGCTTGATTGACGATATCTTGTTTAGATCAATCAAAATCTTAGTTAAGTTGATCATCACGACATGATTGCAGCAACACTAGTTCACTTGATTGAACGCTCAAACAAGTTTCTTGATTACCCTTAACAAGACATCATAGTAGAAGAGTTAAAAAAGAGACAAGTTCAAAAAATGGTAACTGTAACAAAGTAAGTTAGTTGTGTCAATCAAGCATTTTGATTACTTCAATAAAGATTATTGAAACTTTATTAAGTTGGTTTGACTTGATAGCATCTATCATTGCAATTAATTGTATTAATCATACAACTTGATCTAATCTTGCGCTAAATGTTTGCGCTAAATAAGTTCCTTGGTTGTGTTTATCAATACATCATACAAACAAACTACATGACAACATGATTGCAACTATCACGTACGGTGATCGCCCTAATAAAGATTCGTATTTGCCCTGAACAAGACGCTTGTTTGCCTTAGTCAAGTCTGATAGTTGTATCTATCGTATCTATCAAAAACATCGGTCAAAATACTCCAACACAACTTGATTGCGGCTATCAAGTAGGATGTTCACCCTTAAAAAGTATAATGTTTGCTCAAAACAAGTGGCTTGTTTGCCCTAATCAAGTTTAAATGATAAATTCTATCATACTTGATAGTTCACCTTAATAAAGGTGCTTGTTTGCCCCAATCAACCTTCTTGGTTGTATCTATCAAATGCATCATTAAAAATACTCCAACACAACTTGATCGCAGCTATCAAGTAAGGTTTTTACCCTAATAAAGCTGCGTGTTTGCCCTAAACAAGAAGCTTGTTTGTCTTAATCAAGTCACTGCGGGTTTCCACTAGGGTTGCCATCTTTATTTTGGACAAATATACCTAGTATTTTTCCCAAAAAAGCTGCAAAAATATAGTAAATATAAATTCAGAAAAAAAAGTTACACATTTATTTTTAAACATCATGCAATCGAAAAAGAAATCCCGCTTAGGTACAGTCTTCAGTACACTTTGCTCCATAATTCATAATAACATATTCTTCTTTGCACCATTGGTAGTCGAACTCGCATTCGCTCTTATTTATTTTTGAAGCTTTTTATCTTTTTTTTGCTTTTACTTGGGTGGCGTGCAAAAACCATCATCACTTTCCATGTTTTTTTTTTATTTACCAGCAGAAGATAAACTGAGATAAACAATCTGTGGCGAATCATAAATTCCTGATTCCCACTACCGCATTTCAATAAGTTTGCTTAGTTGTAAATACTCTTTTCTTTTGTACTTTATGATAAGACAAGTGAAGGCTAGCTGACACAGACCAGCGAAACAATTGTGGTTGTCAAATTGAAAATATATTATTTATCATTATACTGACTGTATCCTTCCTTACATAGTATAAAACAAAGTCGCGTCTGTTTGTTTGTTTGTTTGTCTGTATGCTTAAATCTTTAAAACTACGCAACGGATTTTGATGCGGTTTTTTTTAATAGATAGAGGGATTCAAGAGGAAGGTTTTAGTATATAATTTGAACGACATCCACGCGGGTGAAGCTGCGGGCATCAGCTAGTATTATTTAAAAGCAACATTTTTTTTTTTTCTCCATAATGTAACTCCCAAGAATGATTATAAGGTCATTCTTGAGAGTTACATGAACTTGGAGGGTTGTAATGATGATTTTCATGATTATAATTCTGTAACTGCATACGTCTTACACCCGCGAATCATATTTTCACTAACATACAACCTAGCACTGGCCTGCAAATCGATAAAAACGTAAGAAAATTTGAATTTTCGCGGGCTACCGTGAACATCAACCTTAAGGTGAATCCTTCTATCAACTGTTTTTTGGTCAATACAATCATCTACTCATATGTATTTAGAGACTTTTGTTAACGCTTATTAGAAATTATAAAATACCTTGGCTTGGTTATTGTTCAGTTTGATCTATAGTTTTGCATTTAGATATTGTATTGAACTGCTGCGTTATCAAGCAATTTTTTGTTATGACTCAAACCAATAAAAAAAATTTAGGGGATGTTCAAGTAAATGTGGCAATTTTAGGGGTTTTTTTTTGCCTTTAGCTTAGGGGTAAATATTTTTAGGAGTTGGTAACCCCGGCCTCCAGCCCAGCCGGCACGCGCCACTGCACCGCGGCACCGCCATCTCTGTAGATCTGTGCATCTCTGACTCTCTGTATCCTATCTCTACTCTCAGTTCAAATACTCTGTGCTCAACCTCAAGCAAGTTCTTTCTCGACCCGTATTGTACGCCGTCCCCCTAGAAGATGCCATAGATTAATATCATAATTCATAAAACAAAAGTACTCTGTGACTTATATCCGTCCGCGCCGCCGTCACTCAGCCGCCAGCCGCAGCCGTTTTTTTTGTTCATTACATTTTCTGTGAAAAACTAGTTCATTTGTGAGATACCTGACTGGTAAGTGTATTGGGTAAGTTTGTCTTTCAATTTTATTAACAATTTGCTATGTGTATGTGTTTGTGATGCATCCTTTAACTAAAATTATTTTATCTAGCGTGCACGCTTGCGGTGTTTAAAATGGACGAGGTTTTAGAGCTTTTAACAACTTGGGGCCTCTCTGAGCTTGCAGGCACGTTTTTAGGTAGGTACAAATAATTAATTTAATTTCTAACCTCATTTTTTCTTAGCATTCTTAACATTTCGTTAGTCGTATAGCTTAATTGTCTTTTAGAGCCAGTTAAAGGTGAAGAGAGCCTCCACCCTTCGTCGTAATTGGTGAAAATACGCGAACACGAATAGCGAAGTGTGCGAACAACGGTTTTATGATGATGTATTTTCATTGCGGGTTGCTGTGAATAGGTACTGTACTTTACTAGCGCACTAAGGGATGTTCGTAAATGATCACTGATGACTTCCATCAGACCACATCCCTGCATGCGCAGGGGCATCAACAGCCACCTAACCGTTGTTGCAGAGGACATGATGTGTAAGACCGGCAGTACTTGGTCCAAACTCTACCCTAGTGGCAAAAAAGCCTATGTTTGGTTTTAGATTATTTATTTAAGGTTTTTTGCTTACTAACACATTAAAGATACATAATATCTGAAATGAAAATTTTACATTTTGATAGGTACTAATAGGTAGGCAAGCTATACCCATTAAAAAAAAACAGGATTAACCTGTTTGTATGCATGAACCTAGTTGAGAGACCATGTTATGCATAACTAACTTGTTAATCATGTTAGTAGTCCCCCATAGCTTAGTTGGCAGCAGCGCTGCCTTCTGCGCTGTGGGCGGTGGGTTCGATACCTACCGAGAACAAACATTTTGTTTGATGAACATTAATGTTTGTTCGCTGTCTGGGTGTTATTATAATATTTTATGTATCTAATATTTATTTAAAAAAAAAAGTATTTATTATACCAACTTCCTGTTTCCCATAGTACAGTGGGATATGCATCAAACATTCAAACTATACACTCCTTGCCTTTGCCTTGTGTAACTTGAACTGTGTCTGTCTGTACAAGCTTTGCTTAGTATGGTGTTGATAGTGATGTGTGAAATATCCACGAAAAAAATTAATTTTATTTAAAATTTGATTGAGTGAGAGAAACAATTAAATAACTTAAATATTATGTGATTCTTAAGAGATGCAACAAAAACTTTAAAGTTGAATTGCCATACCAAGTTAGCAGGGGGAAGTCAGAGGCAAGTCCAAACATTATGTTCAGCATAAATGTAAAATCAGGGGTGGGCATCACGAGATCTTAGTTCTAGGCGAACGAAACCTACTAGTAAAATGAAATTCATGATTTCGTAATAAATAAATATGAATATTATTGGACATTCCACACATTATTTAGTCCTATTAGTATTTAGTCCCAAACTTGTACAGATTGTAATATGGGTTAGTTATCCATTTTATCTTTCAATATATGTCACAGTCAAAATTCTTAGTCGAAACTACTTTTGACTAGTCAAACGAATTTAACAAACATTTCCATAGAAACTTATTAGGTTAAGGTTTTTTTTCAACAAATTTTTAATGCAGAAAACGCATTTGAACTTAAAGGTTTTGACTGACACCAGTCAAAAGTGGTTTTGACTGATTATGAGTTTTGCCTGTAACATATTATATTTAAAAAAACAAAGTCGTGTTAGGGCGCGTACCTACACATATAGGTCCGTTTTTACTGGATCCGTTTTAACGGATCAGAATTGGACCGGAGCGACATGATTACTGAATCCGGAATACTGTTTTGTGTGTGAACTCGCTCATGCAACTCCATACGCCATCAAATAACGGACCTGTAAAACGGATCGCTATGTGTACGAGCCCTCAGTCTAAAACTCAAGAACGGCTGGACCAATTTTTATGATTTTTGTGTTTTTGGATTAATCTTCGCCTGGAATAGGTGGAATAAAATTAATGTCAATGAATAAAAAACACTAAAAACATCAGTGTATCCGTTCATTTGTTAAGTTTGTGAGTTTATCAGGTTGTAGGGGAGGTAGGTTGTGGGTGGTCGGTGGTAGACACGGTCACCGCCCAACGAAGTGGGCATGATCAGCATGTTATATATAAAAAAAGGTAATAATTTTCGGACTAACTTTACTAATAAGTAGTTAATATTGTACACTTTCAGATAATCAAATTACTCTGGAGGCATTAGCTGCCCTTACGCCAGACACCATTAAAGAACTCGTTCCCAAAGTAGGCCAACGAGTGCTGTTTCTACGTTGCTGGAGGGTGTGGTTCGCGGAATATGTAGGCAAAGAGCCTTCAGATGATGCGAGTCTTGTAGTAAGTGACAATAACATTGTATTCATTAATATTTGAATTAAGTAAACCTTAATGAAGTCTAATTTGTTTTGTTGTTTCAGAGCCTTGATATCTCAGCCACAGCCTTGGAAGTGTTTAATGAAAAGCAAAGCATTGGTACAGGGGTTGTGTATGACTTAACACCTGCATTTCCACTGCCATGTAGTCCATCAACACAATCCCAAACTACACAGGACAGTGGTGTAAGTATTCATTTATGTACATAATTATCTATTTATAAAAGTACTATTAGTAACGCCACGCAGCGCAGTTTACCACTTGCAATAGTAGAGACAAGTCGCCACGGCGGCCTCAGGCTGCGGCTCACAATGAAATGTGTTTCTTTTTGTGTAGTAAATAATGTTATATTTTGAGTCGCTTTATTAAAATGTGCGCGCAGTGTCGCGTCGCATCGCGTCTCGGTGTGAGCCGACTCTTATGTTAAGAAATTAACACCAATGTGTTTTGTTTTAACTGAAATTTATAGCAACTGAATTTTATGTTAATAGATATTGCAGAATCTACTCGCAGAAAACTTAGAGACAGCAGGTCTGCTGGTTCATGCAGGTGACAGTCTTCCTGGAGACAGTGCTCGAAATCTATTAGCTTCTGTTATAGCAAAAGAAATTCTACAAAAATTTCAAAACATATCAATTCGGGGTGATTTATACTACAAGTGGTGCTCTGAAATAAAAGAACTCTTCCCTGGGGAGAGGTCAACCACATATTATATTCCAGCCTGCAAAACAGCAAATGGTACCACTCTACAGGCGAGAGGCAAGCTAGTAAACCAGATCCTTAACACCCGGAAACGCTTTCAAAGGCATGGAGTGTTAGCTGTAAAGGCAAAAAAAAGCAGGGAGTCAAGTCCATTAAATTCAACTTCTTGCCCATCACCAAGACCGCTACCTTCAACGTTTTCTAACGAGCCTGATGAAATTATCACTTCTACTTCTGTTGAGGAGGATATAACGTGGCTTAAACACTCATCTGATCCATGGTACATAGTTGAGGAAAAATGGAAACGAACTTGTGAACATAGAATCCGAAATTTACATGCGGGTGAAACAGGGCCGACCATCGAGAAATATGTTGATGATTTTCCAGCACTGAAATTGCCATTAGGTTATTGTTTGGTAAGTGTTTTTAATTATTTACTCACATTACCTACCTGTTATTTTGGATGAAATGTGTTTTATATCAAAAACTTTTTAGGGTTCTGACCCAAAGAAGGGTAAAACGGGACCCTATTACTAAGACTCCGCTGTCTGTCTGTCTGTATGTCCGTCTGTCACCAGGCAGACGGTTAAAATTTTCAAAGATTTTTTAAATATTTATTTTCAATGGATTGTCTTTAAAGTCCGCAGTACGATTTTTCGGACACTTCTAGTTGTGGGGTTTAGGTTTCCGCACTTAGTCCTTAAAGCGGACCTTTGTGCCTTAATGTCCACCAATATTTATGTGCTTTTTTATTTCTAGTTGGAGCATGATTTTGAAGTTGCTCATCCAAACCACACCAAAAAGTTGCTATTAAATTTCCCACTGTTGAAGACAAGCATCATCAGATTGCTAAACCAGAGAAAAACCAAAGATAATTTTTATACGGAAATTGCTGAGCTTGCCGATCGTAAGTGTATTTTTTTTATTACAAAAAGGAAGAGTTTCTCACGGTTCTTCAAAAGGTTTAAAATCTAGTTGATTAAGTAGTGACAGATATGACAATTTGTTTTCTCTATTTTAGATCCCGATGAAGAAGTAACAAATTTAGTGGCATTTATGGCCATACCGCTCCTTCTTCGCTCATCTGTGTGTTTTTCTGGCAAAAGAAAGACAAATAAAGCTTGGAAGCCAACGAAAGTGGAGGCACGTGACGCTTTCATAACCCATATAAGGAATAATGAAATAAAAGAAACAATACACAGGAGGAAACAGAAACTCATGGATAAAGGTTTTTCGCCACAGCCATTTTGCATGATTGTAGGCCCTTCTTTAGCGGAAATAACCACATTCTTGATTGTTGTAAATGATTGCGCTGTATACGAAAGAACAAATATATTAGCGGCAGTTGATACCTGTTTCAAAGCTATATGGGCTTTGAATGCTGAATATTCGTTTGACTCGTATGCAACATGGTACTTCATCCAACGAGGACTGTATAAAATCACATCACAGTTTGATAAAGGATCGACTGCTGCTGAGTCATTGCTCAGCGATTGTAAAATAGCGTTGTAATTAACTAGGTCGTACCTACTTAAAATGGTTAAATGTTTCGTATGTAGATCAGAATTATTAAATTTTGCTGCACTTAAATTCCATTTTAACAGTATTCATAGCAAGAAAGACCTCAAAATATATGTATGCATAGAAAATGACTGTGGTAGAAAATTTCAATTGTTGAACTCTTTTAGACGTCATTTTTTTCGGGAGCATAACTCTGATTCGGAAGTCGGTATAGTGCCAATTCAAATGCCACAGCAGAATGCTACTTATTTGCCCAGAGAGTCAATACCTGAGTTAGATGTTCAGGTGGATGTTGCCGTTACTGATGCAGTTGCAAATAAAGATTATTTTGAAAATTCTACTTCAGTTGTAGCTGATGCTTCTAGTGTTGAAACTTTTGTATGGATACCACGAAGGGGTTTTTATACGTCTTCGTATAAAAGAATTCAACAATTGAAATTTTCGACCTTAGGTAGGATTAAATTTGAATTACCTGTAACGTCTAAAATAAGTAATCATATACCTACACGGTGTTTTTGGAGGAGATTTCATTAGAATTATTGATTGATGTGTTAGTCCCGTAGCTCACATAAGGTGTCCTGTTGGTCATTCTGATCCAGCAGGGATGGCAAGGGATAAAAGCAGGTGCAGGGAGACTACCAGTCAACCCTCGGCTGATGAAATATGCTAGGGAATCACGCTTGATTTTCGATTTCATCTCCTGTTAGTTTAAAACTAATCAGGCGTAGGAACTTTGGTACTTAAAAACTAAATATTGTTAAACTAAATGAGAGCCCATTAAGTCACAGAGTACTTTTGTTTTATGAATTATGATATTAATCTATGGCATCTTCTAGTTATGGGACGGCGTACAATACGGGTCGAGAAAGAACTTGCTTGAGGTTGAGCACAGAGTATTTGAACCACGATTTGAACTGAGAGTAGAGATAGGAATAGAGAGAGTCAGTAACTCACATATCGCACCCCCGGTGCGACACTGGCACTTATGCAAAAAATGCAAAAATGAGTTAAATATCTAAAAATGATCCTAAAGCACCCCTTTACTTGGTGCGAAAACGTTACTTTTGTAGTACGCATAGTTTCCGTATGAGGGCGCGAGTGTCATTGTCGTTTTGGCGCGAATCACATCGTTTTATTGGTCAGTAGTGCCCGCCAGTGCAAGTGCGTCTTGGAGCTACACTGTTACTAAGGTCAATTGTGACATAATATTTGTTTTTTGTTCTGGAGCAATAGTGACACTGTTACTAAGGTAATTGTGACATATTTTTTTTTTATTCTGGAGCAATAGTTTACAATATAAAGTAATTCATATTTATCCAAAAGTAAAGTTAAAAGTTGACGTTGTAGTAGGTATAAGCTGTTCATCTCATCTATATATTCTTAAGTCATTGTTTTGTGAGGTGTCAAAGTTTCAAATGCTTCTCCTGAAAAACTACATTTTTGCCTAAGTGCCAGTGTCGCACCGGGGGTGCGATATGGTGACCTGTTAACTACCCTAACTTCAATGCGCGCTAATGGCGTCGGAACGCGCGCTAATGGCGTCGGAACATAATTATCATTTCTCGAAGTCACTGTTTTGTCCACTCTTTAGACAGGGTTTTTTTCGTTAACTAATACTTGATTTTAATGCGCAGAAACAGTAAATATGTATTATTTTTCAGTTTTTTATTTGTTATCAGTAAGTTTAATCAAAAACTTTAATACCATAATAATGTGTGTTTAGTATTATTAAGTCAGACTATCTGTGTGTCTAATTAATCTTAATTGCGTTATTCTCTTATGAGAGTACATACACAATTTATATAACTTAGGTTTATCGTTCTAAATATAATTTAGGAGTTACAATTAAAATTTAATTTAAGTTTAATAAATGTAAGATTTTGTCTGTAGGTAACTCACTGTTTAAATAACATTGCGCAGTGGCGGTGCCAAAATCTTCAAAACACTTACGGTATCGTAAGTGTTTTGAAGATTTGGCACCGCCACTGCGCAATGTTATATATACAAGTAGGTACCAAAGTTTTAAGTACAAAAACTTTAATACCATAATAATGTGTGTTTAGTATTATTAAGTCAGACTATCTGTGTGTCTAATTAATCTTAATTGCGTTATTCTCTTATGAGAGTACATACACAATTTATGTAACTTAGGTTTATCGTTCTAAATATAATTTAGGAGTTACAATTAAAATTTAATTTAAGTTTAATAAATGTAAGATTTTGTCTGTAGGTAACTCACTGTTTAAATAACATTGCGCAGTGGCGGTGCCAAAATCTTCAAAACACTTACGGTATCGTAAGTGTTTTGAAGATTTTGGCACCGCCACTTTATTGGCTTACTTTAAAAAACTGCGACGCTGTCTGTAACCTAACAATATATTATGATTGTATAATAATTATATCGTTTAATTTAATTTTCCCTACTGTAGGATAACAAACTTTTTTAGGAGATAGGTAGGTTACCTAACAATTTTTGACATATATTTTTCTTTGGGTTTTATAGATAATCTTGTGTGCTCCGAACAAGTTAGATTAATGTACCAATGCCGTGAAACTTGTTTTCTAATGTCACACAATACTAAATCAACATTCGGTATTACAAAACAATAATACCGAACATTATGTGACATTATATATCAAGTTCCACTTGATTGGTACATTAATCTAATTTGTTTGGAGCAGCCAAGATTATCTTTATAACCCCGAAAAAGAAACATGATTAAATGTATCAAGAGTCTTGTTTAGGGTAAACAAGTTACTTGGTAAGTATAAACAAGCCACTTTATTAGGGTGAACAAGCTACTTGATTACTATAAACAAGCGAATTTATTAGGGTGAACAAGCTACTTGGTAAGTATAAACAAGCGAATTTATTAGGGTGAACAAGCTACTTGGTTAGTATAAACAAGCCACTTTATTAGGGTGAACAAGCTACTTGGCAAGTATAAACAAGCCACTTTATTAGGGTGAACAAGCTACTTGCTAAGTATTAACAAGCTACTTTATTAGGGTGAACAAGCTACTTGGCAAGTATAAACAAGCCACTTTATTAGGGTGAACAAGCTACTTGGCAAGTATAAACAAGCCACTTTATTAGGGTGAACAAGCTACTTGGTTAGTATAAACCAGCCACTTTATTAGGGTGAACAAGCTACTTGGTTAGTATAAACCAGCCACTTTATTAGGGTGAACAAGCTACTTGGTTAGTATAAACCAGCCACTTTATTAGGGTGAACAAGCTACTTGGTTAGTATAAACCAGCCACTTTATTAGGGTGAACAAGCTACTTGGTTAGTATAAACCAGCCACTTTATTAGGGTGAATAAGCTACTTGGTTAGTATAAACCAGCCACTTTATTAGGGTGAACAAGCTACTTGGTTAGTATAAACCAGCCACTTTATTAGGGTGAACAAGCTACTTGGTTAGTATAAACCAGCCACTTTATTAGGGTGAACAAGCTACTTGGTTAGTATAAACCAGCCACTTTATTAGGGTGAACAAGCTACTTGGTTAGTATAAACCAGCCACTTTATTAGGGTGAACAAGCTACTTGGTTAGTATAAACCAGCCACTTTATTAGGGTGAACAAGCTACTTGGTTAGTATAAACAAGTTACTCTTGTTTAAGGCAATCAACTTATTGTGTATGTGTGCGTGTATATGGTACACTGAATAAACTTGGTTGGAGGAACTATGTTTTGACTTGATTGCTGCAAATAGGTTTTGTGATAACTCTAACCAAGATATCTCAATCAAATAAAAGTAGTTGCTGTGATCATTGTGCTTGATAGGCTCAGATGCAAACAAGTTACTTAGTCAATCTAAACCAAATTTTGATTGTGGCAACTACTTTTTTTTTTCAGTGCGTGAGGATTCATCAATTGAGAAGTTAAAATATTTAATTTGAAATACTAACATATTTTATGATATGGAGAAATCCTAAATTATTATTATTTTATTTTTTATATTAAAAAAGGCATTGACGCTTCACCAACTATATTTAAAATGTCACTTACCGACATATCGGGAACTCAAAACATATAAAATGTTATCCCGAGCCCTATGAATGAATTATGAACTTTGTGAAGCCGGTGAAAAGGAGCGCGTAGTTTATGCTTATTTCTAGTGTTAAAGTTGTGGATATCACTGTTTTTAGTGTACAGGTGGATATTTTGTCTAATCTATATATATATAAAAGAAAGTCGTGTTAGTTACACCATTTATAACTCAAGAACGGCTGGCCGGATTTAGATGAAAATTGGTAGGGAGGTAGCTAAGAACCAGGAGAAGGACATAGGATACTTTTTTTTTTTTTTTTAGTGTAGGTAGGGTAGGTAGGGTAGGTAGGGTAGGTAGGGTAGGTAGGGTAGGTAGGGTAGGTAGGGTAGGTAGGGTAGGTAGGGTAGGTAGGGTAGGTAGGGTAGGTAGGGTAGGTAGGGTAGGTAGGGTAGGTAGGGTAGGTAGGGTAGGTAGGGTAGGTAGGGTAGGTAGGGTAGGTAGGGTAGGTAGGGTAGGTAGGGTAGGTAGGGTAGGTAGGGTAGGTAGGGTAGGTAGGGTAGGTAGGGTAGGTAGGGTAGGTAGGGTAGGTAGGGTAGGTAGGGTAGGTAGGGTAGGTAGGGTAGTAGGTAGGGTAGTAGATAGGTAGGTAGGAAAAACGCATTGCAACGCATGCGCGGGTTCAGCTAGTAATAGATAAAATGTTGGCAAAGATGTACTGAGAAACGACGAACAAACGACTCTTCCCGCTCTAGGCTGAGCGGAATGGAGTGTCAGACTTCTACTGATTAAACACCACCCATGTTTCTTCTTAGACCTTTGTGTCTGGGATCGCGGTATCACATTCGAACAACCCGCAACAATATTCACCCCCTTTGTTTCTTCTTTCAGTACCACGTTTACTTGCTAATGTATAGGTAGTCTTATTCCGACTAACCAACCATTATTGCGAGATGCAATAACTAACCTAATTATTTTCAGTCACGAATATGACTGGAACTACTACGATTAGTATGGGCTCTTTGTTTACTATGCATTATTGCTTATGTTGTTTGCTACACACATAATCTATGTACCTATAACATCTAATATCCTATATAGAGCATCTCCTTTTTTTTTTTTTGGTGGTTGGTTAATCATCAAAAGACCCCCCCCCCCCCCCCCCGCTCTTGGGCAGAGCGAAGGGGAGTGTCAGACTTCTACTGACTAAAAACCGAACCCATGTTCCTTCTTTGCCCTTGCGCCGAGGCCACGTCATCTAGTACAAAAATCCGCGGCCCCGACGGGAATAGAGCATCTCCTTGAAGAAGATTTGTAGCATTGCAAAGTTAAATGGCAAGTCGTTGTTGCATAGACAAGTTTAACTCAGAACAGTAATAAACACGTTCTTTGTGAGGAGCAACAAACAACAACGAGGAGTACAGCCAAGAAACTCCATAGATATTATTTTCAATTTCAATATTGTTATAAAATTGCGCCTCCGAGATACTCGCTTGTCTCACCTATTCCTATCCTCTAAGCAGCGTTTCTGAGTTCAGATTCCACTGACAAGAACATAGGTACCTAAGTTAAGGTTCTTATTTATAACGAAATTACTCTAAATTGCGGAAAAACTCTTTACCTTCAACCAGGTATATCGTGTTAAAAAACCATTACCGATCATCCAAGACCGTAAACAGTAGCAATTTACCTACGTTTTTCTCGTACCAGCCTAGGTCAAAATACAAAAACAAACTGCCTTGTGCTTACTACAAAGAAATTACTTAATTGTACTTTTTCTCCAATAATATTACAAATAGCGGTAATAAGAATAATGCACCTAGGATTTTGTAATACTTTTAATACTTTAAAAAGCGTCCATTGTGTTTCTTTGAATCTTGAAAATATATTTTTTATTCAACTTCTTCCTGCACGTGTCCTACTCTATTTGGGGTCGGCGCATTACGTCTTCTTCTTCAACTTCTCTATTACGTTCGTCATCTTTTTAAATTCATTTAATTGTTCCTTTCTTCTCCATTGAGAATAATTGAGATCTACGTACGTACGTTTGCGAACGGACATCTTTATTTTTTTAACTGATCCACACTTTGTACCTGTAAAAGGTTATGCTTTGAATTTTATCTCAATTTTATATAATCTCAGGTACTAAGGTAACTACTGCAATTTGTGTAACACACCGCTTGATGAATAATTCAGCAGTCCTTGAATGTCATGAATTCCTAGTACCACTGTTAATGTTCCGTTATTCAACTATCTATTGGTAATACTAAGCAAACAGTTGTTGGGGCGCTATAAATGTTTCAAGGAATCTTTGAATTGTACATACATATTTAAAAGTTAATATATTTAGCTCTACATACAATGAAAACATCCGTATATCCGGTATTGTAACAAGCAAGACTTGTATGATGAGTGGCCAAAGAAAATTGAACCTGTATCATACTTGTTCGCTCGCGAAAATGTGTAAAATATTAACACAGTCCTTACAAGAGTCTTTTGAGTGAGCGACGCGACGCGACATTACAACTACAACTGTTTAGAATATAACCCCGTCATACTGCAATGGAAATAGATTTTCTAACTTCAATGAATCTGCCATCTTTTTCCTCAACGCCGTGCGAGGGAGATAGTGCACTCTGTGACGTCACAGGACTTTGCGTGCCCTACTTAGTGCCCCAGCTCAATTACATTCCAATTTCATTGTCTCGAGTTCTTCAAGTAGCAGTTTATGCGGAACAACCCTTATCTGCAACTGCTCAAGGTTTATTATTGTACCTATATTATTGTTACAGTGCACAATTTTATACTCCGTTCGATTTTGCAGCCCTAGTACTTGAGTCTGGAATGTAGGTCGATTTCTCCATGAATGGTCTGTTGAACTGTAAAACGGAGTTTAATGGGCGTAATAATGGGATAATCCGGAGACTTTAATGTTATCCGGAAATGTTTTCAGACCCTTTGAAGGGTTGCAAACGTTAATGATTGCGAATGTTAAGCCTCTGTGAATACCGGGGCTTTAATGAAGCCATTCTTGTTCATGTTGCAAGTTTTGATTACTTAATTCTGGGCATTTGTTTGGGCATTGTGTGAATGTGGTTAGTTCACTTTTGAGGTTTGTTGATGAAAGAGGAAATGCCGCTTAGTTTAAGGTTTAGACAAAGCCGAGAAAACTTCAGCTTTTGGCAGTCTGTGAGTCATGCGCAAAACGACACGTCTTCTGTCCCTTAAACTACAACCAAATAAAAATACTCACTGCTGTTGCTAACCAAAGTACACTTAGATATTTATACTTTTTTGTCCTAGAGTCGTTTTCTTGTAACGCGACAACACGTGAATCGATTGAATGAACTCGAAGCCTTGAAATTAAAACTGCATTTAAATATCGCTCTAATCGCAGGTTGTCAGCTTCACCAGTATGAACTGACAGCTTAATTGACTGTTTTTAGATTCTGCATCAAAATGGTGACGATTGAACATCTGTGAATGATATCCAATGACCTTCGTTCTTATATCTATGACAGTGACACTCTAATAGCAAATTTTTTCCTTCAATAATTGCTATTATAACTGCATAATGTTAAAGAGTGAATACCTTAACATCAGTATTCTCCTCAGTCGTGCAGTTTCGAATAGTTCACAAATCATATCTATTATACAATGAAGTAGGAAAGCAATGAAATGTGATCTATATAATTATGATTTGCGCACAGTGGCACAGTGGAAGTCATTAGTGGCAACATCTTCTACTTTGTAGAATTTGTTTCGCCACCACAGCTCTTAAAATGATTAAGGATTTAACGATTGTCTGGCAGTTTGAGTATTATAAGTGTCTTACTACTATAAGTCTTAACGTTGAGCTCCTTGAGTTAAAGTCGAGTTACACGATAACTTAAAATTATTGCACTTACTGGACATGTCCACTCAAACCTATGTGTCAGCCTACTACTGACAAAAAATTACCCATGTTCCTTCTTAGCCCTTTTTGTGCGGGTCGGCGGTATCTGTTTCGAACAACCCGCAGCCCGGGATCTGCTAGTTCTCCTCATGTGAAAACACCAAGATTATGTGTCAGCACCTTAAAAGAGACTATGTGTTGTCAGAAGTTTGTTTCAGCGATTTCTTCTCAGATACGAAACACCGACCTCGTCTAGTTTAACAAAAATATTCGTGTACTTAATATTTAAAAAAAAATCTATGCTCGAAATTACCATCACTTATCATTTAAAGAAAAAAAAAACAAGTGAAAGTAGGCACATCTACCAACCCTCAGTATTCAAATACGGAACGTGGAGAACGTTCCCTATTTGAATACTGAGGGTTCTAAGGCCTAAAACACACACAAGCGACGTAAGGCGCAGACACGGGGCAGACGCAGCGCTCGTAGCGAGCGACGCGGCGCAGACAACGAAACGGCGTGTCTGCGCCGCGTCGCTTCAGTATAATTCAAAAACGTCGCCTGCATACATTTTGTATGAAATCGTTTTGAAGCGGCGCATGCCTGCGCCACGCCTGCGCTGCATCTGCCCCGTGTCTGCGCCTTACGTCGCTTGTGTGTATTTTAGGCCTAAGAGAAGACCTAGCTGAGTCTAGTTGAGTCGTTAAACTTTTCTTCTCGCTTTACTTATCTCTTGTCTCCCTCTTTCCAGAGCCCGAGGTGTGCGTGATGCGCGCGCCAGGTGCGGGCGGCGTGTCGTGCGCCGGGGTGCCGCGCTGGTCGCACACGGCGCCCGCGCACCAGGCCGACTACGACAACGTGCCGGCGCACACGCACCCCGTGTTCCTGCATGATGATCATGTCAACAGCCGGTTTGCTATATGGTGAGTTTATTTCATCTGGTCAAGGGAAAAGAAGCAGAGACCTCAAAAACGGTGGGAGGACGAGATTATTTAAACAGCTGGCTCAAATTGGAGCCAAATAGCAAAGGACAGAGACTTTTGGACAGCTTTGGAGGAGGCCTTTACCCCATCTGGGGTCCCTGCAAAAGAAGATAACTGACAAAACTAAGAACTACATTTAATAGAAGAAACTGACACACTAGGTAACACATTCCAACTAGAAATAAAGTTAATCACTGTAAAACAAGCAAGGAATAAAAAGGCTTTTTATTTATTTATTTATTTGACCGGGTAAGATGTGGAGAAGGCTTGATAATTTAAGCATCCCTCTCGCCACGGTAGGATAGATTTTTAGAACAATCTATAACCTACAAACGAAAGACCAGGAAATGTTGGCGTGACGACCTGGACTCATAGTTAACGGTTTGAACGAAGAAAAGAAAGAAAATTATAAAGAACTTTGCCCTTCAGTGGGTCAGAGTAGTCTGAACAAAAATAACCGACCGGACGGTAATAGAGGCCGTTTCCGTTATCCTGTGTTATCCCACTGCTAGGCAAAGGCCTCCCTCGTGACCTCCGAAACGTTCTAGCCTGGGCCAATATGAACCACTAGTCGTTGGTTCTGTCCAGGTCGTCCCGCCATCTCCTGCAAGGTCTACCACGTTGCCTTTTTTATTCAAGGGATTGGTTAACGTTTTTCCGTTTTTCTAACCCTCATTTCTAACATTTCAGGCAAGGTGATATATCGGCTCTGGAAGCTGACGCCATCACGAACACCACTGATGAGACCCTGTTGGAATGCAACGCCGTCAACGAGCGCATCCTCCAGGTAGCCGGACCTGAGCTCAAGGAGGAGATCGTTACAAGGGGATATGGTACGGATACTTATCACCTTCTTTTTCTTTCGGTATCGGTGCAAACTACAGAAGAATAGGTAGCCAGCATATACCAAGCCTTTTTCTACGTATGGGGTCAGTCTACTATAAAGTCTAACTGGATAGGTACCTACCCGTATTGAATATGGAGTGACTGCCTATGTCACGTTCAGAACCCTAGGTAATACGAAACGTTTCAACGTTTAATCAGATTTTTCCTACTCTTCCGCTATTCTTTTCTGATTAATTTCGTTGCGGTATTCAAGACAGTTAAACTGTTTTGATTCTCTCAGCCCTTTTCTAGTTTTCGCAGCTGTTGATTTTGACTTTCAGGAGTTATAGTGGTTTGGGAATAATGTGGAGGGTTTGTCCCAAAAAGACATGAAAACATTTTCTAAAAATATTATTGTTAGGTAGTGGTTGTGGACTGTGTCCCTAAGTAATGCTGGACGTACATTAACTTTATACCGCTCTTGGATAGCGTCCAAGAAGCACTATCATATAATAAAAGTAAAGTTTTGCACGAAAACAAAACCATTACCATAAGATACTTTTTTGTATTGACGGTAGTTTCAGACAAGCGACAAGTAGCGCCATCTATTGACTACGATGTAAAGCTAACACTTGTTTTTTTTCTTGAGGTCGATTAATGAATGTGGTTTTATTTATTGATAAAGTAATTGTTACAGTACTGATTAATGTGTTCGTGTATTAGTAAACGCATAAAAATACACTAGCTGGGGGCACTGACCTATTCATAAGGACATTACTCGCATATATAGATAGGTATGAGTATAATGATACGTACCCAATAAGATTTATTTAATTTGTATCGTTTAAAATCAAAATAAAAAGAAAATTCATTTCTGTTAGGCTCAAAATCACCCCTCGCACAGCATCACAAAAATCTACAATTATTCATCATCATCATCATTTCAGCCAAAAGACGTCCACTGCTGAACATAGGCCTCCCCCAGGCGTCGCCACATTGACCGGTCCCGTGCGTCTCTCATCCATCGGTTTCCTGCAACCTTGACCAGGTCATCGGTCCACCTAGTGGGAGGCCTTCCAGCGCAACGTCTTCCGGTTCGCGGTCGCCATTCCAGAACTTTTCGGCCCCATCGGCCATCCGTTCTGCGAGCAATGTGCCCTGCCCATTGCCACTTAAGTCTGGCGATTCTTCGGGCTACGTCGGTAACCTTGGTTCTCATGCGGATGTCCTCATTTCTGATTCGATCATGCAAGGAAACTCCGAGCATAGCCCTCTCCATTGCCCTTTGGGTGACTTTGAGCTTTCTGATAAGGCCCATTGTGAGCGACCACGTTTCGGTCCCGTATGTAATCACTGGCAACACACACTGGTCATAGACTTTCGTCTTGAGACACTGGGGTAAGTTGGACGAGAAGATACCGCGCAGCTTCCCGAACGCTGCCCAGCCGAGTCGGATTCGACGATTGACCTCTTTCTCGAAGTTAGATCTACCCAACTGGACCGTTTGTCCCAGGTAGACATAATCGTCCACAACTTCGAGCGTAGAGTCTCCGATCTTGATAGGAGTGGGTGTTACACGAACATTCAACATAACCTTGGTTTTGTCCATGTTCATTTTAAGACCCACTCTTTCGGAAGCTCTACTGAGGTCATCGAGCATTGCACTGAGGTCTTCCATGGTCTCAGCCATGACCACTATATCGTCGGCAAACCGAAGGTGAGTGATGTACTCGCCGTTGACGTTGATGCCAAGTCCTCTCCAATCCAGAACCTTGAAGATATCCTCCAATGCAGCGGTGAACAGTTTCGGAGATATGACGTCTCCCTGTCTCACACCGCGCTGCAGAAGGATAGGTTCCGAGGTCTGGTCCTGAAGTCGGACTGACATGGTGGCGTTTTTGTACAAACACTTCAACACCTCGATGTACCGGTAGTCGATTTGGCACCGTTGGAGAGACTGCAGCACAGCCCAAGTCTCGATCGAATCGAAGGCTTTCTCGTAGTCCACAAACGCTAAACAGAGAGGCAGGTTATACTCTTCGGTCTTCTGTATAACCTGCCGCAGCGTATGTATGTGGTCTACGGTACTGAAGCCTTTTCGGAATCCGGCTTGTTCGGGAGGTTGGAAATCGTCAAACCTGCGTGCGAGACGATTCGTGATGACTCTTGAAAACAACTTGTAGACATGGCTTAGAAGTGAGATGGGCCTATAGTTCTTCAACCGGGCATTGTCACCCTTTTTGAAGAAGAGCACCACCACACCCCTGCACCAAGCCTGTGGCGTTTTCCCCTCGAGTATGACGGAATCAAACAGCTTCTGTAGGGCCTTAAGGACCGGTTTTCCACCCGCCTTCAGAAGTTCGGCCGTAATTCCGTCATCACCCGGCGCCTTGTTGTTTTTAAGCTGTTTCAGAGCCATCCTAATCTCGTACAGGCTGACATCCGGGATGTCTTCGGTATAGTGTCGGGTCAATCTAGCTCTGGGGTCTTTCGCTAGATTTTCGACGGGTTGATTAGTTGACGTGTACAGCTGCCCATAAAAACTCTCGATCTCCCTCAGAATTTCCGGTTTGGCGGAGACGATCCTGCCATCGTCGGTCTTCAGTTTCGTGAGCTGGCTTTGCCCAATAGCCAGATCTCTTGCAAATACCTTGGAGCCTTTGTTCCTTTCAATTGCGTCTTTAATACGCTCGGTATTAAAGCGGCGGAGGTCGCTCTTCAAGGATTTGGAGATCTGTCTATTGAGCTGCCGGTATTGCCGAGCTTCGTCTGAAGACTGCAGGATCATCTCACGCCGCTCCTTCATGAGCCTGAGAGTGTGATCTGAGAGTTTCTTGATCTTGTTTGTACGACGTATCTTAAAATATTTAGACCCAGTCGTATGGACAGTTTCCACGAACCCGTCGTTGTAATCGTCCACTGAGCTTCCTAGACATTCGAAGCGATTCTGAAGTTCAAGTTGAAAGCTCTCGGGGTTTTGGATTTGGATCTGTGCTGGACGGAGCGTAGACTTCATCAGTCGCGACCTTTCTAGCTTTATATTGATGTTCAATGTGCCTCTTACCATGCGGTGATCGCTTCCGGTTTTCACCGAATTGATCACAGAGACATCATTGAACATTTGCTTGTTGGTAGACATGATGAAGTCAATCTCATTTTTAGTCGCACCATCGGGGCTCTGCCAGGTCCACTTCCTGTGCTCACGTTTTTTGAAGAAGGAGTTCATCATAAAGAGGCCCTCCTTCTCCATAAAACTGGCCAGTTGGTGACCCCGGTGGTTCCGAAGTCCAATCCCAAATTGCCCCACTTGCAGCTCATCCTCGCTTCGTTTGCCCAGTTTCGCGTTGAAGTCCCCCATGACAACGGTGAAGTAAGTTCTGAAACCATGCATGGCTTTAGAAATATCCTCATACATGGTTTCTACTTCATCGTCGGGGTATGCCGAGGTCGGCGCGTAGACCTGTATGACCTTCAGCGAATATCTTGCAGATATTCTGAGTATAAGGTACGCCACCCTGTTCGACACACTCTCGATCTTCACCACGTTATTCACGAGAGACTTGTGGACGATAAACCCAACACCACCCTGTGACTGCCGGTCTCCCTCTCGGAAGTAGAGCAGGTTGCCGGATTTCAGGATTATCGTGTCCTCTCCCTCTCTTCGGACTTCAGATAATCCGACAATACTCCATCGCAGCCTGCTTAATTCTTCCTCGAGTTCCGCCAGCTTCTCGTCGCCCTACAATTATTATTTATTGTAATTTTTCAGGGGTTGTGAATCGCTTTCTACTTTTTTAGCTGGGCAGAGAAGTTTTAATAAACCCATTCTAATTTCCACGCAAGCCCAGAATCTGTTTTTAAATAAAATTCACAGATCTACAAAAGAATTGAAACATACTGTCCTTTCCGCTTATTCTTTCTCTCGATCTCTCTTCTATTAAGTACTCCTCTACCTAACCCTTCGGAGATAACAGGCTAGATGTTATATTATAAGAATATTTCTATGAATTGATAATCTCCACCTGCAAAATCACTTTTTGATCAAATCAAATTATTTTAGTTCACATAGGCCTACTTGAGCACAAAAAGGGGTTCGGTTTGGTCGATTCCTATGGGGAAGAAACGGCAAGAAACTCCGTGGTTACTCTTTTACATCTCTTTTAGATTCAAAACTATACCACATTTTATTCCCCTCTCTTCCAGAATGCCGTACAGGCGAGGTAGTCCTGACGCCCGGCTTCGGTCTGCGCTGCCGACACATCATTCACACGGTCAGCCCCAAGTATGTTGCCAAGTACCACACCGCGGCCGATACCTCGCTGCACAACTGTTACAGGTAAATTAAATCACAGTGAAGTGGTATTTATAAAATTGAAAAAATAAGTTTAAAAATCTAAAACCTGACTACTAACAAAATCGCGGTCTTAAAAGTAGAAAACAAGAAAATAATTATTTTCTGATATTCTTCGTAGTCGCATGCCACTGATACCTGGTGCTTCTCCATGGCATTCTCATTGATGCAGAAGTCAGCTACTGATTGCCATTAGCAAGGTGGCATGCGACTACGAAGAATATCAGACAAGAATTATTTTCTTGTTTTCTACTTACAAGACCGCGATTTTGTTAGTAGTCGGGTTTTAGATTTTTGAACTTATTTTTTTATTTAAATTTTATTTTTGTGTGTACTTAAACTATAATGTAATACATTAATTGTAATGTGCTCGCCAAGACCTTTCATTTGTTAACAAACTTGCTATGATTATCTCAATTTAATATTTTTTGAGGTAAGTTTTTGACATTTAAATTCCGTCGTAAAAAGAATTTATAAAATTTATATAGCCTATGACACCCTAATTTATTAAAATCCGTTCAGTAGTTTAGGCGCTACGGTGGAACATACGTACATACATACATAGACTGCCAAAATCATTACCCTTCCTTTTGGCTTCGCCGTAGTCGGGTGAAAATGGGGGGAATTTGGGAATGAGAATCGCGTCTCATTGTAAGTGCTTTGTAGTAAGAGATGTACAGTGTATTACATGCATGTGGAGTTGAAGCATCTTCTATGAATTGAATGGTTCATCCAAAAATCTATGATCCCAATTATGTGAGCGCCTGTGAAAAGTTTGTGAGCACTAAGCAGACTCTGAACCAAAGAATCGTTTCGTCTCGGCGTTTTTGTATGTATCTAAAAACCTTCATAATTATGAATGTATGTACGTAAGGCTTTCCCAAATCTTTGAAATTAAAAATACAATATTAAAAAGTTAGAACACCAAATACAACATTCTTCCAGGTCAACCAAATAACCACGTCCATCTATGTCTTTTAAACCCTCGGCGCAATAATAATTAAGATCCCTGATAATTATAATCCCTGGGATTCTTTTACAGGATTTCGTTAACCATTATCCGTTAACGATATGCTGTATAGTAGATATGAAGCATCACCTGTATCCTGACCACTGTTACTGACATATATCTCCATGTTACAGGAACGTGCTATGCAAGGCGGCCGAGGTGGGCGCTCGGTCGCTGGCGTTGTGTCTGATCTCCGCGCCGCACACGCAGTTCCCGCCTGACTTAGCAGCTCACGTGGCTTTGCGTAAGTATGCTTTTGCAATTATTGATTTGTTGAACCTACAAGTAACAGAACGGGTAAGTTCTAAGTAGAAAAAAAGATCATAAAGCGAGGCATAAATCTACAACAATTTTTAGCAGCAGAATTCGTATTCGTACGAATTTATCATGACGATTATCGAACAAAAAGTCGTAGGACTCTCCTTGCCTTTCCCTTAACCATAAGGGGTCTGGTGGCAAGGGGCCTAGAACTTTGGATTTAGGCAAAACCTGGGTCCTGGCCTCGGAGGCTCTCGGGCCACGACTGGATGCACTCCTAAGCACATGCTTAGAGAAAGTCCACTTTTTGCTTCGTTGGAAGACGGGTAAGCTGGTCCTCATTCGGAAGCCATCACATACCAGCACACGACTACAAGGGCAAACTCTTTGAAAGACCGTGTACCCGGTGTTTCTTGAAATCGCTAACGCCTTTAACACCATGCCCTTTTTTTTTTGGTGGGTGGAAAATCATCGAATAACCCCCCCCCCCCCCCCCCCCGCTCTTGGGCAGAGCGACGGGGAGTGCCAGATTTCTACTGACTAAAAACCAAACCCATGTTCCTTCTTCGATCTTTGTGTCGGAGCCGCGTTAACCTTTTGACAAACCACAGCCCCGACGGCCACCATGCCCTGTAGTTGCATTAGGGAGGCGCTCTGATACCACCGGGTGCCGCTCTGCCTTCGTATTGTACTTAGGGGTCTATGTAATGGACAGGACCGTCATTTACCCCGGTTGTCGCAGTGAATAAAACCGGCGAGAGGTGTCGGGCGGTGTTCCTCAGGGATCGATTCTGGGGTCACCCCTGTGGAATATCTGTTCGACTGCGTGCTGCACTGACGCTTCGTGGAGCACTTCCGAAGTTTGACTCCCATACTGGAACGGGCTGGGGCTGTCTGCAAGTGGTGCTTGCCAGAGGCACTACATGTCTATGGCACTTTACGTTCCCTGGTTCGGACGCGTTGTTTAAGGCGGCGTGCCATCTGATATATAATCTCCTTGCTAACTGGCTGAATGCTTTGTAATGTCAGCTGTGATATTGTCAATTTATTATATATTTCTCTAACTTGTGAAATAGTTAATTAAAGCCAAATTCCGTTGGTTTGTCTTTTATTACAAATGTATCAATTTATTTTTTTTTTAAAATATATTAATAAAAAATTCTTCATCTTATAACAAAGAAGATGAAGAATTTATTAACATAGAAATAGAAAAACTCTTAAAATATGGTATAATAGAACCAACTATATCTCCATGGCGCGCTCAGGTTCTGGTAACTGGTGGTGGAGGACATCGAAAGCGCATGGTCGTCGATTACTCCAGAACTATCAACAGGTTTACATGCATGGACGCATACCCACTTCCTAACATAGAATTGATTGTATCACAGGTAGCTAAATTTAATTACTTTAGCCAGATCGATTTGAAGAGCGCATATCATCAGGTACCGATACTACAAAGAGAGAGAAAATTTACCGCGTTCGAAGCCTGTGGAAAACTTTATCAATTCACGAGAATACCATTTGGCGTCACCAATGGTGTAGCCGCCTTTCAACGAACTCTTGAATATATTATCGACAAGGAAAAACTACGAGGAATCTTTGCGTATCTAGACGACGTTACTGTCTGTGGCAAAAACAAGGAGGAACACGATATAAATTTGCGACAATTTATGGAGGCAGTGAAGAAATACAGACTAACGTTAAACGAGCAAAAATGTAACTTCAGTTAAAATACGATAAGCCTCTTGGGTTACACGATTACAAATAATACGATTGAGCCTGATAGAGATCGACTTGTTCCTCTTATAAATTTACCGCTACCATCTAATGCCACTGAACTCAAGAGAGCACAAGGGCTGTTTGCCCACTACGTCAAATGGGTTGACAAATTTTCTGAGAAGATCCAACCGTTAATTAATGCAACCCACTTTCCTCTTAATGAGACTGCGCAAAACAGCTTTCAGCAAATAAAAGCAGACATTCAGAAGGCAGCATTGGTTGCTATTGATGAAACAGAAATATTAACAGTTGAAACAGATGCTTCCGAGTTTGCTTTAGCCGCGACGCTTTCCCAAAAAGGTCCCCCGTTGCATTCTTTTCAAGAACGCTATCAGACTGTGAACGCAAGCATTTTCTGTAGAAAAGGAAGCTTGTGCGATCGTTGAAAGTCTCAGAAAATGGCGGCATTATCTACTGAATAGACATTTTATTCTTATCACGGATCAGAAATCTGTTAGCCACATCTTTAGTCAAACTCATACAAGCAAAATAAAAAACGACAAATTCGAAAGATGGAGGCTAGAACTATCATGCTACAAGTATGACATAATTTATCGACCTGGTAAAGAAAATGTTGCAGCTGATGCCCTCTCGAGAGTTTGCGCATCCATGAGTAACAACAAGTTATATGAATTACATGATGCCCTTTCTCATCCAGGAATAACTAGAATGTATCACTGGATCAGGCAGAAAAATATGCCCTACTCTATCAATGATATTAAGCAAATGACTGCCTCATGTCCAAAATGCGCAGAAATTAAGGCACGTTTCGCGAAATCAAAGGGAACACTTATTAAAGCTACATCAGCTTTTGAGCGACTGAATATTGACTATAAGGGTCCTTTACCATCAATACTAAGAACAAGTATATACTCACGATAATAGATGAATTTTCACGGTACCCGTTTGCCTATCCTTGCGCGGACATGACCTCTGCGACTATCATAAACTGTCTCAGAAATATTTTCTTTGAATTTGGTCAACCACTATATATACACAGTGACCGAGGTGCTTCCTTCATGTCAGAAGATCTGCAAACCTTCTTACGAAATTGTAACATCGCATCTTCTCGCACAACGCCGTATAACCCGCAAGGAAATGGCCAGGTAGAAAGATTGAATGGAACGCTCTGGAGGACAATACAAGGTGTATTGTCCTCCAGAGCGTTCCATTACCATACTTACGTTCAAACAATCTACCCATTGAAAACTGGGAGCAAGCTTTAAAACCGTCACTACACTGCCTATACGCTCACTTTTGTGCACATCGATAAATGCCACTCCACATGAGAGACTATTTAACTTTCCTCGAAGAACACCTGTTGGAGAATCCCTTCCATCGTGGCTCGTTCCAGGTCCAGTATTATTAAAAAAATATGTACGAGGTTCTAAGACCGATCTATGTGGAGGAAGTTGAGCTCCTGCATAGTAACCCAAGTTACTCGTACGTGAGACGCAGCAATGGCCAGGAATCGACAGTATCCAACAGGCATTTTTCACCGCTTCCTGATATGTTGGTGGATGAATCAGAGATAAGTTGTCCAAATGATTCAAACGATGATGAAAATAATGAAAATGATGAAGAAGAAATTTTTAGAACTCCTGAAGCCAATAACAACAGTGCCGAACTACCTCAGGCCGTTCGTAGATCGGCAAGGTTAAGGAGACTCCCAATTCGTCTTAATGATTACCTGCACGGTCAAGAAAATGTAGAGGGGGTGAATGATATATAATCCTTGCTAACTGGCTGAATGCTTTGTAATGTCAGCTGTGATATTGTCAATCTATTATATGTATATTTCTCTAACTTGTGAAATAATAATAATATAATAATATTTTTTTATTTCAGTAAAAAACACATTTCAGTTTCACAAAAACAATGTTCCAAATAAAAATGAACATTACAGATAATTGAGATTCGTTGGTGCCTGTACTCATGAATATCATTGTATCACAGACACCAGTTAGTTAATTAAAGCCAAACTCCGTTGGTTTGTCTTTTATTACAAACTAGCTGACCCGCGCAACTTCGTCTGCGTCACATAAATATAGCTATAACCTTTCTCGATATATCGACTATCCGACATTAATTAAGCTAAATCGTAACAAACAAAAAATCTTATCTTTCCTCTTTACTACAATAGTTTAGATGGTTTAGATTAGCTTATATATTATTAAAGTGTGAATTACTATAAAATCTATCTCTTACTGTTAAATATACTATAACACTCTGTACTTGTAAACATTATGATGCAGTAAATATTTTGAATTTGAATTTCCCGGAGGCCAGCCAGAATCCCCCGTACCTACATTGCGACGCAACCCGCGTAATAATTTTTCCGCGCGGGTATTTTTACATTGCGATATCTTCTAAGATATTTGTTTAAACTGTAGGGTAAGGTGCCCTAAGAGTGCGCGGTTTTTAAAGACTTGCTTATAACTCAAAATAAAAGAATATTATTCCAGTCAAAATGCGTTTATTTCAAAGCAACATTATTCATAATTAAATTAAACTACAAATAATCAACAGAAATAGCAACATTTAGGTATTTTAAATAATTTAAATGACCAGGAAAAACGCGCACTCTTGGCATAGTAGTACACCAAGAGTGCGCTTAAGGTACCGCAAGAGTGCGCACGTTATTCCAAGAGTGCGCATGGCATACTATTGGCATAAATCACAACAATAAGCTCCAATACCCATATAGGATGTGCATTTGTCATGCCACCATTCTGTGCAGCTTATACACTCTATCCAATCTTCTGTAATTAGCTCTTTATAGTTTTCCTTGCATCCGGGACATTGCCAATTTTTCTTTTTACTTTTTGGTGGATTCGCTGGTTTTTATGGCGTTTTCTTTGGTATTTCTTTCTTACTAGAATTTTCTGGAGTAAATGTAGGCTTATACCTGCCGAGGGATGTCGCCACGTCATCTCTTTTCAGTCTTTTTCTTAAACTAGATTCCGGCATATCCAATAAATCAGCCACATGTCTCTTACTTTTACCCTCCTCAAATACTAACTTTCGCGCAAGATCTGATTATTTGAAAACATTAGCTCTGGTAGTTTTTCTTGGTTTTGATGCCATCTGGAAGTAAAATTACAGTTTATTAATAAAGGAACCCTAAAAGTGCGTATTACTACAAGAGTACGCACGCGCACTCTTGCTATGCGCACACTTGATGTATACTCTGTATTTTTATGCGAAGGTCTATTTAACGCCATCTATTACGAGTGTGTATGAACGAATGCTTCTAGATTGTTGCTACGAACTATTTTCACCGAAATAAACACATAAATTAAACTTGTCCTTCGAAACTAAGCTGTCACACATCTTCTAAAATACAAAAACATTTCAGGAAAAGTATTTAAAATCAAAAATCTTACCTTTTTCCCATAAAACAAAAATGTTTACTAACTTTCGTTGATGCGTGGGCCTCTGACGGGCGTTCAAAACACAACTGAAGTTCGTCCGACTCGTGCACTTTTTGTGGGAAATTTGAATGCTGCGTACTCTTAGGGACCGCGCACTCTTGGGACACCTTACCTATAGAGTAAAGAGCACAAATATTCTACATTAAATTTCCGTTCTAACGAACACATTTATTTAGATATAGATTAATATTTCTAATTTTAATTCTTTTTAACCTAACATTTTAATAGTAAAAAATGGTTACAGTGAGTCAATCTTAAAAGATAGACAGATGCTGTCGCGGACTTTTTTTTAGAACTTTTAAAGACGAATAATTACTTCATACATGATATTCTCGTAACTTAAACCGTTTTCGCAGCGCACGCAACGGAAGCTCTCAGAAAGGAATTTTCTTTTCCCGTTTTTGCAACATTTCTCATTTATGCTCCGCTCCTATTGGTAGTAGCGTGATGTTATATAGCCTATAACCTTCCTCGATAAATGAACTATCCAACACAAAAAGAATTTTTCAAATCCAACCAGTAGTTCCAGAGTTTATCGCGTTCAAACAAACAAACAAACAAACTCTTCAGCTTTATAATATTAGTATAGATGTATCACCGTCCACTACATGTACGCGCCCCAAAGCGGTGTTACCCCCCGGGATGTGGAGGCGGTGGTCACCGCGCGCCTGCAAGAATGGCGCGAGGAGGCCGGTCACGGCAATCGAGTGGGGGGAAACGCCCGCATTATCATTGCAAGGACCACTCGGAAGTCACACCGTGGAGGTCTGCTTCGCTTGGGCGGAGCAACGCCGCGTCCTACAATATTTTTTTTCAACGCTAATATTAAAACTTGGTCTTCCACAGGCACAATCCGACGCCACCTGGAGCAGAACCGACTGCCTGCGCTGGTGATCCTGGCCGCAGCGTGTGGGCCCGACGTAGCGCTACTGTGTGCACTGGCACCGTTGTACTTCCCGCGCTCGGCACGCGAGGCAGACGCGGCGCGCTGGCGCCTGCCCGACGAGCCCGCGCTGCACGACCGCAGGATACGCATCATACACAACCCGCACTCGCACAACTCTGACACGGGTACGTATCTATGTTACTGGCGCCTGCCCGACGAGCCCGCGCTGCACGACCGCAGGATACGCATCATACACAACCCGCACTCGCACAACTCTGACACGGGTACGTATCTATGTTACTGGCGCCTGCCCGACGAGCCCGCGCTGCACGACCGCAGGATACGCATCATACACAACCCGCACTCGCACAACTCTGACACGGGTACGTATCTATGTTACTGGCGCCTGCCCGACGAGCCCGCGCTGCACGACCGCAGGATACGCATCATACACAACCCGCACTCGCACAACTCTGACACGGGTACGTATCTATGTTACTGGCGCCTGCCCGACGAGCCCGCGCTGCACGACCGCAGGATACGCATCATACACAACCCGCACTCGCACAACTCTGACACGGGTACGTATCTATGTTACTGGCGCCTGCCCGACGAGCCCGCGCTGCACGACCGCAGGATACGCATCATACACAACCCGCACTCGCACAACTCTGACACGGGTACGTATCTATGTTACTGGCGCCTGCCCGACGAGCCCGCGCTGCACAACCGCAGGATACGCATCATACACAACCCGCACTCGCACAACTCTGACACGGGTACGTATCTATGTTACTGGCGCCTGCCCGACGAGCCCGCGCTGCACGACCGCAGGATACGCATCATACACAACCCGCACTCGCACAACTCTGACACGGGTACGTATCTATGTTACTGGCGCCTGCCCGACGAGCCCGCGCTGCACAACCGCAGGATACGCATCATACACAACCCGCACTCGCACAACTCTGACACGGGTACGTATCTATGTTACTGGCGCCTGCCCGACGAGCCCGCGCTGCACGACCGCAGGATACGCATCATACACAACCCGCACTCGCACAACTCTGACACGGGTACGTATCTATGTTACTGGCGCCTGCCCGACGAGCCCGCGCTGCACAACCGCAGGATACGCATCATACACAACCCGCACTCGCACAACTCTGACACGGGTACGTATCTATGTTACTGGCGCCTGCCCGACGAGCCCGCGCTGCACGACCGCAGGATACGCATCATACACAACCCGCACTCGCACAACTCTGACACGGGTACGTATCTATGTTACTGGCGCCTGCCCGACGAGCCCGCGCTGCACGACCGCAGGATACGCATCATACACAACCCGCACTCGCACAACTCTGACACGGGTACGTATCTATGTTACTGGCGCCTGCCCGACGAGCCCGCGCTGCACGACCGCAGGATACGCATCATACACAACCCGCACTCGCACAACTCTGACACGGGTACGTATCTATGTTACTGGCGCCTGCCCGACGAGCCCGCGCTGCACGACCGCAGGATACGCATCATACACAACCCGCACTCGCACAACTCTGACACGGGTACGTATCTATGTTACTGGCGCCTGCCCGACGAGCCCGCGCTGCACGACCGCAGGATACGCATCATACACAACCCGCACTCGCACAACTCTGACACGGGTACGTATCTATGTTACTGGCGCCTGCCCGACGAGCCCGCGCTGCACGACCGCAGGATACGCATCATACACAACCCGCACTCGCACAACTCTGACACGGGTACGTATCTATGTTACTGGCGCCTGCCCGACGAGCCCGCGCTGCACGACCGCAGGATACGCATCATACACAACCCGCACTCGCACAACTCTGACACGGGTACGTATCTATGTTACTGGCGCCTGCCCGACGAGCCCGCGCTGCACGACCGCAGGATACGCATCATACACAACCCGCACTCGCACAACTCTGACACGGGTACGTATCTATGTTACTGGCGCCTGCCCGACGAGCCCGCGCTGCACGACCGCAGGATACGCATCATACACAACCCGCACTCGCACAACTCTGACACGGGTACGTATCTATGTTACTGGCGCCTGCCCGACGAGCCCGCGCTGCACGACCGCAGGATACGCATCATACACAACCCGCACTCGCACAACTCTGACACGGGTACGTATCTATGTTACTGGCGCCTGCCCGACGAGCCCGCGCTGCACGACCGCAGGATACGCATCATACACAACCCGCACTCGCACAACTCTGACACGGGTACGTATCTATGTTACTGGCGCCTGCCCGACCACGTCAAAACTCTAATTTTTTAAATTAGCTTCGCTCGCTCATTTATGAGTAGGTACGCGCTGCTGAATGAGTCGCACACACCTTGATTGTTTGCTTGAATGAAAAGTCACGGATAGCCAAAGATGCTCGGCCTAGTCGTTGCTAAGCCATTCGAGGAGGGGGACTTAATCACAGAAAGCTAGCGTTAGGCCTGGTTTTAGCCCTATACCGACGCATCTGTCGAACAAGAGAAGTTGTTGTAAGAATAGTCGTAGAATCATCCATACAAAAATCGATTGGCCGGAACGGTGGACAAAAGCATCTTTTTGCCTCTTTGCATTTCGGACCTGCGTTCATGGATACATATTGCTTAAGGTTGATGTTCCAGGGTAGCCCGCGAAATTAAATTCAAATTTTCTTACGTTTTTTGCGATTTGCAGGCCGGTGCTAGGTTGTATGTTAGTGAAAATATGATTTGCGGCTGTAAGACGTATGCAGTTACAGAATTATAATCATCAAAATCATCATTAAAACCCTCCAAGTTCATGTAACTGTCAAGAATGAGTATTTATACTCATTTAAATCGCTAAAAACGTAAGAAACTTTGAATTTCGCGGGCTACCCTGGAACATCCACCTTAATGAAGTAAGTAAAGCATACGTATGACGTGAAAAAACTTCTCCATAGTTTCGTAGGGTGGTTCATGATCCATTTCTGTCATAGTCAAAACGACTGAATCCCATGTGAATAACATTTACCTTTGGCCGATGAGATAAACATGAAACATTGTTTACATCGACATTAATTACATTGAACTTTACTAATATAACGATTAATTGGTAATCGGTATAGATAAGAATAGAATATATAGAGCAAAGATTAATAAACCTTAATTACTTGCTAAAGGGCAGCGTTGATTTCAAGATAAGGTTTTTATGCGCAGTCTAGAAAATACATTTAGAGGATAACAAAGGACGTGAAATTGCGGCGCTTGTTCAAAGACAAATCATTTTCTGGTTTCAATTATACCACAAATGAATACTGTTGTAAAATTGATATTTCCTTACCTATTAATTATTATTTCCACACAAATGTAGTTTCGTATGGAAAACAATGACATTGTATGGCAGTCACCTTATATTTTACTAAATATAAGGTGACTACGTAATCAGCTGTATACGGTGAGACTGGAAGTGTCTGGAAGATTTTGGAATTTTTTTTTTTTTTTAATTCTTAGGAAAAGAACAGACCGATGTTGTTACCTGGAAATAGATAGAATCATCACAAAATCTACCGAATTTCATCAAAACGTCACCCTATTACAGCATGTCCCATATTACGAATCAATCATGAGTCACAAAAAGGGTAAACAAGCCTGTTTACCCAAAGATTGCGCATCAGGATAATAAAGATAATATAATAGTACAACGCATTAAATATCGCCCTTTACATCCTTTAATCATGTCCGAAAGTACTAAAAAACAATATCAGGATACAATCGGAACAACACTGAGAAAACCGTCCTAAATCACACCAATAATCAAAAACTTTCAGGCCAATTCCACCTGTATAGCCACCAGCACTAAAGGTGTTATTGGCTTGCGTAGAACGTAAGGATGTTCCACACCGGTGTGATCATACGTATAGCAAACTTATCTAAGATAAAGCTGATATATATATTGGTTATCGGTTATATTGACGCATTCAGTATTATCGATCATCGGTAAAACGTTGTTTTGTGAATGAGATTTGTTCTGAACTGTTCTGTAAGTGATTGTGAACATGGATATTAAGAAGAAAGTGACAACTTTGGAGATGAAGGCTAGACCTACTGCTTCTGGTGGGTAGTTTGATATTTTTACGTTTTAAAGTAAAGGATCATCCTTACTAGATATGGCTTAGTCATAAGGCGTAGAGAGACATGTGAGTAATAATAAACAATTGATAGAATTTCACTTTTGTGACATCTGCCAATCCGCACTGAGCCCGCGTGGTGAATAAATCTTTGCACATCCCTCTCCTAGAGAGGAGGCCTGAGTCCCTGCAGTGGGATCATTATAGGCTGATGATGATGATGATGATAGAATTTCGATTTACGAATGGCTTGATGTTATGGCAGAAACATAATCAGCCTTGCCCAAGCTTCTGTCTCTCTCTCTCTCTTAACCCTTCATGGATTATAGGCGTGATGGTATGTCATGTTATAATCAGCCTAAAAAGTCCCCTTTTATTTTGGGCGGGTTGAAAATCATCAAATTACCCCCCCCCCCCCCTCCCACTCTTGGGCAGAGCGAAAGGGAGTGTCAGACTTCTACTGACTAAAAACTACACATGTACCTTCTTAACCCTTTATGACGAGGCCGCGGTTTCTCTTGTGAAAAACAACCCGCAGCCTCAACGGGCGTCTAAAATGTCCCCTCTGATGGGAAACAGGTTCTCTCTCTATGAGTGGGAGAGGATCATATGCTTAAGCACAAGCTTACTTAGATACACCTTGATATAATATTAAAGCAAACAGACATTCCCAACAACGCGGAAGCAGGCATAGTAAATTTTGCTTTGGATGTGTCCGGGCCAAAAACACACTTCAAAATCTCTCAATCTCTTCAAAATTCAAGAAAATACTTTCGATATGCATTTAAACCTCGTTCAACTTGCGGCCTTTCATAGCTGCAAATGAATGAAAAAAAAAAAACGGCCTACAAATATCATACTTGATTCCTTGATTGACGTTATCTAAACTAGACACAGCTGCAACAATCTAGATCTAGAACACAAGAAACACCAGAGGTTTTCTTTTTTCACAAATTAGTCACTGAGCTGAAATTAATTAAATGTAAGTAGAGCAAATACTTCTTGTTATCTACTGATAATATTTCTGTTTTTGTGTTGATGCCTTTTAACCACTGATTGACCTTAATCACCTATGTTTTGAAGAAGTGTCATTTCAGTGTCCATCGAAGTCACAAAAGCTATTGTTTTTTTTTTTCAAAATCTATGGCAGTTCATAATCGTCCGTGCCGTGCTTCAACTTCCTATTTCCACCCACAGCAACCATACCATACCCCTTACCAAATTTTTCCCATGATTGTCTGGTAGTTATTTGCGAGTCTCAACCAAAAAGAAAGAAAGAAAGAAAATACATTCTTATTCTTTATTCTTATTCTTTATTGCACACATAAAATAACAAATATAAACAAAAATTACAATTATAAAGCTTATGTACAAAGGCGAGCTTAACCCAGAATTGGGTTTTCTTACAGCAAACCTAATTTTGTAATAACATTTATTCAGCACAGGCCATAAGTGTACACAACACACAATAAAATTAACAAAAAAAAAACGAATTAACCAAATCTTACCGGATATTTTCTGAATGTGCATACGGTCTTCCCAGATAGTTGTTCTGGCCTGCCTTCCTTCGTGTATTATATTAGCCTATTATATTTTCAATGGGTGTCTCTCAGAGAAACAGTATGGAAAATGTAGGAAAGAAAATGTTGAGTAGGAACAAAATATAGATGGATATTAAGAGTAGGGGAAGATCAAAAAAACTATGGATCGATACTGTGAACGATAATATGGCTAGAAAGGAGGTGACTACTGTGATTAAGAGTAATAGAGACGTAGTAATTAGGAAGAAGAAGACCCTTAAATAAATTGGTATAAAGGGCGGCGCGTTTACGAATTGCTGCAAAGTAACTTTTTTTCTGAATAGGTAGAACATTTAAATAATCAACGACGCCCCCCTGTCAACATCATTGCGGGCACTGTACAATATACATCAACAAAATGTAACACACACTCTCTGTGATCCCCCAACTCTAAATACAACATGCAACACATGCCTATCTGTAGGTATACAAACATTCAACAATTTCGGCTCATTTTGACTGATCCTCTTGACAAAGTTACACATTGCCTCGGTTGGAGATAGTGCTGAAAAGTGAACTTATAATTAGTGACGTTCTGCAGATCGAGAAAAAATTCAGTGTTTTTAAAAATGACGGTCGTGTTAAGTGAATATGAGATTAGTGCAAAGAAACGTAATTTATTAAGAAGACTGGATTAATGATTCGTAGTGATTATGAAACAATATATCAGCTGTAGCTGAATTAAACAAAATGATCTCAATTTATTTTATTTTATGTAGCTAGTAACGTTATGTACTTTAACTTATTAAAAACAGTTTATAATGTCAAAGCCATCTTACAGAGACTTTTTTTTAATAAAACGGTCGTCCATTTTGAAATAAAACATTGAAAAGTTCAATTCAATAACTCATCGCCGAAAACTATTCTATTGTGAATCAATTCAACACGTGTATCTTCAAATCAGACAGTATTAGTAGTAGTATTAGCAGCATCGCAAATGTAACAATGGAATGTAGACCACATTATCGTGTTAACTAAAACCGAGGTAGTATTCGTGAAGAGACATGTGTTTGATATTTCCCGCCACGTCGTCGCCATCTTGAATTGTCTATGGTTACGTTCGGAAGCTGTCACTGATAACGATGTACAACGAAGCGTTTGAATACGACCGTAAGTTGTTTAGGGCTGTCACTACTTGATGATACAAGACAATAACAATGATTTGTATAGAATACGCATCTGAGTTACAAAGCCTTGCAATTGTCTTTGCTTTCAAAGCAAAATGTTCATATTTTATATCAATGTATTGACAACACGATTATTTGTTTGACGCCACGATTGACGCAGTGGCAGAGCGATTGGCTACTGCGCAGCGTTCGATCCCCACACGGCACAAATATTTGTATGACCTACAGGTAGTTTTTCCGGGTCTGTCTGAAATCTTAGAGTGCGACAAGGTTCCTAAAAAATGTTTTATACTTCTTTTTAACATTTAAGAAGAAGAAGCAGACTGATCAGTCAATATGTGTACACAATTATCTTGCCAATTTCAAGACATTGTACTAGATCCTTCTTGGTGATCTTTTTTCATTTACTGCTACCATTCCCAAGGTGATTCCCAAGGGTAATTCTCAGATGTACAAATCATACATTCTCGTTTCACCAGAAATTTAATTGCCATCAATTAGACAAACTCAGACTCCAGGCTACTAGATACCATTACACCTGGCGATGATAATCTTCAGTTTCGTAGTTTTTGTTATGTTATGTTATGTTTTTGTTATGTTATGTTACAGATTGGATAGAATTGCAATTCTATCCAATCTGTATCATTTATCACCAGCAAGGTTGCCAAAACTACTTTTATTATGATATTAAATTATTGAAGCAAATCTATTTACAATGTTTGAGTATTCATTAGTTATATCATTCATATCTGTATTCAACTACCATTTAAGTTAAAACAACAAATCTTATCGCAAAACATTTGCGCATTGCAGATTTTTGTGTAAATCTACTATTCTAGATAATTTCCTTAAACAAGAACTAGGCTAGGCTACGCAGTATAGCGTTTCCATTATCTATAAATGAACAAATGTTTGATTTAGTGATTAAATAATTATCTTGATAAGTTTAGTGTAATAGTAAGTATATTTCCCGGAAAACTGATTTATTCCGGATGTAAATTGCTCAGTCTTAGAGTGGTTTCAGACAAGCGTATTTTTCTGTGCTTATTTTTTCATAAAGTAAGTTATTAACTCATTGGCGTAGGCCATTATAGCACTCGGCACGTAAGTTGAAACAAAATGGCGGTCGTCCGCATAGGTAAAATGACAAAAATAGAGTGAGATTCGAACGAAAATGTGCAACTGAGCATTCAAGATCATAATTCAACTTACGGGATGCAATCTGTAATACATTGTCGGGTCTCAGTCGACTTATTTTCATGATTGTAGCTTCGCGAACGACCGCCATTTTGTTTCAACTTATTTGCCGAGTGCTATACCATTATTGAAAAAACAAAAGCATCGCAAAAGGCAACCAATCAATGTGTTGGTGGATATTTTGTTGCGCCATTTCTTCCACAAAATCTGTCTATATTTTACACAAAATCTGTTCATATTATAATTTTTTGAAGCATAAAAATTTGCTGTTACTGATTTTCTGCCTAATTTGTTACATACTAAAATTTTGACATACTACCTACACCACGCTTCACCTTGTACACACGGCTACACATCAAGCTATACAAAACCAGTTAATCTTGGCCTCACTTTACTAGATCTTTTCGCACAATGAACGATCAGATTATACTGGTTTTGTATAGCTTGATGTGTAGCCGTGTGTACCTTGTTTTGCATACCCAAAAAATCTCAAAGAAAAAACCTTTATATCTTTTACATTTTAAACGACAAAGCTGTCCAGATAATATGCACTGGTCGGACAAAACCTGAGTCAGATTCGATAAAACTAACGAACCTCCTCCCCCAACAGCCGAAGACGACACATCAACCTACGACGAGGAGGCGGCAGTTGAGGCAGCCGCAGCATTCGCCCGCGCGTGTGCTCCTGATACGCAGCGTCTACTGGCACCCGCCAACGCGCGTCCGCCGTACGAGAGAAGACCGCGCATTGACAATCATGACCAGTGAGTACCTAGATATATTATGTATGAGCAATAGATACAATAAGTATAATTAAGGCCCATGGTACACGGCGTATTTTAAACGCGCAGATGACGCGCTTCAAACGAGATTTGAACGCAACCTTATAACCTAAGCGTACCGGCCGATCGTGAAACTCGCGTCTACGCGCTTCCAACTGCCAACTACTTCCAACCCTTTGTATGCGCTTCAAACGAGTTTCGAACGCGCTTCTGACGCGCGTTTGTATCTACGCAGAAATTAAAAAAATATATAAAAACGCAAAAAACAGCATTCACGACGCGCGTTCCTGAAACGAGCATCGTCTACGCGTTTAAGGCGGCATGGGCACCGGGCCGTAGGCCGACGAAGGAGGCCGGCGGAGGCCCGGCACTTCGGGGACAGAAGATATTAGTGTTAAAATACGCCGTGTTCTAGGGGCCTTAGGTATGGATAGCAAGTCAGCTGCAAAAACAAATGACTGGAAAAAAGAAAGAATGCGTTATTGTTTCTAGTAATTCATCATAATGTACCCATCTGACTCATGTTAGTCGTACTTTCAAACTTTATGTATACGGTACATTGGTTTAAAAATTCTAAGTTCAGTAAAACCGTCACCTGATTGGGTCTGCGGTGTAAAGACCTATATGTTGACGTAAATTAAATGACGAAGATGTATAATATTATCTAAGACTAGTTTTAAAGTACTACTAACAAACTAACTAGTGCTATTATACAATACAAATATTGCTCGACGTAGTTGGACTTACGGTAAGAAGATGGAAGACACAGAATGTGTATCTATAGAAGGTATAATTTTATGCCGATGACTGATTATGTGATGATGATGAGCCAAAACGTTTGACGGTAATAGTCATCACTACGACGCATCGTCTTCAACTACTAAGGTAAGTGGTAGGATGCCTTTTTTTACCCGACTGAGAAGGGTAATGTGTTTTACCTTTTTATGACCATGTTTTCAGACTTAGTATTTTTTCAGTTAGATATTTTTTTACGTACGTTTAAAATACTGTAAAATACATACTTGGGCATTTCTCCACTAACTGGAAAATCGTCCATACAAGACTGTCCTAAGCAAACCGTGACAGGGGACTGTTTTTCTCTACTTTTGTACAGAAAAACAGGCCCCTTATAATAAAAAATAATTGTTTTTAACAAGGATTTTGTTTGTTACAGTAATTAGTCTTTATTTTTCTTTGTAATTCGTAAAATATATTTTTTTTTCATTTTAAAAAATGACAGGGGACTGTTCACCAGAGGACTGTTTTTTTTACTTGAATACTTAATAAAACAAAATCATTTAAACATATCAGATTAACCAAACAGATGTGGCTACATCCTAGATAATCAATTCTTTTTAACAAATTTTGATAATTTTAACTCTTAAAATAGTATAAAATAAGCTAGCCAGGGGACTGTTTACGTAACGGTCAAGACGTGTAGTTCACCTACAGACGCTGTCGTAGCACTAAAAAAAATTGCAGCTTCTCGCTTAGCTCCACAACCGCACAAAATTCACATCGATTACTTTCTGTATCACGATCTAAATGCATCACGCCAAAACAAAATTTGACTTCAGCGCGGTGTTCAAATTTTAACAGGGGACTGTTTCAATAATTTGAGGACAGCATTCGCACATAGATATTTTGATTTAATTTCAATCGTAAAAATATAATTGTTATGTATTAGATGCTTACTGTTATGTATAATGTATTTGGATATTTTTTATTCAGTTAGCAACAGCAAAAAAAGAAATATTTGTTACAAGATTTGTAATTCTGGAAAAGGGACGCACCAGAGGACTGTTTTTTGAGGTGTTTGAGGTTCATTTTCTCAAATATTACATTATTAAATTGCTGAATACGCAGTTGCATTCCAAGAATACGTAATACTATGTCGTTATTGATACAATTAACTGAGAAATATTAAGTTTCACAACGTAAAATTAGCTTGGGACAGTGATTTTCCAGTTAGTGGAGAAATGCCCACTTACATTACTATTTAAAACCCGTATCTGATGTAACCAATGTAGTTTTTGGAGCCGGCCTAATGATTGATGGTCATTTCGGTCGGCTATTTAGACACCTATATTTAAATACGACCTTAACGATAACTATTTGGAAACATTTCCGTCCTTGAGTTTGAAACTCACTGAATTATTTACTATAATTCGAGCCATTACCGCCGACTTAGTGTAACCGACAAAAACCAAATTTTACAGGAGAAGGTTTTTTTTGAATAACTTTATAAATAATTGCGCTATTAAGTTGAAATTTTGACGTATAATAATGATTTTTGAAACCTTAGGTGTAACGGTTAAAATTTTCAAAAAAAACGTCACTACGTTTTTTGCCACTTTGTTTATAGTAAACGACAAAATTTGGATGTACTGTGTCGGTTGCGATAACAAGTAGGGTCGCTTACGCTGCAAAATTTGGTTGTACTGTGTCGGTTGCGATAACAAGTAGGGTCGCTTACGCTGCAATTCTTAGATAATTACGCAACTTACGATAATTTTGATTATGTCGGTTACTGTAAAATATAGAAAAATGTTGTGCTAACGATAAACTTAGCATTTGCTATAACTTTGTTCTTTTGGCGGAAAAAGTCGAAGAACAAGTCCGTTATAGTTTAAAAAGTCGTCTGCGATAAAAAACGCTGTTTAGGTAAAAATGTCGCTTACGATAAGACGGCGGTAATGGCTCGACATGGGAAGCATATTATGAAAAGTTATAAATAATAATTGACAGATTTACGTCCCACTTTGTAGGCTTACTAAGTATTTGATATTACAAAACTACCCTAAATAGGCCTGTGTTGCAACAAAGTCAAACTTATGGGACTACTAGCTTTTGCCAGCGGCTTCGCCCGCGTGAAAATGACGATTTTACATACAAGCTTTCATCCCCTATTTAAATCCCTTAAGGGTTGAATTTCGAAAAATCCTTCCTTATTCCTTGTCTACATTATAAAGGGAACCTCTGTGCAAAATTTCAGCTTTCTATAATAGGTCCAAGGGTATGGGCTGGGCGTTGATGAGTCAGTCAGTCAGTCAGGACTTCTCTTTTTTTTTTTTTTTTTAAATAAAAATGTTTATTTCATCACATAAGGAAATAACTATGTTAGGTTTGGAGTCACCTTTTAAGCAAAGATTTGCTTGTATTAGGTGGTTCCGCTCCTCCAGTTTACAATAATTCTACATTGCGTGAGAAATAAGCAAAAAGCAAAAAAATATTAATTTAAAACTAATTAACATTTTACAACTTATATAAAAGTAAGTGAGCGCACTGGGTGTATGGTATGTTTGCGAGTGTGTGAATGTGTGTATGTGTGTGAGTGTGTGTATGCGCGTGTATTAGCATGGGGGTGTGTGGGTGTGGTGTGTTTATGTGTACAAATTATATGTTTCTTAATTATGTGATCTTGTGTAGGATATCTTCGATTTCTTCGTAACTTTTGCTCTGCAGCCATTCAGTTAGTCTTTTTTTGCAGTCACGGTATGTCATAGAGTAGATGGCACATTGTTCATTGAGAGTATTATATACACGGGAAGATTGTTTGGTAAATTGTCTTGTAGCAAATGTAGTTCTCACTGGACAATCTTCAGCTACTTTATTCTTTCTCCTAGAATGTGTCTTAGAAACAATGAAGGGAAGAGATTTGTGTTTTTTTAATGCAATCTGTAGGACATAGAGTTTCCTAACAGACAAAAGGTTTGAGGTTAAGTATAAACTTTTCGTGGGGAATCTAATCGGTTTAAAGTACATGACTTTTAGTAGAGCTCTCTGTGCCCTCTCCAGCTCCAAAAACTTTGTTTTAGATGCTCCGCCCCAAATTGGCAAACAGTACGTAAGTATAGATTGACCCAGGGAGACATAAATTTGCTTGATAAGATCCTTAGTAGTCACATGTCGAAGAGTTTTGAACGTCCAAATCAATTTCCTAACTCTATTCATTATTAGTTCTAGGTGCAAGTGCCACGATAGCCTTTGATCAAGCATAACCCCAAGGTATTTAGTACTGGATACTTTATTGATTTTTAAACAAGAGCAGGTGGTGTTAGTGGAGCCGGAGCAGGTATGGATTTTAATCTGAAGATCTTGTGATGGCTGGGTACGGTCAAATATGGAAAAGCAGATGTAGTTGGTCTTTGAAATATTCAGAGTTAAAAGGTTCTGATCGAGCCAGGTAGCTATTGTAGACAGACCACGCTCGGCGATGCGACCGACGCTGTCCCATGTTTTTCCCGAGAAAACAATTGCTGTATCGTCAGCATAAGAGAATATGTGAGCACCTTCGATACTCATGTTACACAGGGTGTTTATATAAATGAGAAACAGCGGCGGCCCGAGAACACTGCCCTGTCCTACTCCGTAAGTCACTATTTCTTCGGAACTAGTGACTGACCCTATCGTACCTGCGCTCACTCAGGTATTCCGTGAAAAGCTTAAGTGGTACTCCTCTAATACCAATGTCTTCTAGCCTACGTAAAAGCGTGGGGACAGAGACTGTGTCGAACAGTGGCGTGCCAGCAATTATTTGGAGGTAAAGCACAAGTTCCAAAAAAAAAAAAACACTTTTTGTTCCGAATTCTGACACTGCTTTTTAATAACACCGGTTTTGTTTTTTATTATTTAATTATGACTAACACTTTTCGTATTTTATCCTGTCAGAAAATTTACAATATAATAATTTATAATAGAAATAATATCAAGTCGTCAGTATCACGTAAAATAATATATTAACAAGAGCCATCTATTGACATAAATGTAACAACTGAACTATTCGAGTCAATACGTATTTCGCTCGTAAACAGTCGCTTTGGGCAAAATATTACAGTCACCGCTAGATGGCGCACAAAATAATAAATTAGTTTCTAACTACTAGTTGAAAAAAAAGTTATTACTCACAATGTATACATACAGTCAAAACTCTTCATTCTTCGCTTCTTTACCATGGACAGATGACAAACAACAAAACACACTGAAGGCATAATATTACTAGATAGATTTATTTACAGATACATATCAGCAATGACTTACCAAAACTACAAAATGAAATAACAGCATTCAAATGTTTATGAGAATTTTGATGTCTTTTCATGGCACCAGAGAAGTTATTTAAATCATCGTAACCTGATAAACTCCAAGCATTCTTTTCATTCGAAAAAAATATAGGTACATACAAGGCCAACAGAAAAATTTGTTTTTATGAGAGCAGCCGACAACCCATTGGCATTGTACACTGTATGCTGATCCATCATTGTGCTGATCGATTAAAATATCTAATATTTCTTTTACCTTTCTGAGAAATATTCAAATCAGGAGTGGGTTTAGGTGAAGTAACGAGATCCAATAACGCTTTCACACACTTTAATCCATCACAAGGAACTGTTGCTTGCGTTTTCGAATTCATTTTCGTATTAATTAACTAACTTCAATCAAAAACTAAGTAATCACAAAACTTATTTAAATTCTAACAAGAAACGGAAAAATCTAATCACAATAAAAAATGCATCAACAACCATCAACGCTCAAGACTAATAATTTGAACTAAATCGAAATTCCCTTCAAACAAGTTCAATCGCGTCGCGAACTTGCATTCACACACTCATTCACATTCTCTCGCAATCGCAATCTTTACACTCAAACGTTCAAAGCATGCTTGGAAATTGTTGGAAATCCTATACATTTTGTCGTAAACCCGGCAAAAAGTATGTAAACAAACAACTCTAAATTATGTTCGTAGGATAGAGAGGTCAGAGAAGCAGTTCGAAATCGGATGGTGTGACAGAGAAAGGGCTAGCCGAGCCCGATCATGCCCGATCGATCTGTTTGATCAATCGGCTGAGGTCGGGAGTCGGGAGCGGGAGACATATTAGAAGAAGTTTGGCAACGTCGCAGTGCGAGTTGCGCGCGAATGTATTTTAGTTCTGGTTTATTGAGTACGTAAACCTGGCAACGTCGCATCAATACGTTCCGTTTTTCGCGTGGCATGCAGTTTGATGATAATGATTATAATATTAATTTTGTTTTTGTATTTACCGTTTTTTTTTTTAATTCGTTGTTTTATTAAGGCAAGCTGTGCTTTTCTGCTTCTATGGGAGTACCGCCACTGGTGTCGAAGGCTTTTTTGATGTCTAGGAAGACGGCTAAACACTTATCTCGATTATCCACTCTTTCAGTGACGATAGATGTCAGCGCTAGGACTGCGTCTTCAGTAGACTTTCCCTGTCTAAATCCAAACTGCGAGGGTGAAATTATTTTATTTTGTGTTAAATATGTATTTAAGCGATGATTTATTAATCTTTCGACAATTTTAGACAGGGACGGGAGGACGGATATCGGTCTATAGTTGGACGGATCAGTTCTGTCACCACACTTATGCACAGGTGTTATTACGGCTTGTTTCAGGGCTGTGGGAAAGCTTCCTTGTTCAAAACATAGGTTAACTAGGTGTGAAATTATTGGGGAAATAATGAACTTGACAGATTTTAAAAAACTTACGGGGATTTTGTCCCAGCCAGTAGCACTGTCAGATTTTAGGGTCGTAATTACGGTTGCTACTTCTTCAGCGTCAGAGTTGAGCAGTACAAACGATGAGACCGGCGGGTTTGGAACGTTCTTAGGTATGTTGGGATCATTGTTAGTCTGTCTCTCAGGATTATTTATTATTTCGTCAGCAAGATGCTTTCCAACGGAAAGCATCTTGCTGACGAAATAATAAATATTAATTTTATTTATATAGATAACATAAGGGCGCCTTCCTTCGCTGTTTTGTTAATTCATATAAATAAAGCACGCGCGACTGCAGCGCTACATCCGCGCTGCGGGTGTGCGGTTTTAAATCCGCGATTTTTATATGGATTAACAAAGCAGCGCGGCGGCAGCGCTGCAGCCGCGCTGCCACCGCGCGGCTCTTTGCGGCTAATTTGAAGGCGCCCTAACTAGCGAAATGCGGGTGTTCTCTAGGTAATTGCGTAACCCCTGAAAGAATACAGCCAGGTGTGTTATGTCAACTTAATATTATTTTAAATACCTTTATTTTATACCTACTTAAACAAGGTTTACAAGAACAAATACCGGAGTGCACAATCGCTTACGTCAATCGGCCCACGATAATAGCAAGTGTGAGTAACAGTGTTATTTGAAGAAGTTTAAAATAGAATAATTCATAACTATATTATTATTATACTTGCAGTAAACGCCCACGACCTCTATTCTGAAACTATGACGAAGAGATTTACTTCTAGAAACCATGGCTGAAGTTTATAACATTATTACTTATCCAGGAAATGACTGTATTTGAACAATCTCGTTGACATAGTGGTCGGAAGGGTGAGGATGAGGATTCGGTTCCCAGGCGGGTAAATAAGCTCACCCCTATAACACGGGACTTAACTTATCTGGCAAAATGTGGGTGTACAACTCTACCTTATACTTCGGAGACTACATGCGTGATGTTATGTTTATGAAATTTATTTAATTCAGTCCATCTATCTATCTATCTATATAAATAAAACCGGCCAAGTGCGAGTCGGACTCGCGCACCGAGGGTTCCGTAAAAAAAAAATATTTTGTGATGTAACTAAAAATTTATGGCTTTCGTAATTTTTCCTTTATCTATGCTATAAGACGTTGCTTCGTACCAAATTTCAAGATTCTGAGTTCACGGGAAGTACCCTGTAGGTTTTGATTCCCTTGCGAGTGTCGAAAATTTGCGGCATAAACGGGAGTATCTTTTGATCGCGTTGACTTAGAAGTTTGATTTTTTCACAGCTCCAAGAGACCATAGACTTGAGTATTTGATATGAATTTCAGCTTGATACCTCCACGCGTTCCTGAGAAAAAAGGTCTTGACAGACAGACAGACAGACAGACAGACGGACAACAAAGTGATCCTATAAGGGTTCCGTTTTTACCTTTTGAGGTACGGAACCCTAATAAAAAGAGAAGTCCTGACTGACTGACTCATCAACGCCCAGCCCAAACCCTTGGACCTAGAAAGCTGAAATTTTGCAGAGGTTCCCTTTATAATGTAGACAAGGAATAAGGAAGGATTTTTCGAAATTCAACCCCTAAGGTAGTTAATAATAATAATAATAATATTCCACAACTATCACACAACGCCATCTAGTCCCAAGCTAAGCAGAGCTTGTGTTATGGGTACTAGACAACTGATAAACATACTTATATATTTCTAAATACATACATATTATAGATAAATTACACCCAGACACAGAACAAATGATCGTGCTCATCACACAAACATTTGTCCTGGGTGGGAATCGAACCCACGACCTCCGGCATAGCAGTTAGGGTCACTAACCACTAGACCAACAGGCAAAACACAGTTAAATAGACAGTTAAATAGGGGATGAAAGTTTGTATGGAAAATCGTCATTTTCACGCGGGCGAAAAGCCGCTGGCAAAAGCTAGTAGTTCAATAAAGTGCTAGAGCGCACCCCCTGTCTGTTGAGAGCCTCAATCTTGACGGCACGGTTGGCGCAGTGGCTCAAGGAATGGACTGCTGCGCTGCGTGTCGCGGGTTCGATCCCCGCACGGAACAAATATTTGTATGACCTACAGATAGTTGTTCCGGGTCTGGGTATTTGTGTATGTGAGTTTAAATGTTTGTGAACGCACCCACGATACAGGAGAAATTCCTAGTGTGGGACAACGTTTTTTTTTAAAAAAAAAAAAAAAAAAAAAACTACTTACCACGCAGACCCACTGCGGGTTGCTGGTCAACACGTTTTTGAACTCTTGACTTTGGGCAGTTCCTGGACATAAAACTTTCCTTACGATGTTTTCTGTGACCGTTTTGAGAACACTGGTGATTAAGTAAATTACACAAAGTAATTTGATAGTAGTTATAATGGTTTGTTAGGTTGTTATAATCGTTATAATCAACGGTTACTAGACAAGATAGTAACCATAGGAAGATTCGTTTCTTGAATATAGGTAAAGATACAGAACCAATGGTTCCACAAACAACTTAAAGAATTCTTCCGTAGTACACTACGTACACTATAAATCGGGATAAAACTCGCCCACGCAACGTACCGTAACTTAATCAAAACCTATGATGAAAACACACACACTTGTTTACGGTAAACTTGTAACTTACAACTTTTCTCAGAACTTGCCTTAAGGTTGATGTTCCAGGGTAGTCTTTTAGCTCATTATAATTCTGTAACTACATACGTCTTACAGCCGCGAATCAAATGTTCATCAACATACAACCTATCACTGGCCTGCAAATTGCAAAAAACTTAAGAAAATTTGAATTTCGCGGGCTGGTTAAAGAATTCACCTTAATTACCATGGTTACCTTCAATATTGCAACGTTTGTTTTTGTTAAAAGTTAGAAAATAAGTACGCAATTTTCACTGTCGTAAAAAATGCAATATAAAGTCATAGATAGAAAATACACAGTCGTGATCTTCTTTTGTTTATATAAAGACATGATCATTGATGGTTTATTTCGATCTGTGCCCACCAGTCCGTCCCCACTGACTTTGGCAAAATATTATTAGGAACCGTGATTGTAATCTTCCATCATGATATAATCAGGTCCTACCTATCACAACATGAAGACCTAAGTTTATCAACATGTTTTTTTTTTGGAGTTGGGGATATCATAATATGACTCCTCCTACTCTGGGCAGAGCGGTAGGGAGTGTCAGACTTCTACTGACTAAAAACCACTCATGTTCCTTCTTAGCCCTTTGTGTCGAGGCCTCGGTATCTCTTTCTAACAACCCGCAGCACCGACAGGAAGTTTAACAGCTTGCGTGATGATGGACAACTTACAGTATTATTTCTAGATTTTTGATAAGCACAACTAACAGTAATCAGCATAAATCCTATGTTTTTGACCTAGATCCTGCAAAACAATGGTATTTCTTAGTTGATTGTATCTTCTTATTGTTTTACATGCATTTCAAGGGTAGACGTTGACGACCAAGGGATAATGTCAGAGGAACTGAATAAGACCCTATACACACGTTTCCGTGTCAGGGTCTTCCAAGTACCTAGGTATTATATTTATTATTATTATTTTATTATTAGATCTATCTAAATAGCCTCGTTGGTATGGAGTTCGCGAAAGAGCTTTTAGAGCATTCTGTCCAGGATTAGATCCCTAAAACGGGCAAATTGTAAATAGGCTTTGGTGTGTTGGGTTTATGACAAGTAACACCGCACTCCTGGAGCATGGCAATAAGTTATTAAGGCGAGGTTGCAGTACTTTGTTTTTATGTACGCACGACCTCGCCCCCCGCCCTGCCGCGCCAGCGATATAATGCCTAAATTTTAACTGTTTTTTGCTTCTTGGAGAAAAACTATAAAGAAATTATACAATATGTTTTCAACATTTACTTCGAAATAAAAAGTTCTATCTATTGATATAACTTTTATATAAATTCATGATGAAATGTCTTAGCAGTACACGTTTGAAATTGTGATTTAGAGTCATGTTTGATAAAAAAAAAGTATCGAGCCGATCATTCTAAATCGCGTTTCTATCTTTACGATTTATTAGAGAGTATGTTCAATTTTTATGTATAAATGATTTTTTATTTATTAAAAAACTCGTATTTAGTTCGATTTTTATAGGTTCAAAAATCTTAAAATTACTGCAATCCCGCCTTAAGTGTAAACTATAGCAAGATACAATAATATATTATAAACTCTCAGAGTAAGGAAAATAAGGTCGGGTTTTATTAATCGATAAAAACAATTAGTTATCACCGTTTATGTGATCTTTTTAATAATTACACTGATAAAACATTGGCGTATTATTAAGATAACGGAAATACGGATAACAAACAATATGGCGTCCTATGGATACTGTGACATACATGTAAATATAGAAATTATTATAATTAATTGTATAAGTGTCTGGTGAGGTTGCAGCAAATCAATCCAATTGCAAAGTTTTTTTGCGGATACCCCCCCCCCCCCCCCCCCCCTGCTCTGGGTGGAGCGGAAGCGAGTGTCAGACTTACACTGATTAAAACCCACCCATGTTCCTCCCTAGCCCTTTGGGATTCAGGACCACAGAATCTCTTTCGAACAGTCCTGACTCGAGACTGACAGACGTATTAAAGGGAGGGGGTGTGTATTTTTTTTACCTACTTTTTTACTAGGATAACCCTGTAAAAAAAAATACACAGAAAAGCCATCAATCGAGTGCGACCACAATCAATCTTATTGAGATCACGTGAGATACGCCTCCTTTTTATAATATCTCAAAAAATTAATGTCGCCTCTAATTCCTCCACCATTTATCATTAGTGTCCTACATTATAATATTTTGAACAAATAAAGCTTTGTGCAAACATGTCAAACGTCGTGGCGTTCAAACAATGCTATCGTTGCGCTGTACGAGAATACCCGCAGTGTGACGATACCCTTATCAGGTGTCAACTGACTGACTAAGTCATGTGATGAACAGGGTCTGTTTCAAAACAGGAAACTTTGATTGATGTTATTGTTTTCATGGTTAATTTTCACGTTGGTCTTGTGGTTGTAGGCGCGACTGTTGAGCATGAGGGTCCCGGATTCGATAGGCCTAAGTTTTTTCCGACGAAATTCATCAGTTTGTCACTAGCAGACGGCGCGATTGGCGCAGTGGCTCAATCAATAGACTGCTGCGCTGGGGTTTGACCCCCCACGGAACAAATATTTGTATGACCTACAGATATTATAGTTATTCCGGGTCTGGGTATTTGTGTATGTGAGTTTTTTAAATGTTTGTGAACGCAGCCACGATTAATGGCTTTGTAATTTCAGGCTAAGTTATATTTTGTCGATAAATAAAAATAAACGCGACCAAGAAAAAAAATGTTATTTGAATTTACTGAAAGTGTGTTAGATGCCCCGAAGTCTTAATTGCTAACGTTTTTCAAGGAAAACTATTGTATTAAACCATTTTGACCTTCTTCAGATCCAAATCCTAAGTTTTTCAATTTTCCCCTTAAACCCTAATAAACTACATTTATTACCCTCTACAAGTACCAAAGAGGCTTTCTTTCAAATGTCCTTTCCATAACCAGTTCTTTAAAAGATAACGACTTTTGTCCAACACAATGTTTGTGTTTGTTCGTATGCTAGAATCAAATATTTTACGTCCTTTAAAAAATAAAATTTTGACAAATTTACATTTAAATAAATGATGTGAATGTTCATTCCACGTGACATTTTATAATCGTAATACATATTTTTTAACACATCGCTTGCTCACAAAACATATATTTACATAACCTAGTTTTTAGTTATATATTTAAGTATGTTGAAATCTTTTTGAGTGTTCTACAGAGTATATTCTACAGGTATTTATGTTGCCACTGCAAAGATATACTTTTGTATGAAGGAAAATGTCGATGCTTATGTTCTTACTAGCCCATGGAGTGACATAAAATATTTGGAAAAAAAACGAGATTTTCTGATTTAATTTGAATTGCTTTGGTGGTTGCAAAGCTGTTTAATACGAATTTGAATAAAAACCTGCAAATATAAGATAATTATGTAAAATGCACGATGACTAATTAATCAACAGTTGCTCAGTGCTTAATTAAATGATTTAATGACAAATATAATGTCACAACACACATAAAAGTATGAGTAACATAGTCACAATACCATGATCTCATACGTCGCAGTATAGGATCCCTACGTAACACATTTAATGGATTAAAGGTTTTATGTCTTCTATTTACGTATGTGCTAAGTTTTTCTTTAATGCTCGGTACTTTAATTTTAAGATTCCACGATTTCTAAGATTCCACGTTTTTATATTAAACTAGCTTTTGCCAGCGGCTTCGCCCGCGTGATTTTCCATGCAAACTTTCATCCCCTATTTAACTCCCTTAGGGGTTGAATTTCGAAAAATCCTTCCTTATTCCTTGTCTACATTATAAAGGGAACCTCTGTGCAAAATTTCAGCTTCCTAGGTCCAAGGGTTTGGGCTGGGCGTTGATGAGTCAGTCAGTCAGGACTTCTCTTTTTATTTATATAGATAGAAGAAGATAGATCATTGTATCTGCTCTAATATTCTTCTTTATCGTGTGGTTCATGCCTAACGGTGTCAGAGTTTTTGTCCGCCTTTGGGCCTCTAACTTGTCTTTACATACCTTCCTGGTATTTACTTTCACCGAAGCAAATGACAATTAGGTAACATACGATCTATATAAATAAAAAGACAAGTCCTGACTGAATGACTCATCAACGCCCAGCCCAAACCCTTGGACCTAGAAAGCTGAAATTTTGCACAGAGGTTCCCTTTATAATGTAGACAAGGAATACGGAAGGATTTTTCGAAATTCAACCCCTAAGGTATTTAAATAGGGGATGAAAGTTTGTATGGAAAATCGACATTTTCACGCGGGCGAAGCCGCTGGCAAAAGCTAGTATGCATATAAATCCGAGAAATCAGACGTGTGTGTCTTGGGTTGGGACTCGAGACCTATGCCTTGGCATCCTATTTATTATCTAGAATCCTATCCCATTTATAAGAGACACAAGAAAATAAGATAACTGCGTGTAGGTAACAATAATTTCTATTACGATCTCTATCAACGTTAATTAATAATTATGAATAATAATGATCCGGATGCAAAGTCTAGGAGAAATTCTTAGTCACCGCTACATCGGTTCAAGTCATGCAAATAGGGCTTGCAAAATCCGTTCATTTTTACTATCCGGATAATACGGATTTTAATATTTTACTATCCGGAGTATCCGGATAGTACGGATAATACGGATATTTTTTAGTTTTTCTTTGAAATAAAAGTAATAAGCTTTTGTAACACGTATTAAATCAGTCTCTCATACAAAATAACAGAAATAATAACCTATACCTTGAAAAAAGAAAGAAAATTGTGTTTATTTGGTAAAAATACCTTAAAAATTAACAAAATAAATTTAAAATAATTAAAATTAGATAATGCCAAAACAAACAAAAATGCCACACAAATATTGTCTGAATATCGTGATAAATCTGGTCATTAATGTGTATCAGGTAATTTACGTTACAGTACTATGCAGGCCTTACGTTTCATAATTTAATATAGCCTTTACAAACTGATCTGTTGCTACTAAAGAGTATCTGTAGTTCGGTGCTATATTTCAACCGAACTCTCTTTGTAGTCGTGTTCTTCATTCCTGAAGGTCGTGTCCCTAATGAAAGTCCTTCATAGTTCGTACAATATGTCTCCATTTCTCTCGATGTTCGGCTTTCCTTAGAGCGGTTGTAACAGAGAGTCCAGTGAGTGCAGTAACTTGGTCACACCAACGGTTAGGTGATCGGCCGCGGGGTCTCTTTCCTTCGATCTTGCCCACTACGATTAATTTGTCTAGGTCATCTGGTTGACGACGGGCAATGTGACCAAAATACCCAAGAATACGCTGGAAACACATCGTTGATAGTCTAGTTTTTATGTGGAGCCGAGCGAGTATAGACTTATTTGTTATTTTCGCGGTCCATGCTATGTGGACTTGTGGAGCATTCTTTTCCAACACCACATCTCAAAGGCGTCAATTTTTCCCCGGTCTTTTGCTCTAATAGTCCATGTCTCTGATGCGTATAGGAATATTGAGAAAACCAATGTCCGGACTAGTCTCACCTTGGTGACATTGGAAACTTTCCGATTTTGCCAGATGCGAGTTAATTTGCTCAAAGCATTTTTGGACATCTGTGTCCTTCTTCTAATTTCCTGTTCACATCCTCCTTGATTAGAAAGTAAAGCTCCCAGGTAAACAATGTCACTGACAAATTCGAGATCCTAGAGTTCTCCAGTTTTTGAAAATTTACCAGTTCTATCAATCACCATTACTTTGGTTTTCGATTTATTGACAGTGAGTCCAACCAGTTCACTCTCATACTCCATTCTACGGAATAGGTCAGCGAGTTCTGCCTCAATTGACGCAAAAAGAGTAGTGTCGTCCGCGTATCTCAGGTTATTGATCTTTACGCCACCGACAGAAATGCCTCCCTCCCATCCTTCTAAGGCTTTTCGGATAATGTATTCGCCATAAATGTTGAAGAGGATTGGTGACCGAACTACTGCTGCTGAAAAGTTGCACTAGTTTGGTCAACCGGACTAACAAACTAACAACCGGACTACTGCTACTAGAGGGTTTATTACATTTAGTACACCAATAGCCATTAGCACTAAGTTAAGTAATCCTTTTACTCGGTCTTCTCACAGAACCACAAACATTTAACATTATCGTCTTCCATTCATTAGCAAACAAGTCCAGTCCAGGGTTGGTCTCCACGAGCGCATTGAGCATCGTAAGCATACGCGAAATCTTCTTCTTCTTAGCGTGTCGATGGCAATCTAAATTGTGTCGGCCCAGAGTTAGGCCACTAGTTTAGCACTTTCGGTGGCGTCCATCAGTTCCTGTAGTAAATAACCAGCAGGGCACGATATCAAGTGACCCATAGTTTGAGGAACAGCACCAAATTTACACTCCAGTGCAGAATCATTTATGCTATTTTTTTTGCTGCGACCAACCTGGGTGTGAAGTCTGTTTTAAGACTTCCAGGTCAGCCACGACAACTCTTGTCCAGATGGGAGATGTTCAGCAGGTGGAACAAAGGATAAGGGGACGCGACATAGGGGAGGTGGACCGAGTTACAGTGCGACAAAATGGGACATTAAACAATTAGAGCGATTATAATTATTCGGAATAAATAATTGACACAGCTCTGCATGTAAATCCGAGGCGTCGGTGTTTATTATTATTATTACCAGCCATTTGTGTCCCACTGCAGGGCAAAGGCCTCCCTTCCCTCTTTCCACTTATCCCTATCCAGTGCTCCGGTTTTCCAATCTCTGCAAAAAGAATCCAGTTCGTCCCGCCATCGCCTTCTGGGCCTGCCGCGTTGGCGTTTGCTGCTGATTGGCACCCATTGCGTGGTTGCTTTGGCCCACAGCTCCTCCGGCATGCGACAGATGTGGCCAGCCGAGTTCCATTTGAGCTTGGCAGCCGTGTGACCTACATCGGCAATTTGAGTTTTGGAACGCAGTATCGAGTTTCTTACGTGATCAGTGAGCTTAACTCCAAGGATACTACGCTCCATTGCTCGCTGACAGACCCCGAGTGCGGACTTTTGATGCTTGGTTAGTGACCATGTCTGCGCTCCATAGGTGAGGGTAGGAAGAATGCACATGCCCATGAGTTTTCTCTTCAGTGTCGGTGTTTAACCATGTATAATTGTATAAGCTCTTATTTAGTGGTTTAAGGGAATTAAAATTCAGACATCCTAAAATAAACTTGGTAGGATACATATTTATATTATTAAAAAGGATAATAAGTTGATATTGTTTTTTTGTACCCTACCACAATGTTGTCTTGTTTGACCCTAAGGTTGACTGGTAGAGAATGCCTTGTGGCATTAAGTCCGCCTGTGTATCACTATTGTGCATAAAGTTTAAATAAATAAATAAATAATATCCAAACACACGTTTGAAGAGGTATTAGAGAAAAATCTTTTGCACCTTTTTCAGCATAAGTGTATACGTTACCTCGTGAGGATTCCATTATAACAAGCGCTGGTTTCGAGCTTACATCGAACTAATGCAATAGTTATGTACTTTATTTACACAGATGACAGCAATATTTAAAGGAGAAATACAACTATCCGTAAAATCCGAAAAATCCGGATAGCTGTGCGAATGAAATCCGGATTTGAAAATGTGCGGATATCCGGATAATACGGATATCCGGATATCCGGATTGCAAGCCCTACATGCAAATGATGCAAGAATGAGCATTCATCTCGACAGAAATCTTTACTAGAAACTGAAACATTGTTCTGTACATACTTATATATACCTACATAACATTACACTTGTAATCCCCAAAGGGTTAGGCAGAGGTACCCATTAGTGCACCCACATTTCCCCAGTAATACTTTAAGTTTCATGTTAAAGAGGGCGAACCATAGAAATATGAGCGAACCTATTGCTGTCAACCGAGTACAAATATATATTCCGTGGCTGCTAATAATAATTTATTTATTTATTTATTTCTTAAGGAAAAACAAACAGTAACATATTACAGGTTAATGACAAGGCTTAGGTAAGTACTAAAATATGATAATATGCTACCCACTACGTTTTCCGCAGATTACTTTAAAAAACTTATAGCTAGAGAGCCATTTGTATAGGATTATAACTATAATAAATTAATAAGTTCTTTGTTCGTAAAATCAAAATAACAACCTTGCAGTTTTCGAGGTGTAGGTAAGTTACAAATAGACAGTACACTACTAGATGTTACAGTTTTGTTCGTTACTAATGGGACATTCTTGGTGGAAAAATTCCAATAACACTTTGTCCGACCTAGGAACCGAACCCAGGACCTCATGCAGTGGAGCATGCGACCACTAGACCACACACAATCGTAAATACTACAAAATATCTCAAAGACACAGATTTCCACGAAATCCTCTACGTACGTTCTGCGACACTAGAAAATTCCATGAAAAACGACTACTCCTGAAAAGTTACTCGAATTCGCGAAAACGACTACCTATCCGCAAATACTACGTTACACCAAATTCCTGTAAAACTACTCACAATCTGAAAATCGTTACTTTCCGAATTCCCCAAACTGTACTAAACTGAACTCTGAAACGGAGAATTATGAATTTATGAATGACGTCACATCCAGCCTTTGTGTTTGATATTTATTATACGAATGCAGTCTACTGAAAATGTGTGGGTATATATATTGTTCATAACGCTGAATTCACGTTGAAACGCGTTCATAACGCACAGAGCAGTGGTGGCCCAGTGGTGGCGGCCCCGACTTACGAACAGTTGGTCGTGGGTTCGAACCCAGGCAGGCGCATTACTTTGTGTAATTTATTTCATCACCACTGCTCTCAAAACGGTGAAGGAAAACATCGTGAGGAAACCAGCATGTCTAAGAATCAAAAATTCGAAGATATGCGACATCTACCAATTCGCACTGGGCCCGCGTGGTGGATTATAGCCCATCCCTCTCCTAGAGAGGAGGCCTGAGTCCCAGCAGTGGGAACAATTATAGGCTGATGATGAACGCTGAATTAGGGAAAACCAAATACTTAATAATCAGAGGCATCACAGTTAATTTACTTACTTTGACAAACATTGCCATACAGTACTATTAATATCATAAACGGGATATTTACCATGTTTGATTTTTGTTTCGAGTTCCCGATATTTCGGCGCTGTTACAAGCACCATGATCACGGCTAAACGGTTTATCCGTGCCATGTCAGTTTAAAAACTTATATTGCCATACAGTATTATGTAGTAGTCGCTGAAACTACGAGTATGCTTCTTATTAGAAGTAACTTATAAGAAGAAACTTACCTATGGCTTAGAAGTAACTTACTATGGTTCTATCTAAAAATAATATAGTATCACCAAGTATCACGCCTGTACGGCCCGAAGCATTAGGCAGAGGTGTACCAATTACTACACCCACATTTCGCCAGTTATGTTTAAGAAAAATCTACAAAAATGTGAAAATTTAAAGTTTAAATATGCCAAATTACAATTAAACGCATTAGTTGACTTGTGGTGCTTCCTATGAGGGTATATTTGACAAGGTTTCAGGATAGTGACACAATAACTAAAATTTCAAATAGGACTCGTCTAGTTCCTGGTCTAAAACGCCCATGGTTCTTAGAAAATACAAGAATAATTCCCATATTTTCAAATAATATAACTGCTATGAATCCAAATTTAACTAACCATACATTTATTCCATAAAAGTAGACCACCATTTTTTCCCCCATATATATCAAAGGCAGATAATTGCTCCCTCCCCTCCCCCCCTCTGTGGGGTATGACGTTATCAGTCTGTCCAGAGGCTTCCATTATTAGATAGGATTACAGGATTGTGTCATCCACAGCCACTTCACTTGCGAGAACATTCCTTAATGGACGATATGCTGTCATCGTTTTATGTCTGCAGTAGATATAGCAGCACGTAAATGTATTTCACATTTTGTGTTCTCTTTTTTTTTTGCTCAGAATGATATAATCATGGGTAGAGAGAGAAGTATTTAATTTTGCAACCATTTATTATTATTATAAGTCTATATTGTCCCATTGCATTGCAAATTTCTCCCTTCCCTCCTTCCACTTTTCGCGATCTTGTGCGATAGTAAGCCAATCCTTTGAGAAGCAATAATTTAATATGATAAATCTGCCGACCAACTGGGACCGTGCATCTTCCCTATCAGACTGCCTCGTTGGTCTAGCAGTCGCGGGTGCGACTCATCATCATCATCATCATTTTAGCCGAAAGACGTCCACTGCTGGACATAGGCCTCCCCTAAGTGTCGCCACATTGACCAGTCCCGTGCGTCTCGCATCCAGCGGATCCCCGCAACCTTCACCAGGTCATCGGTCCACCTAGTGGGAGGCCTTAAAACGCAACGTCTTCCGGTTCGCGTCGCGGTCGCCACTCCAGAACTTTCCGGCCCCATCGGGCATCCGTTCTGCGAGCAATGTGCCCTGCCCACTGCCACTTAAGTTTGGCAATTCTTCGGGCTATGTCGTTAACCTTGGTTCTCATGCGGATGTCCTTCGGGTGCGACTACCGAGCATGAAATCTTGGTTTCGATTGCCAGGTTGGGGAAGTTTTACTGGGTTTTTCAATCGGGAATTTTTTCAGTAACATGAATCTGGTTTTGTGCCTTTTTGGTGGCAATAGGCTCGCCTCCTACTAGATGGGACGGAACCCCATAACTGGCAAAAAAATATGGGTGTTCTACTCCTTCGGGGATTACAGACGTGTTGTTATGTCATTAAATTGTTTCGTGAAATCATCTTTCAAGTGGTTTGGTCTGTTTTTATATTTGAAACAATTTCAGTACGTGTTGTTTCAGATACAAGCTCGACGTACAATGAGATTACTGATCGACAAAAATGTTTTACTCTGAACTCCCAGAAAACATTTTATTAAACCCTTTCAAGGAGCGAAGTTTCAAAAACCCTTCTTTACTACTCACTTTGGAAAACATATGGAAAATTTCACATTTCGAGATTAAATGATGTATTTTTAAAAGATTTCAACGAAACGAAGATATTAATGTTTCAACCGTTTGAGGAACTTCCCTTCACAGAAAGAGTTGGAGGCTATCTTGTCTACAAGAGACGAAACTTTTCTTTAGATTCTTGTTAGTTTTTCGCGTTGGTATATTCAAGTACCTCGACCGCGGTAAAAAAAAAATCGTCGACGATTTTCCTTTTGCAAAAAGTAAAAGCAGCTCTACAACATTCAATCCTCATCAATGGTTGTTACGTGAAGTCTTACAAACGACACGACACGACAACCAAATCCTTGCCACAGCAACATCAGTCGATAAAAATTCCCACAAAAAACCCACACCTACCCCTGCTTCAAAAATGGGTCAAAAACACAAACAGAGCAGGCTATGCTCGTTAATTAGTCGTGCTCGTGTAGCTCTGCTCTTAATTACTGCTCTTTGCCGAGCGCAGCGTGCTTCTATAATTCAATGCTCGGTCTGTTTGTGGAGCATAGAGGATGTGGTTATATAGGTAAGGTTGTGGGTTAGTTGGTTGAGAGACGCGGTTTAAGAATTCAGTGTCATATAAGTATCAAAGTGAAATTGGTGGTGTTATTAAAAAAACGTACGTGTGAAAAGCCACATTTAATCCAGCCTTTAAAGCAAGAGTGAATAGGCATATTCTGGGAACGTTCGTTCCATCATAGATCTTATCCATCGGTATCCATGCGTGATCGAGATCAAAGGCAGGCTAATTTTGCAAAAAAAAAACTGAAGAAATGAACATTGTCATCAGTCTCTTGTTCTTAGTTCAATATATTTGGGGTCGGCGGCGGCGCATCAGCGTATCTTCTTCTTTCATGTAAACACTGTTACTCGTCTTCGCATGGGTCCCGCCCTTTCTAACCATTTCATCTTTCACAGCCCATCGATCGTTCCGCCGAAGAAAATAAACATAAACTATATAATTACCCTTTTAACATGGCCAAAATATCGGTTACATTCCAGTTTTCTTCTTTCATAAAATCGCTACACGCTTCTCCCGTCACCATGCAAGCAGCCCTCACTGAAAAGGGCTTCCGTCCCGTCAGTAGCTGCAACACATAACACACAATATACTGAAGTGAAAAGACAGCGTTGCACGCTCGCTGACAATGTGACAATGTGACGGCTTGATGCGACACTCGGAAATTAACAGCTGTCAGTTTGTACTGACGTTGTGAGGCGTTTCTTATTGTTTCAGCTCATTTTACAGAGCGGTCGACGTTGTAAAATAGGCTCATTTCTTTCTAGTAAAATTATATAAATATCAAGGCTTGGAATTCCTAAAGGGTTAACCATGGCAGATCTGTACCTTATTGTATGCTCACATTTCACGGGTACTCAATAAGCTGAAGTGAAAGGCAGCGTTACACGTTCGCTGACAATGTGACGGCTTGTGACACTCGGATATTAACAGCCGTCAGTTTGTACTGTTTCTGTTTGGACTGACGTTTGTGAGGCGTTTCTTATTGTTTCAGCCTGTTTTACAGGGCCGTCGAGGGTGTAAAATAGTCTCATTTCTTACTAGTAAAATGACGGCATGTAATCCTCGTAGAGTTAGGCAGAGGCGTACCTAAAAAGACACCCTAATTTCGCAATTATGTATTAGTCCTATGTAATAAGGGTGAGCCTTTTTCAATCAACTGGGCACAAATCCAGACACAATGGCTGCTACAGAGAAATTCGTGACTCATGGTCGCCGCCTCGCCGGTTGCACCAACGACGAAGTCCTCAATGTCCTCATGCACAAAAGAAAGAGAATAAGTCTCAATAAAGTTTTAGTAAAAATCAATGCTTGCTACAGATTTCCATGACACGTACACGTAGCACACAAAGCATCTCATACAGGGGTTCAACTAAACGCGGGGGTTGTAACTAAAAATAAAGTACGTAACGTAAATGCCATTACCCTTGCCTAGTTGATTTGTGAGTGGGCTGGACTTATGGTTACAAATGTTACAATAATGGTCTGAAATAACCCACTCGTAATGAACTTTCCTAATGACAACTTAATGCTTCTTGACGTTCGATATTAATGAAAAAAAAAACTTGCCTATTCGCTCTAAAAATAATGAATGTTGTTGATTTGGCTGATAAACTTTATATTTGGATATGTACCTACTGTCTGCCAGATTTATAATCCAGAACAAGTTCAGGGGTAAGAGCCATCGTCGTCATTTCGACAGCATGTCGAGCCTTTTCAGGAAGAAGATAGTAACCGCCATTTTGCATAATTTTACAGAACTTTTTTTTTTTAATATTTCTCTAAATATTAACAGCATCAATTTGAAATTTTTATTTGGTGTTATATGAGCACCTCCCTATTAATTAAAATGTTAAGATTTGACTTAGTGACAAAAGATTCAATTCAGATCTGGCGGTTAATAATTAAAACCGGTTTTTGGGAATTTTGGCGCTTACGATGTTCTTCCTGAAAAGGCTCGATGTGTTCTTCTTCCTTATTTACCATATCATCTTTTACACAGTTCATCTATGGTCTATGGTCCCGTACTAATTCGCATCCAGTCCATCCATCATTTCTTACAACACAGTTCTATCATCATCATCAGCCTATAATGTCCCCACTGCAGAAACTCAGGTCTCCTCTCTAGGAGAGGGATGGCACATGTCTTCGAATTTTTGGGTTCTAAGACATGCCGGTTTCCTAACAATACCTACATATCTTAAATCCTATAATTACTAAATAACTCATCTCAATCAACTTTTTTCCTTCAACGAACATTTCTCCTAAGGGATATTAGCTGTCCCACGTGTCCGCAAGAGCTGACTGCACTCACGTTGACAGCGTGACAGTCTGGCGGATATTAATCCCACTCGTTCTATGTTTCCACCAGCCGTATGGAGCTTGTGTCCCGGTGTTGTAACCTAATTACTGTGCTGTGAACCAATAAATACTTTTTCTTTTCTTTCTTCTTCCTTTCTTTCTGTGTTAATTAAGAGTTTCTTAACTGTATTTTTTGATATTTCATGTTGTTTATCATCAACAGGACTTCCTTCGGGTCTTTCTGACCTTCATCATCATCATTTCAGCCAAAAGACGTCCACTGCTGGACATAGGCCTCCCACCCACTTCTGACCTTGGCCCCGAGTCTGTTATTCAATAGTGTCAGAATGGTCTTTCATTGATCTCATAATTGTTGATTTTGACAAGTTTGGTGTTGTGTTTGGGGTTGTGCCATGTTATTCGGGGTCGGCGCTTCACGTTTTTGTCTTCCATTCTCTACTATCAATTGTGACGCTATCATTTACTTCTTAATCCTTGATATCATTTCTCACGCAACCCCGACGAACATAATATTTTAGAACCCATATTTTTCTCAAATAGGTCTGATATCTAAACGGCACTTTGTCTATCTTCAGGTTAAGTCGCACTTGCCTAGGCCGGGGTATGATGGGTAATTACCAATTATATACCGAGTTTCCTCAGTGCCTCGGAAAGCACGCTGTTCCTCCCGGCTGTCATTTCTGGCTTTTTGGCCGAAAAGTGTCGTTTACCGACGTTTCCGAGGACGATTACGCGACACCTCGCAGCGAAACACGACGCCGACCTTACGTGTTTAGTTTTTAATTACAGTTATGTTAAATATGTATAGTTTGTTATTCTTATATTGTGTGTATTTTACTTAGTTGCCTGAAATAAAATGATGATTATTATTATTTGTAGATCTGTGGCAGGCGTTACAGATAATCCGTCGCCGTAAAGTCTCGCAACCAGTCTTACCAAGGGGTTTCGTATTACCCATTATTAACTAAATTCTGGAGGTTAGATACGCAGTCGCTCTATGTAAAATGCTAGTATTTAGCTGCATCCAGCCATCCGAATGATGGTCGACCAGCCTAAACTGAAAGCCGACCCCAACATTATTGAAACAAGGATAGGTAGTGGTCTAATATCAAAGTTCCAGTCACAATTCCCAACAAAATTGCTTTTGAATTTTGGTTAGTGAACATACTTAGGGCGCCTTCAAATTAGGGCGTTAGCAGCGCGGCAGTCGCGCGACTATAAACAATTATCAACGGGTTGTTACGGCTGTTCTTATAAAAATATACTGCAGCCGCGCGACTGCCGCTGCAAAGCAAACAGGTCTCCCTCTTTTGTTTTAAAAACAAAAGACTGCAAGTCGTTTCATGCTTGAAATATTCTCTTTTTGAAATTCTCTTTTGTACAAACGTAGTCAAATTATGTACTTGCATACAGTGGTCTCAAGTTACTTGAGAGAATTGAACACGGTTGCTACTGAACACTAACTTAGTGCAAGACTATAACTGTTACTGTTTTTACTGTGTGTGTTGTGTTGTTACTGTTTTACTATTTACGGGTTTAAAGATTTCAAACTATTGTTGTTGTTCCACTCCAAGCCGCCAATAATCTGAATAACTTGAAAAATCGATCAAATATTTAAATAAAAATATTAAACAAAGTTAACAGAAATAATCACTTCTCCGAACATATTCATGAGCATGCAATATTTAAAACATTCATCTTCAGTGCGAAGCCTTTCAAAAGATATACAGCACAATATAATTTTATTTACAGTCACCTACAACTATATTGCGTTTTCGATCACAGATCGCATTTTATAAAAACGCTCACGTATTTTCTGATAAAGAAGCTCTGGAGCTCTCTGAAGATATAGGTACATGACTATACGTTTCTGGAAATCTTTCTAGCTTCCATATTATTCTTCGCAGCGATGCAGTCACGTCATGCTTTGGCCACGAACTGCACGTTCAGAGACGCGCGTTGCGGACAGTTTCACAGTCGCTGCCGCAACACGCGTAAACAGATTTAGCTAAATGCTGGTATCAGACACTTTTTTAAACTGGGTGGGTGTTTTTTGTATTTTTATTTCTTTGAATTTTTAGTTTAATTTTTGGTCGGACATTTCATTTTGCTTCTATTATTTGCTTACCTATGGAAAACATAATGAACGGTCTAGGTACCCAATACACGCTAGGTACCTATATATGCATGACAGGTTCACTTTCATGTAAAGCCAAGTCCAAAACAAAGAAAAAAATGTCCCATTCCAAGGGAGTATCGATGACCATACCACGAGCCACCGATGACGTGACGATACTTGCGCGGACCTAATAATGACACACGCGCGCGTTTTGATTGTCGCGAGTCGTCTAATCGCATCGCCTGGGATCGTGAGCGAGGCATAAACACCTAACAAAGCCAAGGCAATCCAGCATTAGAAGAAATGCTTTGACGCAAGTCAACTGCTATTAAGTATTTGCTTTTGTTTGGATAGCGTGACTCAAATACAGACAGGTTAAACTCTGTTTGGTGGGAAAAACTGACTTGATAACGGGCAATCAATTTTGTCTTGTAAGCAATTATGAACATGAATCGTCTCCGTCAGGATGAACGGTCACTACAGTCACTAGGCGTATTTAACGCTGAATTTATGCCTAAAAATTGGTTCCCTACTGCTTCTATTTGGTTCCTATTCTTAAACAATTGCTTCCATCGTATTCTAGAAGAAAAAAAACATTTTAAGAGTGACCGTTCATTCTGATGTCAGGACGGCCGGTGATCGAGTCGTAGCGTCCTTATTAAATAGAATTATTGAAATTCACGGCGGCCAATGATTAGTTCCCGTTTGTTACTCTCAATCTTTTACAACGATAATACTGTAACTATCACGGCAAAAAAGATATCGATAAAAGTGTTGAATAGCAATATTTTTAGCGCCTGACAAAAAAATTAAGGCAAAACTCTTACATAACATTGCAGTTACGATTGATTAGGCGCGATAAATCTGTGGTATTGTACCGGTGGCCTACAGCTAAATATTATGATATTAAAAAGAAGTGACTGTCGTATTTAGTGACAAAAAATCATACAAATGTAATAAACACCTTTAAAGATAATATTTCAATTCTTAACTTCCTGGAGAGTGTTAATAAAGGCGCTAGCCAATGTTTGCTAACCCCCCAAGTCTTAAAATATGTGACTCTGGTTGGCTGGACAAAACTTCAAAACGGCTCGCATTTACAATAGGGCAATAGGGCACTTTATGTGACGGCTAAACACCCTTATTTCAGAATAGGTGACGCTACAGAATCTTAGACAATCGATCGAAAGCGTGTCCAGCCAGCTTGAAAAACCACTTTTCGCTGGTCTCTCAATCTCGGTAACGGAAGTGATTTTGACGACTTTTTGCATATCAACGGGCGTCACATAAATATGTGACAGGCATCAAGCTAAAAGTTTTGTGATACGTACAGTGGTTTAGTAGAAAAATGCAAAAAACTGTGTCCAGCCATCTTGAATTTACGTAAAAAACTTTTGGCTGGCACTTCCGAATCCCACATAACGGGAGCGTTTTCGAATATGGTTCCTTTACTAATACTTGGTGACGCAATGTGTGACAGTAATAACGTTTGATTTATGGCGTCACATGTAAGGGTTTACGAGATATCAATGAAAACTTAATCTATACTTGTGTCCAGCCATCTTGAACTCAGGCTGGCTGGACACGTGTATCTCCGCTGCCTGATGATCTACGACCTTCAAAATGTTATCAAAATGTTGTGACGGGGACGATAATGATAACCTGAATTTGTGACGGAGAAGTTTAAGTTTTCATTGATATCTCGTAAACCCTTACATGTGACGCCATAAATCAAACGTTATTACTGTCACACATTGCGTCACCAAGTATTAGTAAAGGAACCATATTCGAAAACGCTCCCGTTATGTGGGATTCGGAAGTGCCAGCCAAAAGTTTTTTACGTAAATTCAAGATGGCTGGACACAGTTTTTTGCATTTTTCTACTAAACCACTGTACGTATCACAAAACTTTTAGCTTGATGCCTGTCACATATTTATGTGACGCCCGTTGATATGCAAAAAGTCGTCAAAATCACTTCCGTTACCGAGATTGAGAGACCAGCGAAAAGTGGTTTTTCAAGCTGGCTGGACACGCTTTCGATCGATTGTCTAAGATTCTGTAGCGTCACCTATTCTGAAATAAGGGTGTTTAGCCGTCACATAAAGTGCCCTATTGCCCTATTGTAAATGCGAGCCGTTTTGAAGTTTTGTCCAGCCAACCAGAGTCACATATTTTAAGACTTGGGGGGTTAGCAAACATTGGCTAGCGCCTTTATTAACACTCTCCAGGAAGTTAAGAATTGAAATATTATCTTTAAAGGTGTTTATTACATTTGTATGATTTTTTGTCACTAAATACGACAGTCACTTCTTTTTAATATCATAATATTTAGCTGTAGGCCACCGGTACAATACCACAGATTTATCGCGCCTAATCAATCGTAACTGCAATGTTATGTAAGAGTTTTGCCTTAATTTTTTTGTCAGGCGCTAAAAATATTGCTATTCAACACTTTTATCGATATCTTTTTTGCCGTGATAGTTACAGTATTATCGTTGTAAAAGATTGAGAGAAACAAACGGGAACTAATCATTGGCCGCCGTGAATTTCAATAATTCTATTTAATAAGGACGCTACGACTCGATCACCGGCCGTCCTGACATCAGAATGAACGGTCACTCTTAAAATGTTTTTTTTCTTCTAGAATACGATGGAAGCAATTGTTTAAGAATAGGAACCAAATAGAAGCAGTAGGGAACCAATTTTTAGGCATAAATTCAGCGTTAAATACGCCTAGTGACTGTAGTGACCGTTCATCCTGACGGAGACCATGAATCGCCCCCCATTGTGAGGTTTCATTCAGGGGCATAATAATCATTCATTTTGACAACTCACGCAATGTGAGCAGTTTCTTATGGTTTCAGAGGACATAAAAGAAAAGAGGATGAAAACTCAGCCCAAGAAGAAAATTTTGTTTAAACTTTCTTAATATAAACCTTAGATATTATGGCAGGAATTAATAACTGAGGTGCTTTGGGAATTCGAAATCAAAATAGGTATTTTATTTCACATAGGCCTCCATGGGCACTTAGAAACCATCGAGAAAAAGGTGCATGGTTCGGGTTGGTCGTCTCCTGTGGGCCTGTGGGGAAGAACCGGCAAGAAACTCCATGGTCACTCTTTTAAATCATACTTACTAAATTACTCATAGCTTAAAAGCTATACCAAAACTTAACCTATACCATGAAAAACAAACCGACGCCATACCACAAATCCGAATCTGTTGACAAAACAATCAAAACAAAGTACCCACAGCATTTGAATATCGATGACGTGTGACGTAGGCCGTAGGTCACAGCAGTCGCGTTGGTCCCGATCCGTCGAGCAACCAGTCTACGGATCACAACACCGATCGATCCGACAACCCGCCCGAAGAGAGGGTGGGCGCGACCAACCCCAAGCTGCTACCTTACTTTTATTTCTTTAACGACGTTACCAGCTTACCCAATTGTTGTCAAGGAACAATTAATTAGGTAATCAAGATTAATTATCTTGCAGTTAAGGAAAACTTCGAAATTAATTTCGTATTTTCTTGGTAAGCTGCCTTGGAAACATTTGGCCTTTTAATTTTTCAAGAAAGTTTGATTCACTCTTTTTTGATTCCTGCAATTCAGATTTTAGCGTTCAAGGTTTACTATTTAGGTCAGTATTAATGAATAATTTTCCGCCTACAGTCAAAAAATCTCGAACAATACCGAAACTACTCGCGCACTATCACCGGAAATCCTTGTAAACTACAAACTCGTTGAAAAACACGAATTTTCCGAACAGAGAACACATAAATTACACAAATTATCTGGTAATTTACCCCGTGGGGGCGTCGCGTCGCGCATCTCTCGCCCCGTGCTCTGCGCCCCCTTGCTTCAGTCAGTACCGCCGCGATCGCCGACCGAGGCACACGTACGCTTGCTCCGCAACCTTGTATAAACAACACAGTTTCATACCCAATACTGTAATCGACAATCCAGTGAATGTGAAGTGTAATAAGTGTTCTTATAACTCTACAAACGTATGTTATACGCCTGTGTTTCCACCATTGATTACTTAGATGTCACCTTAAACGTTGGTATCAAGAAAAATGTTTCAGACGTTACTCGTTTACTGAATATTGCTTAGGATGTGGGTAGTGTTTCAACATTTCCAAAGGTTCCTACCAAACCTTTACCGAGAAGGGAGGAATTAATCTATCTGTTGGTATTTCATTATTAATGTCAACGTACCACGAATTCTGAACAGTTAATTCATAAGTTATGACAACAATTTTAATTAACTACCACACTAAAACAGACTGTATATACATGTAGCTACAGTACAAATAACTACTTTCCAGTAATTACCACAATGAAATTGAGAACGTCTGACCATTGGCCGACGGCGTCGACTCATAATGTCCATATTTAGAATGTTTTTATTGTTGCATATATGCAACGTTTGCATATACGCGTAATACCGAGCGTGTGGTGAAACCGGTGTTATGCTCATTATGAAACAATCGTGTAACAATCAAACAATCACATCCGCTGAAGTTTATTGTAAAATACATTTTCAAACTGAAATGTAATGTAAATGAAACAATACGTTTCGAAACAGCTGTGTAAGAGGAAACAGAATAAAACTATTGAAACATAATTAAACTAAAAGGAAAAAGTATACTTTAATTGTGCTGTAAAACAATTATTCCTGTAAAACTGGCCGGATTTTGCAAAAATCACTCATCATCGTTATGCCCTTGTCTCGTGTTTCTTGTCTCCGGGGTAATTCTTTTCTTCCATATTCCCCATAATTTAGACCTAACCTTCTTGACTTCATCTGAGATCTAGAACCATAAAATTATGTCCTACTACATATCTCAGGGTATTCATAATATGTCGCAATTCGCGTAAGAAGGTACCGAACCGGCAAACCGACACTCTTCTCTACCATTCGTATTTCGTATTGATATAGATCTGGAGAATTTCCATACAAGCTTCGTATAAAAAAAAAACTCTTAAAATGCAGTAATTTTTGCATGATATGTTTCAATGCAAACTTTACACAGTCGTTCTACGTTTACTTATAATCTCTTCCATCAGTCATGCTTATCAATCCTGTCACTCAATTTGCTTTAGACTGCAGTCTCTAGCCTTTAAAAATAATTCGGTCTAAAAATTTCCATCAATTACAAATTCTCTACATCAGTTTACTTCGCCATGAAGGTTAACTTTGTAGATTTTAAAATAACATTCCATAACACCGAACTCTTGAACATTTACTCTGCTGTCGTATCTTTCTTTCTTAGTTTTGAATTTTTCTCTTACATCTTCTTTTTCTTTCGAGACTTTAAATTGATGGGTTTTCAAAACCTAGGCTACAATCTTTCAACTCATGTTAACTTATTCGGTAATTTCGGTATGCAAAACACACAAATTAATGTAATTCGTATTTAACGACACAAAACAAAATTGTTCGCAGTTATCATTATCAATTTAAAGACACTCAGATCAAATAGTAAAGACAAGTTTTTTAAAACGAAATAACTGCTTTATCAAACTCAACATCAAAACAATTCGAAAAGAAAATGCAGTTTCGAAAGATACTAAATAAAACACATGAACCAATAGGTATTAAAGCGATAAACCTTGATACAAATTGGCAAGCAACACGGCTCGAAATTGTAAACCCGCAGTAGAACCCATGAAACAAACATAAAATAACAAATCGTGAAACTGAAACCATAATATTAGTTCTTTTCACTCAATGTTGCGAATAAAACGATCGATATGTTTGTCTCGCCTTGTTACAATTTAGATGAAGCAGTTAATAAGCTAAGTATAGCCGCTAATTAAAATCTTAAAGTAGATGTTAATTACAAAACATTAGTTACTACCGCTGTACGCGTAAATAACAGTAATGAAGAAATAGCAGAAAGGAACCAATTGCTTGTCTGAATGGATATTCGGAGTGCCTACTGTAAACCAGAAATAGACGGTCTAAAAATAACTAATACAAACGAACGACTACGATGGGCTTGAAACTGAATGTTTTAAGGTTAAAGACTCAATTAGCGCTGAAGGTAGCAATTAACAAAAGATAATTTTGTAGAATGAAAAAATGTACTATTGGAAGTTCACAATTTATACTGGCATAAATAACTGGGTGCGTGATAACGAAGCATGATACTTTGCACAAAAAATCTTCATATGACGAAAGTGAGTACTTCATTATTATGAACAAAAGCACTTTCATAGGAGATGAAAGATTGTAGTTTTTTGCCAATAGAAAACCTCACACGAGCATTTCCAAAAAATACTTTAGTTACCAATGAATTTCTAGGCCTTATCATAATTAGAAACTAGTTTACAGTCAAAGACTGTTATAACCAGTGTGCTTACTCTCGAATATAATTCCGATAGATCGACATTGGAATTGTCAGTCAAACGTCAGGGATTTGCTAGACTCACTGAGTCCAGCCAATCCCTGACGTTGAACTCAACCAACTGACGTTTGACCAATGTCGATCTATCGGAATTATATTCAAGAATAAGCACCCAGATCAACGAAACTCCACGTTCATTTTCAATCGTCACCCATACGTGTGTAAATAACGAGCGATTTCACAGAAGACTTGCGACGCATGCATTCATTGGAAGCGAGAACCATGTAGTTGATTACACGCGCGTTATTGCGTATCGTGGTCATTGTGACGGATATAGCACCTATGGGAACCCCCTTATGGTAATTAATCCCCGCGGTAGGAATATCAGTCCCTATAGTATTGGAGAATGTTTTGACGGAACATAATGAATTAATATTGACTTAACTAGCTTCAACTTTTAGGCTAACTCGACGACACCTTGACAATTCAAATGCTCTAAAGATCCAAAAAAAAAATAACTCCATAATATTCTTATTGCAATGTCCTTAACTGCTACCTACTAAAGATTGTAAATCTTTCTTAACACTGACAACATTCTAAACATTTTGCTAATAGCGTAGTTCAAAATTATTTAGAAGTCACCAAGTCCTAAATTAGGTCGTTAAACAATTTGTCTCCCTAAAGACTGCTACAATGATCTCTCCCCTAGCAATGTTCACAATACCAGTTCCGTTTTCTTTATTGCGATAATATAAGAATACCCATATTATTATTAGACATGAGACCACAGCTGCCCATCCTATTAGAATAATCCCATGGGGAATGACATGGACTGTAATTCAAAGTGATATCTCCATCACACTTGTATAGCTTTAGATTATAGCTAGGTTAGTTTTTCCTAGTTCTCAGTGATGGAAAATCTATGTAATCTAAAAAGGAGTTGGATTTAAACTTTGATAGTTTCCCGATTCCGCTGCTTTCGAGTCGAAAACCAAATTAATTCGACCGGAATTAAAGTCCTAAGCAAAGATTAACCAGGGTCTATTCACCCAAATTCATTAGTCTTATTTGGATGAGTAAAGGGGAATTAAGGAGGTTGAAGAGAGAGCTGTTAAATGAATTAGTAGCTTCATTATATTCATCATTCAAATAATCAGACCCTAGAAGGACGCTTGCTGACCTTATTGGTTGTGTTGGAAGTTGGAAGGTCAGGTGCGCCGTGCGTGGTACTCGCAACTGGCGTATCTATGAACGTGGACGAGGCCAAATAATCATGTAAGGATCGTAGCAGCTGGCGTTTTGTAGTTTCAGTCTTTTGGGAAAATATTGTATGTTATAATGTATGTCAATGATTCACTTCAACAATTACAAATTTTAGCAAAGGATTTGCATGTTCGAGCCACGGTTTTATTTGTGATGATTCATTCATATTATTCATAATTGTATGTTTAATATATTGTGCGCTATAATTACGTGGTTTTACTTTTCACACCGAAGAATAAACCGTTTAAATGTTTAGCGGTATTGAAGTAAACGTGGTAAAATTCACGGAAAACACATTTGCGGTTTTTTAGTTGTAAAATCACGTGATTGAGACATCTGAAATATCATGCGAAATATTATTTTCCCAACTTACGAGTACATGTAACTTACTTTAACGTGTTCCAACCATAGGAGACATAAAATTTTTATAATACTCCTAAACACTGGAAAGAAAAAAGCACGTTGCTCAAACTCTCAAAGAAGTTTCCTTTTTTTAATAAAAAACTTTGCTATAAAGCTGCAGTGGACACCGATGCGGCTGACGTCTCAAGTTATTGCGAAAGAAAATTAATAAAAAGTACCACTTGCAGCCTATATGGATCCAGGGCAATAAATAGAAGGCAAAAAAGAGAAGAAGACAGTTGCGCCGACACCAAATAAAATTCAATACGGTCAGGAGAATGATGATGATGCTACTAAACAAGACCTTATCAGAGAAGGCCAGTAGGTCGTGGTACAGTTAAATAACCTAGAGAGAATAACTTTATCTCTCTGAATAAAACAAACCCAAATCTAGAATGGATGCGTTACTCAAAAGTATGCTGTGTCTAAGGAGCGTCTAAGGAGGTATTACGAAGATAAAGAACCGACGATAGATGGACGGTGTGAAAGATGATATAGCTAGAAAAGAAGTAAGTCATGAGATGACAACTGAAAAAGACAATGTAGAGTAACCCGAGATAAAATGATAAAGAGGCGAAGAAAAGATACGACAGAAATCTAGTATTTAAAGACAATTTTAGATCAAATTGGCCCAAAACATAGGCTAGGCTTCCGTAGCAAACAATACTAACTCAAATGACGTAAATAATTGTGACGATCTGTCAAGGTGGCATTAAGATCTACGTTAGCGCGTGTTTCATACAATGCTATCACAAGAATCTTTGAAAGAATTACGCGCTTCCGTTCTTTGTGATCCAACCTGCAATTGAGACAAGCAAAATAATGGTCTTTAGTAAAATAGTGTGGTATCATCGCTGTTGGATCGTTGTTCATTTGTTTTAAGTTCGTCATGATTATGTGTTTTGTTAGTTGAGATGTTAGGTTTGGTATCTTTACAAGTTGCTGTATCATTTACGTTGCTATAATACTCGTCTTATCATTGTTTCTTGCTATGGTTGTGATTTCACTCCTGCGTAATATTGGCAGTCGAAAAATATACTGGCCTTCAGCATCCAGTAAAATTAAAAGCCGACCCCAAAAAAATTGGAAAATGCAGCTGATGAATCTGATACAAATGACTAATTGTCCATCGAAGCATTTCAGTCCATCCGGCAACAATTTTTCATTTAACAAAAAGATAACCGCTAAAAATTTTCCACCTTTCCTGTTTATCATAAACATAATGTAAAGGCGCCATTACATTACAAAAACTTTACATTCCTGTAAACAAATCACCCACTTCCGAATGCCAGACCACTTAAAAATACAGTTTTCTAAGAATACAATATACATTGAGTTATTTTGTAAACGTTTTATAGTAACGTTACTCACAGTTGTAAACATGAGTGGGTATGCGTCGCACCACGCGAATATTGCGCGCTATTGATGTTCAGTAAACAAAAACAAGCGGATATTGTTTATGTTATCGATATTTTCGGACATTTTATACCTACGCAATGTTTTGGTCTGAAACGGAAGCTTTAGCATTTTCCAACACCTGTCTTACGTGGGATGGTTGACTTGTAAGATAGGCAGTCGCTAAATATGAACGCTAGTATTCGGCTTTATCCAGTTAGACTAGCAGCCGACAACACCTAGAGATCTAAGGCTAGGCAGATCATGATTGACGTGTTGCCTAAAATGTGGGCTCCATGATAGATGTCTAAATATTTGGGCAGATTTTTTTTACTGTATTAATTTAAATTCTTAAGAATCTCATCACTTAACTGTCAAATAAACTTCAGAAGCTTTGATTTTTACCAAAGTTAAATTTAAAAGACTTTTATCTTGACTCGCCCAGTTTTATCGGAAGCTATTCTAGATTTTTCAACCACAAACGTAGATACTCTTTGCCTGACCTTACCTATGACCTAATCGTTTGCGATCTCAAAGCTAGACCAACAAAGTGCTTTATTTTATTACCCCAATAGACTAGATAGTTTTGATTTTACTGCAAACATTGTAAAATAAGCTTTATTCATTAAAAAATAAATTATTTGCGTTTTAATAAAAACCAACTGCTTGTACTTATACAAATAATTATAATACTTTAATTTATTTAAGAATGTCATAAAGCACTGTATGCTTTTTTGCTGTGTACCGACATTCAAATAAACTGGAACCTGTTTTGCATGTCATCTACAAGTCATAAAAAAGTTATTTGAATTCAATTACAACTCTTTTTATACTTGTAAGTAATCCTTGAATTGCTAGAGATTACCATTTTTTTTACAGTAGAAGAGGTGAAGAACCGAATGTTTAGATGCGAATCTGTAAAATTTCTTTAATAAATTTTCAACTTCATCGCAAAAGGATTAGGTTCAAGGTTCATTGGAAAAATTGGACAGTTTCGGGTAGTTTGATGCACCTACCACCTTAATAATAATATATCTAAAGCAATTCTTCACTAAACGACGAAGCCAGTTTACGACATCGCTCAAACCAAAGATTCAAAACTATCGATTTTGTTTTTCCGAGTCGTCTTAAGTTATAAGAAACTATCCACCAACTATCATTAATCTCATATACTTAACAAGGAATTTTGAAGAACTACGTACATACTAATACCTACTATCCAAAATTAAGCAATGGCTTAAAAAAGACTAATGCCCATGATGAGTTAGCAACAACTAATATAATATAGATAATGTACTTAAAAACTGTAGTGTATTTAATGATAGCAATGATATACAGCTTCCTGCATCACATTATCTCGACGTCAGATATTCTGACAATACCTACACTGAATTTCACAGTGATAAGACGAGGGGGACATATGAACAATTTTTATACTAAAATATAAAATTATAAAGATAGCAGTAACGTTTGAAGCATTTGTTGATCACAACGTTAATGTGTAGGAAGCACAGTAGTATAACAAACTCCTTGCTCAAACAGATACAGATAACAAAGAAACAGGCAGGAATAAAGAGTGAATTTCCAATAGTGATCTATCCATGTACGTGACTATAAGAACACAAGTGTAAATCAATAGTGCAAAAATGGCAATGGACACCATGGCAGTTGAACTGCCGGACTTATCGACTCATGTACCACAACCACCTGTAGAGGAGACTGCTGAAGAAAAGTAAGTAAAAAAACATTACGCCTGTAAAGTTAAATAGAAGTAATTCTACGCTTGGAATCTCTGTAAGGTTGGACAGAGGTGGACCTAATAATACAACCACTTTTCACCGGTTATGTTAAGGCGGGGTTGCAGTACTTTTTAAGATTTTTGAACCTTTGAAAATCGAACTAAATATGAGTTAGTTTTTTAATAAATAAAAATCATTACATAAAAATTGAACATACCACCATACCTACTCTCAAGTAAATCGTTAAGATAGAAACGCGATTAGAATGATCGGCTCGATAATTTTTTTTATCAAACATGACTCTTTTCATCATGAATTTATATGAAAGTTACATCAGTAGATAGAACTTTTTATTCTGAAGTAAATGTTGAATACATATTGTATAATTTCTTTAACATTTTTCTCCAAGAAGAAAAAACAGTCAAAATTTAGGCATATCGCTAGCCGGGTAGTGCGGGGGGTGAGGTCGTGCGTTCATAAAAACAAAGTACTGCAACCTCGCCTTAAGTCCCAAATAATAAGGATCGAGCTTATTGCCATCAACCGCGCACAACTCTAGACTAAAAAAATCTGATGGAAAGACCCAATAACAATTCCTTGGGAAAAGTACCCAGAACCCCTCATGTTCAGCAGACATGTTCAGTGGTCGCACGACCACTAGACCAAAAAAAGTAAAAAGTAAGTAAAGAGAGGACTGATTGAAACTTAGTAGAGTAAATGGTTACTTTGGCAAGACACCAAAGAGCAACAGGTTTGCTTTAATCAAGCTACGGGTCAAAGCTAGAGACGCAAAATAGGTACACAAGTCACAAGAAATTATTCATACCTTGTTTTTGTAACGCCAAACTGGCTTTGTTTTAATCTTTAGTTGGTTATTCGATATTTTGTGAACAGCTAGATTAAGTTTTGGCAGGCTGAAATTGGTCACGATATTCAAAATATTGTGGCTTTAATTAGTAAGGAATGACTTTTTTGTAATTTTACGGGCTGATGAAATTTTTTTTCAAAGCAAAAAAAAAAATTTGCTACGTCTACGGCGGTGGTTGCAACACAGAACTGGACTTTCACCACCACGATTTCTAAACAATACCAATAAAGCCATACGATCATTGAAATGCAGGACAAAGAAAACACGTAGCTCCCTTCTTCATTCTCTTATTCAAGTCTTTCAGAACGAACATTTTGCAAGCACACATTGACAAGCACTGCAAAATTAGATTTTATGTTAGCTGAGTAAACGGGATGAGGCACTGGTTGAAAACTAGCAAGAGCATCGCACGTCGTAATTCTACTTTGTAACACTGTTCTTGGGGGAACTTGTTAAGTTTAATTATATTCTTATTACTTATTCTTTACACTTCAACAGATAAGGTTTTTATGTTATTCATGAAACTGTTGTCTAAATTATATCTTGAACAATTGCTAAGAATTAATTCAATATTGTTTACATGGCATATATTCGTACAGGGTTATAAAAAAAACCCAGGTTTGGAATAATGGTCATTTAGAATTCCGCAGACTTGAAATTTAAATTCGAATTCAGTTCTATACAAAGTTTTACACTGACAGTTTGACAGGAGTACTTTGAATTCTGAATTTACACTTCCTTTTCTTCTCGAATTGAATTCTCAGATTTCCGACCGGTACGTAGCAACTTTGAAAGGTCTATCGTTTGCTTCATTAAAGTCCTGTAGGGCTATTGCGTATTTTTTAATGTCAGTGGCTATCATAAGTGTCCATAAATTAACTGTAAATTGGTTATGGTTTAGTACATTTTTTTTTTATTTGATAGACACTATATGTTAGCCACTGTCATTAAAAGATACGCAATAGCCCTGCTGGAGGGTGCAATTAGAAACGTGCACGACGGGCAAGAGAGGTGTGGTATATCCTGTGTTGCAGTTCCTTAATTGCACTTTACCATTTACACAATTTACCCTGAAGCTTGTTCATTGTCCAAAACAAAAGTATTAAGGAGCAAGTATATTTAGAGATCTTTATAAACAACTTCTGCCGGCTTAGCATGACCACCGAAGAAACGGGTTTTATCGACGGAAGAATCGACAAAATGACAGATTGTAGCAAGGTTTCATGTCAAATTGTATGAAAAAATCTTTGTCTATTCTTGGTAGAATAGAGATAGAATCGCCATGCTACGGGGGCAGAAATCACATTCCTTCCCCATCCTTTCTCATTTCTTTCTACCCACACAATAAATTAAACAGTCACTCCTGTTTATTCTAATCCTTTTAGGGTAAACAACCGTCCATTCTATTTGTGCCGAACGAACAAAAACTTCATTAATAAAATAAACCCTGACGAACCGTTTCCCCGACTCGATAGTGTTTTCATTGTTCACAGAAATAAGTGTGACGTTTCAATTAACGCTTTACTCATTAAACGTGTTAATTAATTAAGTTGACTGTTAAAATTGTACTTATGTGTAGTAGTTAAGTTTTTATTTGGAGTTGTCATCGTTAATGAAATAATGAGAGTAGGTTAATGGCGAATAAACCCATACAGTTTGACATAAACTAGTGGTATGTATGAATGATGGTTATATGATCTCACGCTTTCTGTGGTTGCATCGATCGATAGTTTCTAGCTGTCTTTTGTTTTATACGTTGTAGAATCTTCTTTGTTCGTTTCTCTTTCTATTGATGGGATTTTACTTACATTTCCTTTGATGTCAATAGTGATTAATAATAATTTTGAGACTCGTTTAATGCCTACCTTTCTCTCTACAACGTTTTTATCTGGACTGTGTATTTTAGAAGCAAATCATGTCTCGTGTACAAATATTTAAAATCCCTCCATTTCTGCCTGACCTCATAAAAGAATACAGCCACATTAAAACATAAAGCATCGAAATAAAGAATTCATCTGTTCAGCTCCGTAAAAAAGTGGAACCTCAGCAAACACGTCGAATACAAGTATAGCATTAAACTCGGTGAGTGTTCCGACGGTTTCAAAAGAGACGTTATTTTAAAGACGGCTGGCTCCAACTACCCCAGGGAGCCCTTTTACGATAACAATGTTGTTACATCATATTTTATACAGCCCTAATTGGATCTTCACAGCATTTTCACTTACAAGAAACGTTCTGGCGGACTAACTGAATAAAGCGCTAGGGAACTTGGCACAATATTAAGATGGAAAAGTATCGGAAATGTTAGAAAGTAGGACTAGTGATAAAAATATAATTATGCAATAGGCATTAATAAGGATCTTTGGGGTTAGCACGCAGTTAACGTAACATAAATTCGTACCATTTTTGATATTTTCATAAGTATGTAGTTGAAAATCGTTTCTACATTTTAAGACTGAATATCTGTGGGTCATCATCATCATCATCAGCCTATAATGTTCCCACTGCAGGGACTCAGGCCTCCTTTCTAGGAGAGGGATGGGCTATAATCCACCACGCGGGCCCAGTGCGGATTGGCAGATGTCACATGTCTTTGAATTTTTTGGTTCTAAGACATGCCGGTTTCCTCACGATGTTTTCCTTCACCGTTTTGAGAGCAGCGGTGGTGAAATAAATTACACAAAGTAATGCGCCTGCCTGGGTTCGAACCCACGACCTACTGTTCGTAAGTCGGGGCCGACACCACTGGGCCACCGCTGCTCTCTGTGGGTGCTAGGTACTAATTATGCTGGATGTAAAATAAACCAAAATGTTAGTGTATGACTACAATGTTCTAAGTTAGTTTTCCATTACTGTCATGGTCGATTTGGTCATAAATGGCAAAATTTCAGAAATAAAATCTTCTTCGAAGTCGTTGACTTTTAAAAACGTAATGAATCCAAACAGAGTCAGCAACTGTTTAACCTAGTCACTGTACGAAGTGATCTTACATGAAAATAAATGTCATATCTGAAATATCATCTAACTCTTGCTACACTTACTGAAAAGAAAAGACGGACCTATTTTATCAGAACAACTCGACGAAAATATATTTTCAAAGGAAATACACTTAGACAGCGCGATAACACTTCCCCTTTTCTTACCTGTTGACGTAAATGCATTGAAAAACCTTTACTTCTTCGTTTATATTTTATTTTTTATTCAACCAGTTTTATAAAAAGAGAAGAGAGAGAGAAGAGTATTCTATCTATCTATCTATAAAAGAAATGCAGTTACACATTCAGTGTTAAAGTCTTTTATTAAGGTCAATGGCCTCAACATAAAACACAAATGAGGCCGTTTGTTTTGCACCTAATAAGAATACCTACATTGCATGCATTTTAAATCAATACAGCGCATCCTGCGGATTATCCAAATTGGTAGACTCTTCGGTAGCTTATGTCAAACCAATTAATTTTTGTCGTTTCCATTATTTTTGTGTTTTATCGTTACAATGACTAGGTAAATTAAAAACTATATTAGAAAACAGTTTCACTTTTGTATAGGTATTATTAGTTTCTCTCGCACCAGTATTATCAATATAACCTCGTTGTTTATTTAGTCTATGGTTTATGTCGGCGTACTTGGATAGTATTAATCAATCTAGTTTATTATTAGGTCAATGTTAGCTGTTAATGCTTTGGCACATGTGGAGCAGTGTTACGCGTCCGTTAAATAATTATTTATGCAATGTTTGCAGTTATGGATAGGCAGCCATCATATTTGAATTGAACTATGGAATTTCTTGTGGAAAGGACATTCTAGGAATACACATTTGAGAAAATTTTAAACGTGTCTGTTCCGAAACATCTGTTGATTTACCAGATAATCGTAACTATGATTGTATTGTAATTTTGATGTACCTACCTTTAATAGTGGCTTAAGAAACGCCTGAAATGCAAATTCTATTTTTCTTTTGTAAAAACAACTAAAAGCGTTTATCCTCGTTCTAATTCCAAATAACTATCCATAATGTTACGTAACACCGCCCGTAGCGAGCCTATAAAATATTTATAAAAGTATTGTCCCGAAAACCCAATAATCGGACAAACTTGACCCGGCTCAACGGAATGGCAACACTGATCGTATTAACGTTATTGCTTGTAGTCTTCTTGTTTTTATAAAATTACCTCATATTTACGAAGACTTTGGATTTGTAGGTAGCACTTTAGAATTTTCTGATTACAATAAGAATGCTGATTTAAGATAGCGATGAATCTTAGCATCTGTTACTAATGGCCAATGGTATAGCGATTGCGGATAACTGTTCAACGCATCCTTTTCAAGATTCCAGAATTTCATTTTTAGTAAAGATGGCCACGACATCATTACTCTTCAATTCATGTTTAAGTCTAATTAAGCCACACAATGTGGATAGAGATAGAAATCATTAAAATTTGGAGAATGTATGAATGCTAGTCCAATGAGACGATGGATGGACTGTGTTAAAGATAATATGGCAAGAAAGGAGGTGTCTGAGATGACGAGTAATAGATAAATATGAAAGAAAAAGATATGCTGCGCCGACCACTAATGAACTGAGATGAGAATGATAATGTTGCATGTAAGCCAAAAGTTTATAGCAGAGTAGGTACTGTAGTTTGTCCATCCTTACTTGCCAAAACTACTGAACCGATTCTATTATGTCTATTACTATACAGAATAGGTCTAGAGCATGAGGTAGGACATAGGCTACGTTTTAATGCGAAAAAAGGGTTGTAAAAGGTTAAAACGGGGATGGAAAGATTACTTTTGGTCGCGATAACCGACATCCACGCGGGCGAAGCCGCGGGCATTAGCTAGTTATTGTATAAATTGCAGATAATCAACTCCTTCATTTGAAATCAACTTCCTAGATAATCTAATGTTACCGTCTTTGCATTAGCTTTCTTTTAACATTCTTGGAATTTCATAAACATTTCAATCTTTAATTAAACTTAACGACTACGTACACACGGCTACACAACAACCTATAAATTTCCAGTTTACGCTGATCTCGCACTCACTGTACGAAAATCCTATACAATGCAAGACCAGCTTATACTGGAAATGTATAGCTTGATGTGTAGCCGTGTGTACCTACCTATTGCAAGCGCTTTTTCTAGCAATTACTAATCTCACAAAGTAGTGGGTGTTCCCCGTAAATTGTCTGTCTTTTCTAACCTTGATGGAACTTTTATATCTGCTAAGCTAGAAATAATAGCAGCAAGCTTGAGGAGTTCATCAGGGTCGGTGGGGATGTATGAATATTAATTACTAGCTTTTGCCAGCGGCTTCGCCCGCGTAAAAATGACGATTTTCCATACAAACTTTCATCCCTACCAACCCCCATCCAAGGGTTTGGGCTGGGCGTTGCAGATGAGTCAGTCAGTCAGGACTTCTCTCTTTATTTATATAGATTGATATTAGGTCTCCCTCCTTCAAGATTTGAATTAGTACCTTGTTCAGGGTTAGGTGTGAAATAATTAGCTGGGACGCATTTACATCCACTGTTGTTAGATACTTTGAATGCTCTAAGCAGCCGTCAATAATATCTGTTGCTCTCGCGACTTTAAACCTTTTAGCTCATTAAAGTAATTGAACCTATATCTTCCACTGGGTTATAATAAAGTTACGAATAAATATTGAACTGATCTACCCAAACCTTCAGGTTTTCTATCGATCAAAGATATCTCCTGAAAACTCTACCCTATGCAACGCAATATTGAAGTCACCTTCTAAATGAAATGTTCTTCTTGCCTTGAAAGGCATATAAAGGCTAGACTACATAAATGTTAACACATTTATGATGTCATCAATTCCAGTGGCCTAATAGCCAGGGAATGTTTTATATTCAGGTTAGTACTACAGTAACTTGCGTTTGAAAGGTTTTATAGGCTCATGCCATTCGAGACGTAGCCTTGGAAAATTTAATTTGAAATGATTCTGAAGATTGCGAAACTTATCATTAAAAGACTGTACCGTGATCCGAAGTCTAATATATAATGAGATAAGCCATCGCTTCCGCTTCCGTTTTTCTGTCTCTTTTCCTCCTTCTGCGCATATATCGTCGTCTCTTTCGCTCACCCCACCACCACAGGCAGCAACTTCTCGTCGAGAAGTTAGTTTATTTCACCCGGCATTGATGTTGTTGTTTTCGCTTCAAACGGACGTGCACTGGTGAGCTCCTAGACTAATTTATAATTATTACCAAATTTCAAAATCAAGTTTCTTTTCGATAACATTTGTATTTATTATCTGTGTTGTATGTTCAATACGTGTGCTTACATCACTAAAGTTTTTAGGATGCAGTTGATTTTAATGTAACGTCTACCCTCTTGAACTAGATAACTATTTTATTCCAGTTCGAACATTTTATGAAGATCGTATATTGTGCAATTACGTATTGTTCAGAAATATTGTGTACCCTATAGAACAGGATTTTGGTAAGTTTTTTCGTTTATATCAGTGCACAGATCTGTTTATGAATCTTTTTCCTCCATTATGTCGGTGCGTTGTTCAAACTATTTAAAATAACGGTGTGACCGTTCGTTAATTTTTATTTTATTGTTTCCTTGATAATTTTATAGTCGTTTATTTTAAATTCGTCATTTATTTTGAATTCGATTGAATGTTGGTGTTCCAATTTTAAATTCCTTGTCATGTAGGTACATAACCTGATTTTACCTGCGTATTATTCTTAGTTTCAACTATAGTTAATTCTTTGCTTTTAGTTTATATATACTGCCTGCGTATGAAATATGAGTGATAAAGAAATCAATAATGTGGATCCAAGGAATCAAGCAAATGTTTCTAATACTAATGGCAATAAGCGACGTGCTAGACGCTCAGTATCATCTGATAGCTGCAGTGATTCGAGTAGCAGTTCCGATACTAGTTCATCATCTGCAAGTCGTTCACGCCGTCACCGACGCAAACGACGTAGGCATCGTTCGCATAACCGTGATAAATTAAATAAGCTTTTAGCAGAGATAAGTGAGCTTAAATCAAAATTTACTCACGAACATAGCCATAATGTTTCTGGAGGTGATCAAATGTACAATAATGATCTTATCGATGATAATATTAGTAGAAATTTATATTCCGAGACTAACTCTGACATACATGAAAATGAATTAAATTTTTGTCTATCAATTGGGACCAAGTTAAAGGACCCTGATGTGTTGAAAACGCCGCCATTGTATCTAGAGTTTTTAAAAAATATTCAACGGTTTGATGATGTCGAGTGGCAAAACGTGAGATATGCAGAAGTGCAGAAAAATTACCGTCATACCCCCGGGTTTACAGAATTAGAGGCAAACGAGGAAATAAAACGTTACGACACGTCTCGCACTACTACAAATGCCGATAAAGCTTTTGCGTCTATTAGTTATGCGTTAATAAAACAGAAGGATCATCTTGAGAAGGAACTACGCGGTTTTCTATATTGGGCAAAGGCTACGCCTGACCTAAACTATGATGCAATTCATAAAAAGATTGAGGAAATTTTTGTTGCGGGTGAGTTTTCAAAGATTTCTAATGATGCTCTTCAGTTGGTCTGCGGCCACAGAGCTGAAATTATTCAACATAGAAGGGAAGCAGTCTTGGCTTCAGTTAAAGATCCTTTACATAAAAGCATATTGCGCAAGATACCCCCTTCATGTAGTAATCTTTTCAACGCGGAGAAGTTCACGTCCTCCTTGGAAAAAATGGGAGATTCTCGAAAAATATTTTGGCCTCGGTTTAAAGACCGCGCTCCTGCTACGCAGACCGGTCCAAATACAACGGGTCCAACCGCTAGTACATCTAGCAGATCATACATTAATCAATCTGCTTACAGGGCGAGCAACGCTCAGCCCTCTCATACTAAGCCGCGTGGTGCTTTTAGCTCTAATAAATCCTTTCGAGGCAGAGGTGGAGTGTCAAGCAATAGAAGGAATGACTATCGGCCAGCAGGGAACAAAAACTCACGAGCTAGACAAAACTCTCCCTCATCCCACCGGGATAGGAGAGGAAATCGGAAATATTGACTCACCGAGGCTTTTCCGTGCCGGCCAGCTGAGGCATTACCGAGAAAGATGGGTGGAAATGGGTGCGCCTACTTACGTACTCAAGATAATTTCAGGTTACCGTATCCCATTTTCGAAACGACCTCCGCTTCATTTGCCCGAAATATACACCAGTCGGCAGGCCACACGCGAAACCACAGAGATGACAACAGTGATAGAAGAAATGAAGACAGAAGGCGTGTTAGTTCCTGTTCCAGTATCCCAGAGTTTTCTATCCCGTATGTTTCTCGTTCCGAAAACAGACGGAACTATGAGACCGATATTCGATCTAAAATTGTTAAATCGTTTCGTCCTAACATCACCATTCAGACTGATAAATGTTCAAAAAATTCCAGCTTTTATTCAGTCAAACGATTGGCTGGCGAAGATAGACATTTCACAAGCGTATTTTCATCTTCCAACCAAGAAAACGCACAGGCGATTCCTACGCTTGTTGTATCGCCAGGAATTACTAGAGATGACTTGCCTACCTTTCGGGCTGAGCTCAGCTCCAAAAACATTTGCCTCCGTGACCAATTGGGTGGCCCAGATACTCCGCCAAAAAGGAATCAGGGTGCTGGTATATTTAGACGACTTCTTGCTTGCAAACACCAACCCCCTTATTCTCAGGGAGCACATAGATATTGCTCTGCATATGCTGCAATATCTAGGCTGGAAAGTAAACTTCAAAAAATCTGTGCTCACGCCAAGAAAAAGTGTAGAGTATCTGGGTATTGTGTGGGATCCGTGGTCCAATCGCAAGTTTCTCCCAAAATCAAAATGCCTCAAAATACGAACGGCAATTTTGAAATTACTGGAAAGTCGTATGATAAAGCTCGTAGATCTTCAAAGTCTCGTAGGCATGTTGAATTTTGCGAGTTTTGTGATCCCTCGGGGCAGGCTCAATTATCGTCAGCTTCAAAAGTTGACTATCCACAATCACAGTTCACTTGTGACTCTAAACGAGGAGTCGAAATTGGATCTAATATGGTGGCTCGATCACCTAGAAGAGTACTCCCGGATATGCGTTCCCCAACCCACGCTGTATATGGTAACAGATGCCTCGGCTATAGCTTGGGGCGCTCGGATACACAACAGGAAGTTTTCAGGAGATTGGCTTCCTGCGGAAAAAGACATGCACTCGAATGTGAAGGAACTTCTGGTCATTTACAAAGTTTTGAAAGAGCACGGTCTGAGCCTCCAATCAACCGCCATACACTTGCAATGCGACAACAGAACAGCTGTTTCTTACTTGCGCCACGAAGGGGGGACAAAGTCACAAGATCTATTGAATCTGACGTACAAGATTTTCAAACTATTGGACTTGTATCAAATAGATTTGACAGCATTCCATATTCCTGGTCTATACAACGCCGAAGCCGATCGGCTCTCTCGCTATCGCCCAGCACCAGAGTGGCACCTTTTACCCCAAGCCACTACTCTAATATTTACCAAATGGGGTACCCCGATCATAGACTTGTTTGCGACTCGATTCTCTCGCGTGGTACCCAGGTATTGCACTCTAGATTACAACGACCCTGGAGCGGAATTTCACGACGCCCTGTCACAAACCTGGAACTTTTCACTGGCATGGGTCTTTCCCCCTCCGTTTCTAATACCGAAGGTCCTTCAACATCTAAATTTTTGTCGGGGAATATTCCTCATAGTAGCACCACGATGGGAGAAAGTCTTTTGGCGTCCAGATCTACGGAGCCGGGCAATAGGACCCTGGACAATTCACAACCTTCACCGTGTTCTGGTAGATGTATCTACGGGTTACCCTCCTCAGAACGTACAAGAGATGGAGCTGGAGGTTTGGAGATGTGAGGCTGGGGCACCCAGCTAAAAGATTGGACGACTCAACAAAGAGACCTCCTTTTTAAGAGTTGGCGTCCTTCCACAATTAAGACTTACAAACCCGCATGGTCTAGGTGGATAAAGTGGTCAGAGCAGAACAATGTATCTAAATACAAGCCTACGGGTTCAGAGTTAGCGAGATGTTTGGCTGATTTATTCTACAATGAAAATCTTGCATATAATACAATCCTAGTCCATAAGTCGGTAGTTTCTACTCTTTGTGATCCAGAACAGTCAGAGAGTCTTAGTAACCATCCCTTTGTAAGGCGGATATTGAAGTCGATCGCTTTATCAAAACCAACTCCAACTAAAGCCCCGGTATGGGACGTTGATTTAGTTTTTAATTATTTGTCTAAGATAGATCCTAATATAAACAGCCTTTACCAAATATCTCGAAATGCTGCCGCTATTTTACTACTCTATTCTGGAAGAAGGGTGCACGATTTAACCCTTCTTAGAATTAATCCTGAAAACTGTATTATCCATAGCGATTACGTTATCCTATGGCCAATTTTCGGATCTAAGACTGATTCGGCCAATTATCGTCAGTCTGGTTGGAGGCTTAATGTTAACATTAAAAGCAAAAGTTTGGATCCAGTTCATTGGATAAACCGGTTAATTGAGGTTGGTCGAAACAGAAGGGAATCTGCTGACTGTACAAACCTCTTTATATCTACTTGCGGTCCGCCAAAATCTGCCTCCAGATGTGTGATTTCTGGTTGGATTAAGAAATTGTTAAAGGACGCGGGAGTAGACGCATCAGCTGGAAGCTTTAGAGCTGCAGTGGCCTCTAAAAGTTGGATCGAGAATACGCCGCTAGAGGACATTCTTTCCAGGGGAAACTGGAGATCCCATAAAACTTTTAAAAAGTTCTACTGTCGACAGATAGTACAATCAGGTGGAGACAATAATCAGACTGTAATACCGATTTTTCAAGCTGTTTAATTATAATTCGATTCATATGATTCTCATAGAATAGTGTATTAATTTAATATAAGAGAATAAGGTTCAATTAATCTGTTAACTGAATATTGAAGTTTATGTTGTGTTGAAATTGAAATAAAACTTCATTTATTTAATAAAAGTCTTTATTTTATGTTAATCCACTAAAATAGAATGCTATTGTTTATACCTATTGTTAGTAATACATTCATCAGTTATAGACTATAACTATCTTCATGCATAGTCACATTGACGCTATCCACCACCACCAGGCGATAACAAACATCTCTCATTATATATTAGACTTCGGATCACGGTACAGTCTTTTAATGAAGACGTTTTACCTGAAAATAAAACGTTTATTAAAATACTTACCTGATCCGAAGTCTAATACTTTAAATTCTGCCTGGTGATAATGCAAAAAACAACAACTTTAATGCCGGGTGAAATAAACTAACTTCTCGACGAGAAGTTGCTGCCTGTGGTGGTGGGGTGAGCGAAAGAGACGACGATATATGCGCAGAAGGAGGAAAAGAGACAGAAAAACGGAAGCGGAAGCGATGGCTTATCTCATTATATATTAGACTTCGGATCAGGTAAGTATTTTAATAAACGTTTTATTTTCAGGTAAAACGTCTTCATTAGGATTATTTAAAGGATATTTTGTGATTCTTGCATTTTGAAGCAGTGAAACCGAATGATTAATCAACATAATCAGCAAAAGAAGTCTTCTGTTGAGAAATGCCTGTCCAATCTTTCATGATGACGTGCTAAACAAAATTACGAAAAAAAATAGTAAACATACAATGCATAACAAACGCTACATTCGCAACGGCGCTCGTTACGTGTGGTCTAAATTTTCATTATTTGATTTTATATCAAAGTTATTGCAATATCTGTTTTATTTTTGGAAATTCACTCCTGTACGAGTATAAGAAGTCGTACGTTGTGTTTGGCCTAATTTCCGCAGTACGATGTAGGTGTGTTTTATCACTTTTATATAGTCGTTCGCATTCGATTTTTGTGACTGACTGTGAATTACTTCAAATGTCAATAACTTTTCTTTTAAACTCAATCAATATAAGTTCTTCTCACCTGTAAAATCATCCCTTAATGACAAAAAACCCCTTTAGATACTTGTCTATCCCATTATTTAGTGTCCCTCGTAATTTGTGGGTTGTATTGTATCTCAGAACCGTCTTTCCACACCATTCCGATTCCCATCACGTTCACAATTTCTGTGAAAACTTTTTTCTGAATGTGCTCTTATTGCTTATAATTTGACAAGCAAGCCTTAAGTAGAAATACCACTGAAAAACACGGGCTTTTTAACAAAAGGTTGGGCTAAGAAAAATAGGCACCATTTATTTACGAATACAGGAGAAAGGAAAGGTGTTGTTTAGAAAAAAGGCACAGAAGTGGCGTATATACAGCTACACATCAGACTATACATTTCTAGTATAATGTGGTCTCCCTTTATATGGATTTTCATACATTGAGAGATATACATAAACTGGTTTTGTATACCTTGATTGGTTGCCTTGCGTACTTTCTACTTGGCTGAAAAGAAAATAGAGAAAAAATAAACTTGTTTTGCACACTTTTTATAGAGCAAACGTGCGTAGTGTAACCACTTTTTGCTTTTTGCGCTTTGAAAATACATCATGAGTTTCACCAATCGATAAAGAGTTTATCTCAATTCTCGTACTACCCTGTTTGTACACGATATATACCTACATGTACACAACAGCAAATATGGTGCCGGTAACGAGTTTTACGCACACTGAAAATTAGCTATATTTAGATATAGAAGACCTTTTGCCTTTAGACGAGAGTTCAAGGCCTTGAAGACAAAAGAATCAAAAAACAATAAAATTAAAGGTTACCCCTACCTACTAAGAAATAAAAACACGTTTCTTCATTGGGAGAGCGTCTAAGTATGACTAGGTATGTATTGAAGGCAGTGACGTCACAAGTCAATGGGCGGGCGGCGCGGTGGCGCGGCGCCAGACAGCCTCCCCCCTCCACCCGAGCCTCGGCAAGGGGGAGCCCTTCCCTGTTAGCTCTTGGGTCACAATGCATTGTTGGGGGTCGTACTCTATACTACTTTTGAGCCACTTTCCGCCGTAGTACCCGACCTCTGAGAAGCGCTTGACCTGTCTCTTGATAAACACGGTGTATTTTTTTAAGAGTTTCTCACGATGTAATTGAATTACAGGCGTGTGTTAACATCACGCCTGTATTCCTAGGAGGTTAAGGCAGAGGTGTACCTAATAGTGCACCCACAGCTCGCCCATGTTTAAGTCCCGCGAGCCTATTGCCATTAACCGGCACAATTCCCTGGCTGCTACTGAGAAATTCCTTATTTAAAAACCCAATAACACTTTGCCCGACCCGGGAATCGAACCCAGGATCAACTTACTATCCAATAGTTCGTCCATAAACCTTTAATACTGTCTCCTATTGTGGATGCATCGATCAAACTTTCTAGACGAGATGACTTACCTCAGTTGTCTTATTAAGTATATTCGTGGAAAATCTCTTGTGAAGTAATTTTCCACTTTCTCAACTCTATTGTCTTAGTAAACTCGTGGAAAATGTCTTCTCCCTTTTCCTATAATTACATTATAATCAAGTAATCTGTAAATCAAAGCTGTATTTCTGATGTCATCTATGCTGTCACGTTCTTAACATATAAATCTTCCTATATCTACTTGATATGTTTTGCATTTGCGTTTGCAGTTATAATAAGAAACTGGCTTTTTTTGGAGGTTGGGAAATCATCCAGAGCGGTAGGGAATGTCAGACACCTACTGACTAATAAAAAAAAATATTATAAAAACAAAAAACCCGACTGCTTAAAAACAAAACTAAAAAGAATAAAATAAGCCTCAGAATTTAAAAGCAGAATAGAAGGATCAACAGTCGGGACCCATTTATTTTTGTGACTTATCAAGGAGCTCCCCGTAAAATTTAAATGGGTCCCGACTGTTGATCCTTCTATTCTGCTTTTAAATTCTGAGGCTTATTTTATTCTTTTTAGTTTTGTTTTTAAGCAGTCGGGTTTTTTGTTTTTATAATATTTTTTTTTATTTAACACTTTTTAGTTAGTTTTCATTAACTTCGTTATTACTATTATAAGACGGTAGATTTCGATTCGATTTTATATTCATTCCGTACACGTAAAAAAATCCGGTTATAAGTAAGAAATGCGAAATTGTTTGTTCTAATAACTTTAAATCGTTATATATCCTAAACGGTTTTATAAAATGAAAAATGATAAAGGAAACCTAATATTCATTTTCAAATACCTATTCAACGATACCCCACTTGACGTGGTGCGTCGATTTTTTTTTTTTTCATTTTGACAATATGGCGACTAGTTGTTACTATAGTGAGTATTGTTTACTGTTATGTTTTTAGTGACACTCGCGAGGTCAAGACGAATCGATTGACGTACGGATCATCAAAATCGGCCAAGGCGTTTGGCCTCTACAGTGCCACATAGGAACAAACATACATACATACATACATACATAGACTGATAAACACATAACCCTTCTTTGCTTTGCGCAGTCGGGTAAAAACCGCCCATGTGCCTTCTTATCCCTTTGTATCGAAGCCGATAACAAACTGCTGCCTCCATTATACTCCTTTTGCGTCGTCTACTTTCATATTGACGCACTCTGGTTGCGAGTACTACATTTCTGAAATTTCTGAAGAACTTTACGTGCGTACGGTGTGTAAACATACGTAAATACGTCGATTCTAAAGTAAAAATACATACTTACTACGCAAATTATTAAAATATTATTTATTTACTTTTATCAATGATTCTGGTTGTAGTTGTTGCAAAAAAATTAACTAAAATGCTAAATAAAAATTGTATTTTCGATTCGTATTTACGTTTTGTGTTAGGGCCTCTGGCCTCTGTGTTCCTACGTCAGAAAATTATGTATTCAATGAAAATAACAACGGATGTTGCAAATGCGTCACAGGACCACCAACAAAGAACGCAGTATTTTTCCATCAGCTAATACCGCATCTTAAACTAAACAACACTAAGCAAGCAACGTCACTTCATAATGCACTTAGCATTGACACTGGTAGCTAGCTCCGACTAGATATTCAGTCCTACCTGTAACAGCTGCAGGCTTATAGCAACCTTATCATTAGACACGTAAAGATCACTATAATCTGACAGAACTTATAGTTACTAAATGATACCAACCTAACAGCAGTTTTATAGTGATGTTTATAAAGACCATTGTAATATTTGTAATTCGACAGTGCTACAGATGTCAGAGGTACAATAACTGCGAAGGTAACTGACTGACTGACTGGTAACTGAGGCCCTCTCATTTGCGACTACGACTAAACGAGGCATTTACTATGCGTATGTAATGTAAGTGCTAGCTATTATTAGACGTGTGAGGTCGGGTCAGAATTCTGGATTATGTAGTCTGTGGCTTTTGGATTACGTGCGGATTATGTCCGGTTTATACCTACTAGGTTTTTTGGAGGACATTGTGTTGTACAACACAATTAACAAGCTACTATACTTATATAATCTATCTTTCTTCAATAGTTTTTCAACGTTATGGCTAAAGCATTGGGTTCAAGGTTGATTGCGACAGTTTTATAGTTTCTGGTAGCTTGATGTGCGCTGTATGTACGTCTAACGCGTTTTCAGTTGACCACGTGTATTGTGACATCGACTATAAAGAAAACAAATAAAAAGAAAATGCTTATTGCATGCTACGAGTCACCACGCCACAACGCAATTTTACTCGCGCGATCGTATACTTCCACCAACTTATTGGTGCAGACGGAAAACCACAGAACTAAAATAAATGCACCTAGTTTGACATATCGATGCAACTTTTCTTGACAAGCAGCGCCACCTTGAACTGCACACTTAAAGTTTTCACACCGTAGTCCATAATAGTCACCAAACATCTGTTTCTTTCACTGACAGAATGTCAAGAAAGTATCAAACAAGATATTGGTCAATGCCGAAACCATATCGAATGACCATAAAATCCACATAAAGCACTCACAAACAGCATTCTAGACATAAAACGATAACAAGCATCTAACGCTGTTTTATGTTATTATAGTCGTTCTGCTAGTCGTTACTAGTGATGGCCTTTCAATGGCCAGGCGTGGTGTGGTACCTAATAGCTGAAATGTAGCTGACCGTATGGAAATATCGAAATTAAGGTTTTATTAAGATAAAACAAAAGCTAGCAACACAGAGGGTGGTCTTTAGCTTATTTTATTTCACTAATGCAATGCTTCTGGATTTAAATGCTTTTCGATTCTTTCAATACTATTTTTACCCGACTGCGCAAAGCAAAGAAGGGTTATGTGTTTATCAGTCTATGTATGTATGTTTGTTCCTATGTGGCATTGTAGAGGCCAAACGCCTTGGCCGATTTTGATGATCCGTACGTCAATCGATTCGTCTTGACCTCGCGAGTGTCACTAAAAACATTACAATAAACAATACTCACTATAGTAACAACTAGTCGCCATACCGTCAAAATGAAAAAAAAAAAAATTGACTCACCATGTCAAGTGGGGTATCGTTGAATAGGTATTTGAAAATGAATATTAGGTTTCCTTTATCATTTTTCATTTTATAAAACCGTTTAGGATATATAACGATTTAATTAAACACACCGAATCGCATTCGTTCATTCACTTTTGGACATACTGACGTCACTTCTGCCGTATGTTTATTTTTACCGTCAAAATCATTTTGATTGAATTCCACTCCGGCAAACACCCGAGTTATTCATATCATTCTAAACTTGGAAATCACTGAAATATCTTTACTGGAATGTCTCGGAATTTGTGCGGCGTAAATATGTTGCGGTATCTACCTTACAGTTTTCCAGCTTCTACCTTTTGCGAAAATAACTTGATTATGGAGGTAAATATACATTTTATTTGATTTTATACCCTAACACATGGATCGAAGATTGTAGTATACTCACAAAGTACGTTTAATATTGAGTATACTGCAACCTTCCAATGCGTCTAGTCACGATATTCTCGCGGGTGCTGTCATTTCCCATCTATAGCTTTTACATAAATGAGTTCAAACAGTCATAACTTCGAACACAAAGCTTCATGACACAGTTTCAATGAATTCCTGACGTCAAACGCAAAAAACGATGCCACCCCACGTGTACGGAAATGGAACACTTGACTATAAATACAATGTATACAAACGAGGCTCCATGCGTTTAAACAAAGCATAGTATAATACAGTAGCCATGAGTCATTGGTTCGCAGTTTCATTGATTGTAGATAGAATAGAGTAGTTACCTACGTACGTACCAATGAAAGGTTAGATCTAAAAATAAAGTCGTATTTGTAGAACCAAATGTCGATTAATCATTGTTTCAGTATGTACTTTCGAAAGGAACGTTTCTTTTGTTCCGATAGAATGTTCAAGATTTTTCTTTGCGAGAAAAATGTTTTCTGCAATTGTCACGAACGCATTTTACGGCAACTGCAAACTCATTTTGCATACAGCAGTTTTCGAAATGAGTTTTCTAGCAAGCAGTTGATGTTTTATTTATGCTTGTATTTTTATTTCAGTTCTAGTAGGTAGGGTAGACACGTATCTTGAATATTTTACTGAAAGACAAGGCAGGCTTGAGATGAATGACCTCTCTTAAAGAAGATTACCGATCGATTGAGTTTTTTATTTAAAATAATGTGTAGGTATGGCAATCGCTTTAAAAGCATTTTATAAAAAAATTATATACTTCTTTAAACAAGATTGACACTGGTACGTTTTTCTCCAAATCTCATACATTTTGTCCAACTAAGCCCTCTGGATCTTACCAAGTTCGTTCGTGCATTATCAAGGAAGCTACAAAATTGTCACTGTACAATTTTAATGCCATCCTTACAATCATCACCAGTTATTTTAAATACATACAAGCATAATTCTACAATATAAAGTGCCCGCAGTGCGATTCTGTGAACATGTTTGCAATTAAAATATTTTAACTCTAAAGCAAATATTAACGTAGAACGTCCGTATTTGTTTCTCGTCATAATATTTTTAAAGACGTAAATTGTGTACGAGCTCCGAATTTTAAACCTTACATGGGTCATTACGAGGTCTGGAGGCACGCGACTGCAAATTACTGCGGTGCACTAATGGCTATGAATATTATCTAATAATAACTATAGGCCTATGTTCAGCAGTGGACGTCTTTTGGCTGAAATGATGATCACTATATGAAGTTATTTCGTGAAATATGGCTTTATTACTTACTAGTTTCAGTGTGGTCGTTAAGCTGATAATTTGTGAGAGGATTTGTAAAGGTTATTTTATAAAATGACGCGATCCGCACATTTACTCTGACATCATACCTACCTCGACTTTAATATTCTGCCGTGGTATAACTAAAATGCCGTTATCCAACATCTGGTCGATTTTCAACTTTTGATACCATATTAATGAGAAAAAAAAATCTATCGATCTGTGTTTGCGAATTTTCAATATCTTGAATAGTTTTGGAAATAATAATTATAAAAATGCCGTTAAGCGCATATTTCTCACGTGTGAAATAAGCAAAAATAACGTTAAGTAACTTTGTGAGTCTATAAAGCCACTAAAGTTTATTAACTCATATTTTTATCACAAAAAATGTATATGGTTACTTGTCTAGATTGCCGTTAGCAGTCTTTTGTACACTACAAAGCGGTTAAGGTACTGTAACTGTTTTATAGGTATTCTTTTTTTAATTAGGTAAGGAGTTTGCTTTTTTTAAACTATAACGTCGTTAATTGGAAATGTTAGACTTAAACTTGACTAAAGATGTTTAACGGCATTATTGCTTCATATTTGAGATACTTACATTTTGACTTAACGTACGTTACAAGCCCGTAGCGGCATTTTCAAACCTAAACAAAAATGTATTGTCCGTCATTATTAGACTAAAACGACGTTATCTCACACTAATACACTACAAAGCCGTTAACTGATCTCGCGCGGGGCGGGGGACACCGACTACGTAACGATCCTGTACCGAAATCAAGCTGTCGGGGTGAAACTAGTGCATCGCCAGGAGCTTGGGGGTGAGGAAGTGTGTCGCTCCAGGTTTGTTCCCGCCAATTTTGCAACGATTGCGATATGGCGAACCATCAATTTCCATCATTTGTGTCCCAAATAAGGATTCAAACATCCAATACAAGAGTTTATTTAAAAAATATAGTTGGGGTATGCCTCCTACGTAAAAGTTATGATCTTATGTACGTATATAAAAATAATTTCGATGATGCATCATATTATTATACAACTCTTCGTTTCATGAACGATAGATATTTAAAAAACCCACGTACAATGGTATTTAAAACTGAACCGAAAGGTATCGAACCTAAGAAGGAAAGCAAATTTCCTTAAAAACCTATCGAACATAATTCCCCCTCGCAAATTGTTATTTTGGAAAAACTTACCAACAAGCAAAACTGAGCATTCCGGTACAAGTTCTGATTAGAATAATAATATAGAGTGGTGTCAGTTTATTGAGACTTATTTTGACATATTAATAATTTCAAATAATAACTTTTAATTTTGTAATGTAATTGTGATATGATTTTGAATAAATAAATAAATTTCCCTTTATTTTCTGAATTACATCTTGTTTGTTACTGTAAAGTTGTTACAGAATGTCCAAATTCAGTGTGTCTTTTGGCAAAGGCCTCCTCTAGCTCCTTCCATTGCTTTCTGTCTCGAGCCACTCTCCTCCACTTGGGACCCGCTGTTTGTTTCAGCTCATCTTCCCATCTCCTTATCTGTTTACCCTTGCTGCGTTTACTTTCCCTTAGATACCAGTCAAGTTATTATTTTACTTCATTTCTCTGTGCTTGCTCTCATCATGTGGCCAGTCCATCTCCATTTTTGTTGGTCAATCCTGGTCAAGATGTCTGGTAGATTAGTTTTTGCTCTCAACTGTTCATTTCTTACATGATCTGCTTTACGTATATTTGTCATGCTCCGTTCCATGGCTCTTTGGCAGTACTGCAGTTTATTTCTGTGCTGTTTTGTAAGTGCCCATGTTCCGCATCCGTATGTTATACAGGGTAGTATGCAGATATTAAAAAAAATCTCTTAACAGCCATTCCTAAGTCTCTGGATTTCATGACCTCTTTTAATGAGCAATACTTTCTCCAACCACTTGCTATGCTTGTGTTGACTTCCTTAGTTATTTGGTCTTATGGTGATATAAAGTGGCCAAGATAATTATATGTATTCATCAACAGATTCAACCCCACCCCGGATTGAATCTATCAGTGTCGGTTTTTTTTCTGAATTGGTCAAAAGTTTTTTTTTGTGGTTATGGACAATCCCACCAAAGCACTTTCCTTGCTTAAGCTCCAGATGACTTGGGTTTTCCTCAAATACGACTAAGTCGTCTGTGAATCTAAGGTGATTTAGTTTTTGACCATCGATGTTGAGACCCAGATGAGACCAATCCAGTTTCCGTAATATATTTTCCAGTTCTGCGGAGAATAATTTGGGTGACATTGGGTCACAATCGTCTGACGCCTCGTCTTACTTCAAATTCGGGCCCCGTCTGTTCTGACTGTATTTTTGCTTTACTGTTTGAATAATATAGTTTTGATCAATCCGATATAAATTCCAGGTATGCCTTGAGGGCTACTCACTTTCCCACGATTTTTAAGTATATATATATATTTTATCAAGAAGGCTTTACTAAATGTAGATAAAAGATAGAACTAAAATTTAAATAAGGAAAATTATTTTTGATTTTTACCCGACTACGGCAAAGCCAAAAGGAAGGGTAATGATTTTGGCAGTCTATGTATGTATGTATGTATGTATGTATGTATGTTCCACCGTAGCGCCTAAACTACCAAACGGATTTTAATAAATGAGGTGTCTATAGATTCGTAAGAATAGCCCGGGTGTCATAGGCTATATAAATTTTATCAAATATTATTATGACGGAAGTTAAATGTCAGATTATAACATCGAAAAAAATTAAATTGAGATAATCATAACATGTTTGGTATCAAATGAAAGGTCTTGACGAGCACATTACAAATATGTATATTATACGATAGTTTTAGTCCGCCGTTTGTAGTCGGGTTTTAGTTTTTAGACTTGTTCAGTTGATGATTGTTTTTAAATGATACTAGAAATATAAAGTTCTGAGTTCAAGAAGAAGATTAGAATTAGTTTTGATTGTTTGTTATCATACTAATGAAAGACTGAAGTTTGTATGTAATTTTTGTTTAATGTTATCTTATTTTAAAGTACAAGTAGGTAGTACATAATAACTGATGTGATTTTAGTGTTATTCCATAGAACTGAAAATTCCTAAAAAATCTAGTTATAAGTAAAGTTTTGTCAAAGTTATAAGTTTAAGCATAATTACATTTTATTTGAAATGCAAAAAAAATATATTGTCAATCAAGACTAGTTGATTGATTAATCTTTGACTTTTATTTAAAAATTATCTTTAATTTCAACAAATCTATTTCATTTTGTGCAAGAAAATAGTTCACAATTTGTTTTATATTATTACGCTATAATGTCGTTAAACTGTAAGGTTTTTAGTTTAACCACGTTTTAGCTAAACAATGATTCAAGTTTATCCTTTTAATTAATACGCTTCTAAAGGTTACCAGACTTACAGCCGGTTTCTGAATTGAGTATTTGAAGTTGAAAACGTCTCAATCTATACTTAAGTACTACTTAAACATTTTTCCGTTTCTCAATTGAGTTTTTTTAAACTCTAATCAAGATTTGAGTAATCTGTCATCATTTACTCAAATTTGACAGAAAGCATGCTCAATTCATGCTTAAGACCAGCACTTGCGTTTCTGAACTAAGAAAAACGTGTTTGATTATACTCAAAGCATTATCAACGACAAGTTAAGTAGTTGAACGTTGACACACCAATTTCGGCTACTCAAACTGTACTCAACATAATTTTCTAGTGATTTTGTAAGTGATTTTGATCGAAATGAGTGACGATGATACTTCCTTGTCGTCTCTGGAGATGCATCAACGCAGACAACCGCGCCTAAGAAGAATAGCAAGACATCGGCCTTTTTTTATTTATTTTTTTGGTGGGTGGAAAATCATCGAATGACCCCCCCCCCCCCCGCTCTTGGGCAGAGCGAAGGGGAGTGTCAGACTTCTACTGACTAAAAACCGAACCCATGTTCCTTCTTTGCCCTTGCGCCGAGGTCACGTAATCTAGTACAAAAATCCGCGGCCCCGACGGGCGTCGGCCCTTGCGGGCCCCTCCTTGCTGAAAGACATCGGCCTAACTTGTTCATCACGCTAAGCGATGAACAATTTAAGAGTCGGTTCTGCTTCACGATGGGGTCGGTTAGGTTTATTTTCAACAAAATAAAGCCTAAACTGACCTGTCGTATTCAACGGCGAGACTGCATTTTCTCCCATGTTGCAGTTCTTAATAGCTCTCAGATTTTACGCGACTGGTAGCTTTCAAGCTGTTGTGGGGGACACTGTGAATGTGAGCAAGGTCAGCCGCGTGATAGAGAGGGTGACTAGTGCGATAGCGTTTTATTGAGATGACAATAATTATGTTTATAGGTATGTCCAATGCACAGGAGAGACCATCAGTAGCGGCATGATTTTTTGACATTGCTGGATTAGTAGGTATTATTAGGTACAATGGGAAGTTTTAATAAAAATATTATCAATTCAATTCAATCATTTTATTTCAGGCTACAATGGCCCAGAGATAAATACCTTATAACTAACATAAATAAAGTAAATACAATTTTTTGTTAACAAAAATACTTAAGACTATGTTATTAGCACTTCACTTTTTAACACATACATCACTTGTGCTGGCTGTCCAGTGGAATTTGTCCGCGGAAGCGACGGAACACCACGTCCTGAGGTCAAAAGTCTTCCTTCATCACCTGGGGCAGATAACAATTCGGTACTCGCACCACAAACGCCTTGATGTTGACATTGCGGCGCGACTCCAGTAAATGCCACCCTCGGCGTGTACCTTATCTTTTGGCGCACGTACTCCACGATGTTGCTGATGATTATCAGAATTCCAATAAAACTTGTTGTCTATTTACTAACAGTCTGACAAAATCACAATGACATTCACAGATTCACGATTCGTTTCGATTCACGATTCGGTTCAACGACGTCAAATATGAAATTGCTAAAATGTGCTTATTGCAACTTTAATAAAATAAATTTGTTGATATTAACGCTGTTATTTAAAATTAGTTTACTTTTTAAGTCTGTTTTAAATTTATAAGAATAAAATGATTTAATATTATGAGTTTTGGAAAAATACCGGTTTTTTAATGTGAATTGGAACGTGTTAGCTTTGATCAAGAATACTTAAGTAAATGATCAGTTGAATAAGGTTTGACGAAAATAGATTTTAACTTGTGAAACGCAAAAAACTTAAGCACATACTTATGTATTTGAGAATAATCAGTTGAGATTTGCTACTTTTCTCAAATCAGAAACCGGCTGTTAAAAGCAGTAAAGTAACGTTAAACGCACTAAAGTTTAACATGAATCAGTTCTTTATTACATAATCGTAAGCTAAATTGTCGTTATGTGCAAATAACGCCGTTTTAGTTAATCAATGAAGTCATGAAATTTTAGCATTTTAATAAACAATAATTTTCTATGAAAAAGATACACTAAAACGCCGTTACGCTTTACGTAGCGGCATTTTAGTCGATGATCCACTACGATTTCGGTTACATCTCTGATAAACTAAAACACAAAAGAAGCTTTTTCATAAAATTAAATTATCTTTACGACATGATAGGGTAAGTAGTTCAAAAGTATGCGATTTCATCTATATTTTGGTACTTCCAAATCTCTGATAGGTGTTGTCATCGAAAAATGACAACGGTTTAAAATTTTGCCGCGGTTTTTCTGTGTTATTGAAAAAAATTACTTTAGCAGATAACGGCATTATAGTTATACCACGGCAGTATTGGGGATAACTGGAATAGGCAGGTACTAATCTCGTGTTTCACACAGAGTTACCTATCATACAAGGATAATACTTACTAAACAATTTAATTTAATGCTTCAAAATACGTTAGCCGACATAGCGGTAGCCAACAGAGCAGGTTATGTCCTTTCCTACATTAGCTATGCCTAACACTTCTCCCCTACGCCAGTGATGGATATTGCAGCTCAAAATAGATCTGTTTGCTTACGACTATTCGCCAATCTGTATTGGCACCCAACGCTTGAGTTAAAACACCAAAATAAGTTTAGGGCCAGAGCTCTACGAATACTGGCCACTCCGTAGAAGCTTTTTAGGCCAAGGGCAAGAAGCAAACACCGAATAAAAATAAATAGAGCTGTTTATTAGTTTTGCATTAAGAATAACTTTATTCGACGCGCGATGAGAGTAAAAAGGGGATTTTGAACTTTTACGACGCTTTTATTGAAAGTAAAATAAAAGCAGACTTGAGTCACTTGACGCAGTCACGTGTCTAAATATTGTGTTTAATTTAGTCTCGTAATTATCCATGAAATTATAAAACGCGCAGATCGAAAACCACGTGTTTCGGACTAAGAGTTACTTCACACAACCGAATCTACCTCTACATTTTTATTTCCTACTATTTTGTAAGCATATTTTTGCGAGATTTCACGTTGCTGTATTCATTTTTAAAACCAAAATGAGCAAGCATACGATTTACAAGCGTGATTCAGCATGATCAAAACCAACCATTATCAGACTCAATTGAATGAAATAACACAATATCGTAAGGCGTTCTCTCCGTGGAGCTGTTGGTTTCGCATCAGAAGAACCATTGACCTCCTTTTTTTGTGGGTTGGGAAATCGTCAAATAGCTCCCCCTCCCGCTCTGGGCGGAGCGGAAGGGAGTGTCAGACTTCTACTGACTGAAGACCACCCGTGTTCCTTTTTAGCCCTTTCCGCCGAGGCCGCGATATCTCTTTCGAATAACCCACAGCCCCGACGGGTGAGAATACCTCCTTCAACTACGCTTTAAACCAACATACAATTAATTGATTTCTTCTCTTCTTCCCCAGATATGAGCGCCTCCTGCGTCGCGCACGCACTGAAGACTTGAGCGAGATCTCGGGCATCGGTTGCTTGTACCAGAGCGGCGTGGACAGACTCGGTAGACCCGTAGTTGTGTTCATCGGAAAGTGGTTCCCTATTGGAGATATTGATTTGGATAAGGTGAGAGTTACAACCTCATAGCCAAGTTTTACTACGCTACTCAAAAAATAAAATAAAAAATATTAGTAAGGTGCTGGTTACATCCCAGACCCCATCTCAGACTCAAACTTGTCACTGTTAAAACAAGTGATCTATAATTTACGCGGGTCTAGAATCTGTTTTATCACGGTGCCACACAAAATACTTAAAAACTGATATCGAAACTCCTCACGTTCCAGGCGCTGTTGTACCTGATCAAGCTCCTGGACCCGATAGTCCGCGGTGACTACGTCATAGCCTACTTCCACACACTCGCCGCTTCCGGAAACCACCCGCCTTTCTCCTGGCTCAAGGAGGTGTACACCGTGCTGCCTTACAAGTAAGTATCCTAAGACCTTAAGTTTTGCAAGCATGAGCAGAAGTTTGATTGTGTCCTTGTGTGTTTGTGTCCTTCGATTTATCAAAAAAAAAAACAAATTAAGTACCTGCATTTTGTTTTTTTTTTAAGATTACTTGACACACGATATACCAATGACCAGAACTAATTGTAATATCTATCTTTTTTTTTTGGGACTAGCCCACCACACTATTTTCAAATCACTGTAACTCTTGAAAACCAAAATCAGCAGTACCTGGCTTCTACTAGTAATAAAATAGATTCCTTATGACAATTTCATATGTTTTTCAGATATAAGAAGAACCTCAAAGCATTCTACATCGTACATCCCACATTCTGGACAAAGGTAAATACCTACCTAATTGCAATAATTCCTGACAATTTGTTAACCTTCGTGCACGGTGCGAAAAACGGTCGCACCTAATTTAAAATTCTGTTTGACTGCCTTCGTTGGTCTTGTGGTCGCAAGCGCGACTGCTGTGTGCAAGTCCTGAGTTCGATCCTTAGGCCGGGCAAAATGTTATTGAGGTTTTCCACCACGAATTTCTTCAGTAGCAGCCACGGAGTTTGGATCTGTGCCTAGTTGATGGCAATAGGCTCACCCCCTATTACATGGGACTTAAACATGACGTGAAATATAGGTGGTATACACTTCTGTCTAACCCTTCGGGGAGTTGTATCAATCATCATCAACCTATAATGTTCCCACTGCAGGGACTCAGGCCTCCTCTCTAGGAGAGGGATGGGCTTTATTCTACCACGCAGGCCCAGTGCGGATTGGTAGATGTCACATGTCTTCGAATTTGATGTTCTAAGATGCCGGTTTCCTCACGATGTTTTCCTTCACCGTTTTGAGAGCAGTGGTGATGAAATAAATTACACAAAGTAATGTGCCTGACTGGGATTCGAACCCACGACTCACTGTTCGTAAGTCGGGGCCGCCACCACTGGGCCACCACTGCTCCTGAGTTGTAATATGTTGTTTAATTAAAAAATAATTCCTGATATTAGTTATTAACATCATGTATAACCATGTCTAACTAACTACCCTCCTATCCTCAGATGATGACGTGGTGGTTCACAACGTTCATGGCGCCAGCAATCAAGGCGAAAGTCCACAATCTTCCCGGCGTCGAGTATCTGTACTCAGTGATGGCGCGAGACCAGCTCGACGTGCCTGCCTTCGTCACAGAGTATGATATGACGGTATGTAGCATTGTTATGATGTACTGGATAAACTTACGTTGGAAGGCCCATGCACTAGGTGGCTGACCTGATGAAGGTTGCGGGGATCCGCTGGATGCAAGACGCACGGGAACGGACTATTTGACGAGACTTGGGGGAGGTCGATGTCCAGCAGTGGACGTTGACTTTTTTTGACGAAAAAGATGACGATGACTGAATAATGTAATTATCCAAACTTTGCAGCGCAGCAAAAAACTTCTGGAGCTATTACTGTTTATCTGCGTCAGCCCACTGCTGGGTAACGGCCTCCACATAGACTTCCCGTTCTTGCGATTCAGGGCTTATGTGGAAGGCACCCCAGTAGTCAAATTTTAGCTCGTCCAACGCAGCAGCGTATGGCGGAAAATGTAATTAAACTGTTTGTAATACGAGGAAGATTTTTAAGTAACGGAGGCGACAAGTAGGGCTCACCATTTCTATCTTAGACTATTCCACTAATAATGTGTATTATTGCACTTTCATATTTTAATAATATTTTCTCTGTTTTCCAGATAAACGGTCTCCATTACTTCCAACCAGATACGAACAATACGTAAGACGCAGCAGTCGTTCCTTAGCTATACATTCTGATCGTTGTTAAATAACATGTTCTGGGCCAGTTGCCAACATCTCTCTGTGTCACTATAATAGGAAGACGCTTCAAACGACTAGAAGGAAGGGTTTAGAGTGTGTCTCACTCGCTTTTCGCTGGTTACGCTGCGTTCTAGCAATATTTATAACTCTTATAAGTACTGCTAGCAACGTAGCCAAGTTTTAAAGTTTGTCTTAGGACTAGATGTCGTGATTTTTACCGTTTCTCTCATAAAAGCGTGCGCCGGCACACACTAGTGTTTCGTATAAACTTCGTAATTAATAAAATATAAAGTCGGCGGTAAATAAAAATTTGCTTAAAATTTCTAATCAATTCGTAGTATTTCACAAAGATATGCTGGCAACACTGCAATTTAAATTCGAGTGACCGTTTGGAATCGAGCCAATGGACGGTGAAAATTAAGTCATTACCGATTGGCAAAAATGGTGACTCGGTTTTTAAGGCCGCTGTTATAGTATTTTGTGGATTTTTTATTCGGTGTCTGATAACGTATTGCATTTAAAACGAATCTCGTTTTCAAAAATGTGCAAATAATATAAATATTTCCAATTGATTAAACCGGGGTGTGGTGTCGCAAGAATTTGGCGTAGGATAAAAATGTGTTAAGAGTAATGTAAATTACGGTTTCCTATCAGTGACATATCAGATAACTGTTGGGTCCAGAAATTCGAATGATCGTAGGACTTAGATGTTAGAATACGCCAAGAATATAGATGGCATATAGCGACTCTGATGATCAGAAATCATTACCATTCCTATTGTACAAAAATGTAGGTTCAGTAAAAATTACTGAATTGACCAAAGAACTAGGTATCGTAAATTCAACTAACTTAGATAAATTGTCAGACAATGAATAAAAGATCCACAAAAAAGTTAAAATTGTTGAGAATATATCTTGTAATCTAGTATTAGTGGTGCATTTTATATTATTTAATTGTAATAATTAATATAAGACATATTATCGATCGTTAGATGTTCTTATTACGTCTGTATTTTTAACTCTTGCAACCCCGATATATCTATACCACCTATAAGAATGGTACTTATATTTTTTATATTTTTTGTCTGTGTATTTAGTTGTGGATGGTAATGTATGCTATTTTTTGTAAACTATATTTTCATATAAAAATAATAGATTAAACTGACATTTTATTGATGTAACCTTTCTACTTAATCATGAAGCTTTCAGTGCTCATGAGTGAGATTTGGGTAAACCTCTGAATGCTCCAGTGTAGTCAAGGTATTGAATATCGCGCCCTAGTCTTATTAGAAAGAGAAATAGAACGGTCTTACTCTTTCTTTTGACGGGACACTTCCACTAGCAGAAAAGCTCTCCTACCATGATGAGAGTAACTATCTTCTTCTCCTTCAAAGATAGTTTACCTTATTATAGTGTTTTATTTCCATTGTTGACACTGTTCATTGTTTCACACAGCCCCCATTTCTCTGTAACTTCACTGTTCAAGCGACAGGGTATTTGGTTAGCGAGTAGCGAAGAAAATGTTATTTTTTAATGAAAAAGATATCTCGTACTGCATAGATTTGGTATCATTTAGAACCAGTTACGTATGTGTCACACCCATTCTCTAAATTAGATATTTAACAATTAATTTTTATATAAAGGTGCTTGATAATTTTGGCATATTGAGATTTTAATTTTTTACATAAATAGATTTAAATATAGGCTTAAAAACGATACTTACGTAACGTTAGAGTATTGTAAATATGTATGCTGTTAAAGATTTTTGCGGAAGCATTCACTCATCTCGCACTACGGTAATGTAGATTTTTATAATAAATTGCTGAATGAGAAAGTGCGTTTGTACTTTTGGCTTAATTAATTTAATTGGCAACACAAGGATGGGCCTATCCCGAGGTTTAGCACGTAATTATTTAATTGCTGCTTCATATTTTCGCTGCCTACAAGTCGAGGGTAGTTTAAGATAGTTTTGTAGCCTAAAAGAGGCCAATAATAGAGATAGGAAAGGTCAACGAGCGCTCAAACGTATGTTAGTACAAACGCTCACTTTCTCGGAAAGCATCGTGAGAAATTATCAGTGTTGAAGTAGTCGTGTGCATTGTGGTTGATAGGGCTCGCTACCAACGTATTACCAGTAGGGGAGAGTCGTACAGTACCGTCACGTTAAGGTTTATGCAGGATAAAATAAAAAGCCCTCAGGTTGTATGTTAAATATCAGCTAAAATGTGTTAAGGCATTCAAGTGCTGTAAATAAAAACAATAAAATACTATTATATTTAGAAAATATCAACTTTATTAATAAAATACGAAGAGTATGGAAAATCAACTCAAAGAAAATTGGCATCCAGTACCGGCCAGCATAAAAATGATCATTTATACCAAAGAAAAATCACAAGTGTATTGATTTTTTAGCTCTGATATATTTGCACAAGCCTCATGGACCCGAACCTTGCAGTTTCCACAATGAATCCCATCATCTTCATGAGTGAATCTCATGAAGATGATGGGATGGGAGGCACAAAAGACAAATTGTTTCTTCCTCGCTCGGTTTCTGAGGAGGACTCCAGTATTTTTTTTCTTATTTTTTCCTTTATCGCTGACATCATTTGATGTAAAAAAAAATTAAATAAAATAAAAACTTTTAAAAATAAATCTACATAGTAGACGGTACTGGAAGACAATTTTGTGGCCGGTACTGTAGGAAACGATTTTTTTTTTATATGCGGCCTTTGAAAATAATATACAAATAAATAATGAAATTAAACATATTTTATAATAGCTATATAAGTAATCAATACATGCCAGGTTTAACTTATTCTGAAGTTGTTCAAAAAACTACTGTAATCAACCACTGAATTTTAGTTGTGTAGCGTGCGGTCACCATGCGCAACACAAATCGGCGTGCTGTCAGTAAACGTGTCGCGACAGGGAGCCACCGCGCGGGGCTTAAGCTTGTAAGAACGCATTCCTTTAGTGGCAAAATTCAGATCAGCGCCATCACTTATAGAATCCTGGAAACTCTAACTGGCCGGTACTGGATGCCGGCCGGTACTGTACGACTCTCCCCTATTGTAAAGACCATAGAAATACAAGTAATGCACATGAGCTGTTACGACGAGAAAACTGTGTAGATAGTTGGAATGGTCAAAAGTTGGTGGTGTGGCCCCAGTAGTGTTGCCAACGTTAAATATAATACACTGCCACTCGCTCGTAGCGGCATAGCGACACGCGTCGCGCCGTGCCATAGTGTTCACATGTGACGTTGTAGCCTTTGAATATTTGAACTTTTAAAATATTTTTATAAATAGAACGTTTTTATGACAGGTTACTCGTTCCACGAAACCGTGGTTAGATTTTGTGAGTGAAGTAGGCTGTACGGAGCGTATTCTAGTAGCGATTTTGCCAATTACCTCATATTATAATAATTATATAAACTACTAAGTATATTGTTAAAAATGCTGTTGTTATGATAGAAATAGGACAAAATATAACATTTGTAACTTTATATTTATCAATTCACGTAGTTTACTGTTTATGGCAAGGGGATGTTTCGTGGAACGATAATATTTTCATTCTTAGCCAAAAATACTGAATACCGATTGTGTATGAACAAACTTTATCATTCTGTTTTCGTTTTCCGAAACCATTGTGCCACCATGTTTGAAACAATTTTTAAATGTTTATAAATTACTGGTAGACTAAGGTCCTTGCCTAGAGATCTGTGTAAGCGGTAGATATATTTGTAATCAATTAAGCTTTCACAACATTAGTGAATGAGGAATTTTGACTACACAAGCGACAGCACCACTTTTATGTTAATCAGACCGCCAGGATTAATGTCAAAAATCTTCTAAATAGGATTGCAAATCAATAAATCATTCTACCGCATTCTGCAATAGACCTTAGGAAACGACTGATTTGCGGCGTTTGCCTCTAATTGTGTACATGAATCATTCTGCGTGTCAATGTGTGAGTGAAAAGTTGCAATTTTTAATACCGTTGTAAGTAAATTTAAGTGATCTTTCTAAAGTTTACGTTAATCTTCAATATTAATCGATGATTATATAAAGCAATGTAGAGCTGTGTGATGTATTCGTGGTGGTGTGTAAAGATGTAGGGTATTTTGATAAAATTGGGGTGAAGAGGAATTGTTTCTGCTATTGCCACTAGATGGCACTAGTGTGGTGTGAGGTCCGTTAGATTTGAATTCAATATTTAAGGCAACTACCAGAGGGTAGTTCTTTTGCAGGAAATTCGTCTTTTCGTAAGTCATTAGAATGGTTCCTCTTCACCGCAAACGATCACGTGAAAATCAGTCATAGTATTCTTTATTATACTTTTTCGCGAGATGAATTCCATCAAGCGAAAGAGAACGAACGCCTTGATTTCAAGAGATTAAAATTGAACCGACCTACTTATTAAAAATCGTGATTATTTTTAATGTTGACACTAGAAATCCCTGAGAGTTAAAACAAGGCCTTAGATGTGTTAACTATTGTTATTTTACTATCGTATCTTTGTGTTGCAAAGTCTTATGACTGTTAAACATTTGTGTAATAACACGTGGTATTCGTAACGCTAAATATAATATAGGAAGTTATTTAAACAAAAAATATGTGATCAAGCGAATGTTGGTTAAGTTTCATATTTTATTAATAAAATAGAGCATTAAATAGGCTATGTAAATATTTAACAAATACAAAATAAAATTATTAATTTACTACATTATGGTTTTAATTTCATTCCATCCTATCTACAGAATATTTCAGAATATCTATATTACCTAATACCTAACGAACCTGAGTTTAGGGTTGCCATTACCTATCAACAATACTGGAACAAATGCTTGATAAAAACTTTGTATTAAAGAATTTAACCGACGAAAAAAAAACCTTCTAGAATCGAGTCTAGATGCTACAAAATTAAAATAAGTAATTAAGAGTACCTAATCCTCGAAGCGTAAGGATGCAAATTCGGAGAGGCGTTTCTTGCAGCGTGCTGCAGCGTGCAGCGGGGCGTTACATGGTTCTATTAAACGCCCTGCTGCCTCCGAATTTGCGGGCTTAGACAGAGGTGTACCTAGGTACCTACCCTTTAGTACCTACACCCACATTTCGCCAGAAACCGTGGCTGCTACTGAGAAATTCCTAATGGAAAAACCAAATGACACTGCCTGACCTGGGAATCAATGCAAGAACCTCATACTCAGCAGTCACGCTTGCGACCACTGGACTAACGAGGCATGCATGGGGTTAGTTACCTAAAACATTTCCTTACTTACCTACCTACATTATAGATGATTTTCAAGAATTCGAAACATAATCTAGTCTACCTACCTACTAAGCTACGGGAAGAAACACCACATCAGCCGTGCTAGTTCACACCTTGTGAAGGTGACCTTATACCTGAGATAAAATTAGCTACCGAATCCTCTGTTAATTAAGCTGAGGCGTAACTTAGTAATAGGTATGTTACGCCTCAACTTACGCAGGCAGGCAGACGTAGGCCTCAGTGCCTCACCCAGATACTGATATTATCAGTAGGTATCTGGGTGAGGCACTGAGGCCTACGTCTACGGTGCTATGGGTATAGTACCTAAATAAAATGGCCATCACTGTGCAGAGAGTCAGCTAGAGGAAGGAGAATTACAGGATTGCATTTTAGTGAAATTTCACGATGTAAACATAGGGAGCAGACTGAAGGATAGCTTGATCTGTTGCTATGTACAATTTATTGTACCACCAGTGGTTTCAACTTACTAAGGAATAACGGGGATTTTTGTTTGGAGAGTGGGAAACCATCAAATGACTCCTACCGCTCTGGGCGGAGCGGAAGAGAGTGTCAGACTTCTAGGTACTGACTAAAAGCCACTTACATTCTTTCTAAGCTCTTGTGTCCGGGGCCGCGGCTGCCGGGGCTGCGGTATGTTCGAAAGAGATATCTTTCGAACATACCGCAGCCCCGGCAGGCGTCGACCTTTGCGAGCCGCTGCAATGTTGCTGACATCTCTTAGAGACGCGCGTGAAACACGAACGCGCCGTCGACACGGCCTGTCGTCGACATAAGACGAACGGATTGTGAGCTAGCCCATTACTCGCCGTCCACAGGCTCGCGTCGCGCCTACGGTGGCCGGAAGCCATCGTGTGGCCCCCGACGCGCGTCTGGGGCCACACTCCCGAGGCAGGAACCAGGGCCTGATTTACAGTTCTGACCGCCCCAGGCTAACCATGAATACGCGCCCTCAGCCTGTCCTGTCCTACCTTTTCATACAGGTGCAACTAATTAAATTACAAGTACAGAAGAGAGCTTACGTAACCTTTTTTTTTGGCGGGTGGAAAATCATCAAATAACCCTTCCCGCTCTTGGGCAGAGCGAATGGGAGTGTCAGACTTTTACTCCACCCGAACATGGGTGGTTTTTAGTCAGTAAAAGTATTTTTTATGTCGAGGCCGCGGTATCTCTTGCGAACAACCCGCAGCCCCGAAGGGCACCAGCTCATGCAACCCCCCCCTCCCCCAGTGCCAGCACAAGCGTATCATCAGCGTAGCAAACTACGCTGACGCCGCTAGGGAGGTCGGCGCGCAGCACCCTGTCGTAACCGATGTTCCATAGGGGCGGCCCCAGAACCGATGCCTGTGTAACACCGCACGACATCTCTCGCCAGTTCCATTGTCCATCTTGACCAGGGTAGATGGCAGCCCTGTCTGTCAAATAGTCCCCGACTACACGACGAAGGCAGGCCGGTCGGCACCCGGTGATACCGGACTACCTCCCTAATGCAGCTCCAGTAGGGCATGGTTTTGAAGGCGTTGGCGATGTCGAGAGACACCGCCAAGACCATACCGCCCCGAGAGACCGCAACCCCCGTCGTGAGGTCTCTCACGCGCATGATGGCATCCACCGTCGAGCGCCTCTTGCGGAAACCAAACTGGTGTTCCGCAAGATCCGGACCTATTCCCTCAAGGTGCTCGGCGATGTGGTTTGCAATTACTCTTTCTAAGAGCTTGCCCACCTCGTCAAGCAGCACAATATGCGCACGGCGAGTCCGCAAGGCGCCCCGGCTTCTGAACGAGGACCAGTTTCCTCGTCTTCCAACCAAGCGGGAACTGGCCTCTTTCCAACCACGCGCTTAACAACCCCTCCAGTCGGGGCCCAAGAAATTCCTAGTGTGGGGCAACGTTTTAAAAAAAAAAAAAAAACCCCTGAGGCCAGGACCCAGGCTTTGCCTTTACCGAGACCTCTCCTTTTCTCACTCAATCCACCTATCCGACTCTCACCTGTGTCAAACGAATTAAAAGAAAGAAATATCAAAAAGCCGAAAAAAACGGTTTTTTGCTGTATGGGCGCGGGCGGGATTGGGGCGCGGTGCCGCGCTCGCGGTTAAGCGCTAGTTTTTTTTTTCACACGTATTATATAAGTCTCAGCTCATCGCCGCGCCCGCCGCCCCCTAGGTCCTTGCGCCCTAGGCTATAGCCTTATTAGCCTGTGGGTAAATCAGGCCCTGGCAGGAACAACGAGCTCAAGGTGACAAAATGTTACCCTCATTCTATACTGGGCCATAATGATAAATGTAGGTACTACAAGGAACTACCCTTGATGAAACAGTAAGCGGCCTGAGAATTAAAATTTTTGCTATAGGGCACTGAGCAGCGTGAAAATACTCTCGAATACACTCAATGGCTTAAATCTGATAATGCAATTTATCAGATTTTTTTGACCCAAATAAGGGGGTAAATAAAAACAGATTACTGACTGGTAGGTATACAAATCCTGGCATCTTCCTTTCCATGTCCCGCTTGTGTTTGGGGTACCTCCAACTGAATTCTTGCCTATAGCCTTGTCTTCATACACCGGTACAGTGCGGCGACTCTGATTAAATGATAAAAAGCAATTCTTCAATACAAATAGTTTTTCCAGTATTTTACACACACCTTTATCTAGGTACAAAGTTTAGGTCTGATAACAAATCACACTAACATGAAAAATTGAACAGAACATGCTAGTTGAAAAATCAATCCAAAATTTTTCTGAGGACTCTTAACAGTGTAGAGAAATGAATATGGAATAGATTGAAAAAAAATCATGAATTTCCTTTAAATAATTATTTATTCAAATATAATAAATTAATACATTAATTTTATTACTTAGATACTTGACACCCATTAAGGATTTGGACTAGTATATTTAAGGGAGGATATTTTTGTGCGCCATTCATAAGCGTCACTCTTAATACTGTTAGTACATTGGACAGCAAGAATCCTCCAACGGCACCAAGGTAGCATGGTATCGGCCACTTCTGCCAGGGTGTATTCCAGTCTAGAGGGATGACAACAGCCCCCACCCATGCCCCATAAATAGCCATCATGGCATTGCTGACTAGCATCTCAGTGATGGTATCTTTATCATATAATTTCAATCCAAACAACAACTGCAGAGATGTTTCCATATTAGTATGAAGTAAAAGAGGAAATACTGTGAGTAAAGTAAGTAGTGATGACAGCATCAAAGTCTCTTCATGACATTCAAGTACGGGCGCGCCGAACAATACGATCCCGACGAAAAACGAGAATTTAACACACAATAGAAACACGAATCCTTTCAACAAATCTCCAGCAGTATTCTTGCTCGCTTTCTTCTTCCCTTGGAATTCATTACTAAGGCCCAAGTAAGATGATTTTAAGAACTCCGCGACGAAAATGAGAACCAAAATATAACAAGACGAACCACTGCCGACGGAGTAAAGAATCCCTCTATAAGATATAAATGTGATGATGCTCGGTAAATAAATGCATGTTATCAAACTAGATATTGTTATTTTTCGCAGTTCCAATTGATCTTTTAAGGGAAACATGTCCTTTTTCTTATTTATTGGCACAAAACATAAAAGTTTCCACAGCTGCGACAGATTTTGTGTTAATTATTTTGACACTGACATTTTAGGCCGCGTTCCGTATTACAAAATAATCGCTCACAGCGCTCACGTCGATATTTTGCGTTCCGAATTAGATATCACGATTATGACAGCTAAGACCTGTCATCAATTCGGAACGCTCGTTATCGCGTTTACAATGCTCACTCGTCACGTGATAACAAAAACATAACCTGCATGAGAGAAATTCGTCGCCCGTTAGGCTCGTCTTTTAAATTTACTTGAATACTCATGGTTAAGAGACTCCAAAGAGATTTCAAAGAACTAATTGAATGTATTTGTGCGACTCCAGCCAGTGAACCTCAGCTGTGAACACACACACACACCCAGACACACTCACACACGCATCAGACATCTGTCATTTTTACTTTGATTTTGACAGCGCTCACGGTGATATTTATTTGGGGCATGGTCGGTGTAATCGCAAGATGACACATGTCATGACGTCATCTATGACGATCCAAGGGACATCGTTAGCGCGCTCACAGTAATTCGGTACGGGTTTATGGACGCTCAAATCGATTACAGCGTAATTCGGAACGCACCCTTAGAGACAGCCGGAACAGCTGACACTTGACATTTCACAAACTGCAATAAAATGGCAATAAAATGATCCGATCATGTATACGTATTTGTACATGCAAGATTGGCAAGAACTTATTTAGTGTTCCTTCAATAGAATTTCTTCAATCAAAATATTTTTTACAATGCGTTCCAGATGGTGACGTGCGGAATACTTAGGCTTCTTTTGCAATTTACAACAATGAGTTAAAAAGATAGGTAAGAAATAAGTAAGTTGTAAAATTTTACGTGGTAAACACATAGTAATATATTATTATTCCAGAGTTTTAATAATTATTATTGGCAACGAAACGATTGTTTTCATACGAAAACACTGAAAAACTTTGTTAAACTAATATTTTTCGTAAATGGCAACTAAACAGAAAACGTCAAAACCATATGTTACGTGGCAACATTTTTCTTCCAAAATCATAATAAATTCTCACTCTCAGTGAAGTGAATGAAGTTTAAAAACGTGATCGATATGACGACACCAACTTTATAAATGAAAGGTGCTGTTGGCCGAGCCACCAGTTGACTGAAGACAGTGAGACGTTCGGCTACAGTGCGAGCCAACGTTCATACACAAATCTCGTATAATAAATAACATATTACAAAACTGTACTCTGTGTCGCAAGTGTTTGGTGTGTCATTGATTACATAAAAAGTAAAAATGCGCTGCCCATTCATAGGATCGTTGAACCAGGCCTTCGTAAAGAATTACGGGGCCACTCTTATGAAACAATACGGAAACTACTGCCCAATCGTTACTCGCGGGTTCCGTTCTCTCGGCGATGATGAGACCAAGTGCCCCTTCATTCAGCAGAACGTGGGAATCTCTGAGGCGCCCAAGGAGATGACTGAGGACATCACGGAGCCCGCGCAGGCGTACCACTACGAGAAGTTCTTCCACGAGCAGATCAGCGCGAAGAAGAGGGACTACTCGTACCGCATCTTCAGGAAGGTGTCGCGGTTAGCTGCGGACGGTGTGTACCCTCAGGCGCTGGAGGGGCCCGACAACCACCGCGTCACCGTCTGGTGCGCCAACGACTACCTCGGCGCGTCCCGCCATCCTGTCGTGCAAGACGCAGCTGTCAACGCCATCAAGTCTTACGGTACTGGAGCAGGAGGAACCAGAAACATAGCTGGAAACTCTCAGATGACTGAGAAACTTGAAGCTGAGATAGCCAACCTGCACAAAAAGCCAGCAGCTTTAATATTTAGTTCATGCTTTGTTGCAAATGATGCAACATTGTCTACATTAGCAAAAATTTTACCGGGCTGTTTAATCTTTTCTGATGCTGGAAACCATGCATCTATGATACAGGGAATTCGAAACAGTCGAGCACCGAAGCAGATATTCAGGCACAATGACCCGAATCACCTGAGAGAGTTGTTATCTCAATCGCCCGAAGGCGTCCCCAAGCTAGTCGTATTTGAGACTGTGCACTCAATGAGTGGAGCTATCTGTCCTTTAGATGAAATGTGTAACATAGCCCACGAGTATGGTGCTCTAACATTTGTTGATGAAGTCCATGCTGTAGGGCTGTACGGGAAGCATGGTGCTGGTATTGGAGAGGAGAGAGGACTCCAGCACAAGATAGATATAGTATCTGGAACATTAGGAAAAGCATTTGGTAATGTTGGGGGCTACATAGCTGGGTCTTCTCTATTGGTGGACACAGTGAGATCTCTGGCTCCCGGCTTCATCTTCACGACGGCGCTGCCGCCACCAGTGCTGGCAGGGTCGTTGGCCGCTATTAGACTCCTCGCGAGCGAGGAGGGCAGGAGCTTGCGAGGGAGGCACCAGGCTATCGTGCGATACTTGAAGCTGTCGCTCCTCGTGGCTGGTCTGCCGCAGATGCCTTCAGTCAGTCACATCGTACCTGTACCGATCACGGGCGCCGACAAGGTCGCAGCCGTGGCGGAGTCCCTGATGAAGCGGGGTCACTACGTGCAAGCCATCAACTACCCAACGGTAGCACGTGGTGAGGAGCGGCTGCGGTTCGCGCCCGGCCCCTACCACACTCCTGAGATGATAGACAGCCTCATCACAGCCCTAACTGAAGCATTCCATGAAAACAATATAAGTTTCAATGAGTTCATGAAGAACGGGACGTGCCGCGAGTGCAGCATGGAGTACAAGGTCGACATCGCTTACGAGGAGCCCTTCAAGTACTCGTATACGCAAGTTGCGTAGTTTGACCTTGGCATGTCCGTATATCGACCATGACATTGGGCGCTTGTTATGTATAATTTAAAAAATAATGAAGCTAAGCTAAAAAATGTATGTTTATATTTTGTTGTGGTTCATGTTAGGTTGAAAATTAAACGTGGTATCATGGAGCTCAGTCATTTTATTTAATCCCAGTACTTGATGACGCCGTCCCAGCCTGCTGTGAGCAGTTTGCTGGGTTCGTGAGGGTGCCAGAGAGTGGTGATGCAGACGCCATCGTGCGCCTTCCATTTCTTGTACAGTTTCGTGGTCTTCCAGTCCCATATGTAGCACTTGCCGTCCGCGTCGCCGGACACGAGGTAGCTGTAACAAACATACGATGTTATGTAATAAGAATAACAGTAGACATAAGACTTGTTTTTTCCTATTCTTACGATATGTCCGCCTAAAATGCTAACAAACATTGAAGAAAAAAAATAAGAAGAAAGAGAGAGAGAGTGAGCTAAGTGAAAAAAAATGCCAAAACATCCTGCTTTAGAAGTTAGTAATAAATCATTCATTAGAAATGGACTACCCAAATTAGAGGAAATCCCCATCAACAATTTATTTTCGTAATAGGTAACTGTTAATGATAACTGCATGACTCAGCACTCAAAATAAAATGCAGAACGGTAGTAAGGGTACCTAATTAGTTCATTGTTGCATTTCCTCCTAAGTAATCGAATGTTAGCTTGTCAACAAAAAATATACCGTTACACGTGGTTAATAGGATTCTTATTTGCTCACAATTTCTACGAGGCTGTTGCTAACTAGAAAAATTATAACAACAGGTAAATACTAAATCATGACTCTTGAACATCAAGTTTGTCCTACAGATTAGGAACGTGCAAATCAAAGTCGATGTATTGCTCAAAGTAGTAAAACGACTTTAGTTATTGCAATGACGTTACGTTTGTGTTTGTATCACCTGCTATCTAGCTAATGTAATATTCTGGATAACAACAACAATATTGATATGGAGTGGGACTTATCACGATTATGCATTAGGTACGTCGTAGGCACCTACACTTACCCACTTAATTAAGTCTGATAAATATCAAGGTAATTGCAAGCCCTTAATAACATTAGATAATAAACCAACTAATTCCTTTCCCTTTGTGCTTCGTTGTAGTCAAGCCAAATTCATTCATCGTTTTCAGACATGCGCAACGACTGCATATTTCAGAGTGGCTCCACGCATTTGACCTTCGTAAATGACATAACCGGTCAATGTTTCATGCGTCTAGTCTAGGAAACCAATTTTGTAATGCAGTTGAGTTTACATTAAAACTTCCGTCATAATCATCCAATAAGCCTTTGCGAAGTAATTTAGAGTTGACTCGAACGCGCGAGTTCCTAGAGTAGAGACCACGTACAGTGCGATCAAATTATCTTGGCAGCTCTGAACATAGGCTTTGCGAAATTTTACGCATGTAAACTTGAGAATAAAACTGTTATTGCCAGATATACCAATACTTAAACGATCAGAAAATATCTAATTTAAACAGTGAGAAATACAAATAAAATAAATATCATAACACTTTTATACATTCGTTGTAACAAAATGACCTGCACGAAGTTCGGAGCTGCCAAGATAATTTGATCGCACTGTATCGCCGGTGGAATCGCCAGGGTAGCCCGCGAAATTCAATTGCCGGCCAGAGTCAAGCTGTATGTTGTAAAAATTATTCACGGGCCTTAAGGCGACATTACCTGCCCGCGACCTTGAGCGCGCGTTTAACTCATCGCCTAAACAAATAAGGTTGAAAATGGCGATGCGTTTGATTCTCGTGACTGCCAGAATGAACGATAGTTTGCAGATTTAATTTATTAAAAAAAAAAATACGCTGTAATGTTAAAATATTTTTACATATGTCTTTAGTTGGTTAAATTTCCTTTCTGATAGTAAAAAAAAATATAACAGTTGTCACTCAAAATATTGAGCATTTCGAGACGAAAAAGTTTTTTCGTGTGATTTTTTTGTGATTTTGTGATTTATTTTTTCGAGGTTCTTGATTACTTTTAGGAAATATTTTTGCATAAGTCTTTTACCTACACATTTGACTACACACTGTATTTTTTTTGGAATTGTAATAAGTAGCAATACGGCTAACTCTGCGACGAAAAACAGGTCGTTTTTACGGTGCCCCTTTGACAGCGCCTTAAGCGCAGGATGGGAAGCCGCCCAAGAAGATGTAGGAACCGACGTCCTTTAAAAACTGGCTGGGACAGAGTGGATTCGGAAGGTCTTCTATTTAGCAGTGGAATGCGACAGGCTGCGTTGATTACAATCAATGTACAATTAGGAGCTCATGGCTAAATAATGACAGCCGCTCGGATCAATGTGCATGCTTAGATTGGTCTGTAAATGGGTGACCAGACCATCCGTTACACACCGAGTTCAGTGCCTCGGAAAACGAGTTAAGCCGTTGGTCCCAGCTGTCAATTGTAAATCTTTGACAGTGTAACAATGTAACGATACATTACAGGTAGTCAATGGCCCGAAAGTCTGACAACCAGACTTGCCAAGGGATATCGTATTCCCCACTCCCCAGTACTAAGTGGGTTGTGGTGTCGCCCCATGTAGGTAAAATACTGGTTTTCATCTGCATCGAAATAGGCTGGAACCCCAACATACAGTTGGGACAAGGCTATGCATAATGCAGATGATGACTTGTACAATTTGATACTGAATAAAATATTGTTTTAGCAAACAAACTAACTTAAAACTATACCAAATAATAGAAGCGACGGAATCGTCGGCGTCGTTTTGGCCTCGGGGCCAAGGTTCTACCCATTTGTTTGCATACTTTCGGTGTAATGTTATGACGCGTTTCGTATATGGTTAGCATTAGCATTTCATCAATGTAAGCAGCTGTAATTTGTTAGAGTTCGGTTAGATATAATTTGCATAGAAAGAAACTAATCCTCCTAATGTATTTTATGTAGGTATTGTATTAAGTATGTAGTCATTAGTAATTTTGTTTTAAAGAGTTTTTCAGGAACAGTTCGGATTCGGAAATTTCGGGATTGATGGCAATAGAGATGATGAGATTGATGGTATAGAGTTCAAACATATCTGGCGAAATCTCGAACTCTCGAGCTCTTCTTTCCGAGGGTCCTACTTGGTATCGTTTTGTCTATCTACGCAAATTCTCGATCACTACAAAAATGCCATGACAATGATGAATTTTGCAATTTTTATTTGAGCGAGTAATTAATCATGTTTACTTTTATATAATGCTGATACTAATGTTATTGCATAATCAATAAGTGCGAAATTGAAATAGCATTTACTTATATGTTTAAGTTGAATGCGACAAGGTAGCCCGCGAAATTTGAATTATTTTACGATGTTTGATTAAAATCACCAATACAACCCTCTCAGTTTTTCATCAAATAGGGTGACTATTTGATGAAAAACTGAGAGGGTTGTGTGAGGACCAACAGAAAAGCACCGATCTTTAGACTTTTTTTTATATTTCATACTAGCTGTTACCCACAGCTTCGTTCGCGTGTAAAATTATATAGGTACTAAAACCTTCCTCGAGAACCACTCTATCGATTGGTGAAAACAGCATGATAATCGGTGCAGTAATTTTTGAGTTTATCGCGAACAGACAGACAGCAGACAGACGCGGCGGAGGATTTATAATATGTAGTGATGACATTTATGACATTCGTGATCGGTCTCCGGCCCCCTCTAACGTGACCTGTAACAAGGAATATCCTACTCTAGTTACCTATGGGGACCCCAGTCCTATTAGTGCAGGTGTCACGAACGATATGGGAATACAAATGCACGGTTTTCGGCACAGGCGAACTAATGGATGGCTCTTTATGGTAGTAAACCATTCTTGGGACAAAGAGACATAAGGTGCGTACAGATTTTGTAACATGTTATATAACTTGTTAGCAAGTTATATAACGTTTTATTTACCAACCCGCACTGGGCACGCGTTGTGGATTATAAGCCCATCCCTCTCCTAGAGAGGAGGCCTGAGTTCCTGCAGTGGGAACATTATAGGCTGATGATGATATAACATATTTTAGTAACATGCCATTCAGCTTCCACAGTACTGAAATGTTGAACTGAATATTATATAACGTCTTTAAAACTTGTTGTGTTATAAGATCTGTACGCACCTTTATAGAACAAGACAGGACGTTAGCTGTGCTACCTACTAACTGATAGTATCTGTAGGTCCTCGGGAATTGCGGGACGGAGAAGGAACCAAAGACCAAAGAAAAATTGGATGGAGTTAATAATAGTGTAACGAGTGCCGAACCAAACCACAAGGTCAGAAAAATACGATCCTTTCGAGTTTTCACATTCGTCAGGATATTTCCTACCAAGAAACTGACAAAGTTTGATACGCGAAGACCAAATTAAAATAAGTACTTATCCTTCATCAACTACGGATATGTTACCAATTTGATATGAGTTAACGACCTTTTATGAACTTGTGAACAGACCTGAATTATTTACAACTTCTTGTTTTGAGACCTTACATGTCAATGACCTTTTACATTTAATGTGCTCTACAATACAATAACATATTTTTATAGGTATTCATATTCAAATAATAATCAATCAAAACGGTTTGATTTAATTTTCAAACCATGTGGCAAGTGATACTGATCAATTGCTATTCAAAATCAATTAAATAAAAAAACAATAAGCATTGGAAGTCAAACTAGAGATAAACTTGAAAATAAAATTATTAATTATCTATGTACTTACCAAGATATTTTTGTTTTGGTAATAAAGTAGGTAGGTTTTGGAATACCTATCTGATAGGGTGATCAGATTTTGAAAAAATACTATTTTCATATTTTTTAGTTATTGACTGCGCCAGTCTTTTGGGCACATTACCAGCCTGCAGCGTTGAAGAGGAATTTTGTGATGCCCTTTATAGAAATAATAAAAATAAAAATGGAAAACACAAAAAAAAATGTTTACTATAAATATACCTATTAGAATTGAAGCGGATTTATGATAAAGTTTTAAAATTATTGACTTCTCTCTTGAAAAACAATGATAAACGACAAGAATTTGTACGTCTTAACTTTTATTATCTTCATAAAAACCAGATTTAGCCAGTTACTTTAATCTTACGGGATGTTTTTCATATTTATACTGTTAAAAAATGTGTTATGTTATGAATGTTATGATAAACATCACATGATAAAAAGTTATGTTATAACAAATGACACTATCAAGAAACCATCAATGGAAAAAACTACGAGATAAACGGATATGCTTAAAAATAAAGTGAACTATGAAACCAGGTGATAGGTCATCATCATCATCATTTCAGCCAAAAGACGTCCACTGCTGAACATAGGCCTCCCCCAGGCGTCGCCACATTGACCGGTCCCGTGCGTCTCTCATCCAGCGGTTTCCTGCAACCTTGACCAGGTCATCGGTCCACCTATAAGTGGGAGGCCTTCCAGCGCAACGTCTTCCGGTTCGCGGTCGCCATTCCAGAACTTTTCGGCCCCATCGGCCATCCGTTCTGCGAGCAATGTGCCCTGCCCATTGCCACTTAAGTCTGGCGATTCTTCGGGCTACGTCGGTAACCTTGGTTCTCAAGCGGATGTCCTCATTTCTGATTCGATCACGCAAGGAAACTCCGAGCATAGCCCTCTCCATTGCCCTTTGGGTGACTTTGAGCTTTCTGATGAGGCCCATTGTGAGCGACCACGTTTCGGTCCCGTATGTAATCACTGGCAACACACATTGGTCATAGACTTTCGGTGATAGGTACTTAAGTATTATTTTGATACGTATCTGGCTCACAGATAGGACAGAGAACCTAAATTGAACAAGCGCCCTTAGTAAGTTTCCGTTTCAGTAATTCGGATTTTCAGTAATTTGGATTGGACCTGAGTGAAAAGACCATTAACCGCTTGGAGGTCCGTTAAACGAATGAAATGGGGCCAATTCCGCCGGAAAAAATAGATAAATGTAGCATAAACTATCGCTTGAAGAGAAGTAAGGAAGGTCAAGAGGAACACCTAATAATAGGACTTCCTAGGCTAGACTGGTAGTAGTTTCATACAAGCCCACGCTTGGCTTGCCCTTATAAAAGTTTCTGAACAGTCTGGTCGCCCCGTATTGTTAGCCTCTAGGCACCCAATTAAATAGAACAATCTAGCCTAGAAACATAAAGTAGGTACCTACATAAGTAGGTATGTTATCACACGTTATCTTTACAAATATGTGTGCGGTAATCCGTCAACAATTATCTATTCCGCTAGACAACAATCGATCACTATTTTGACAATAGTAGAAGACATAATCTGATACCCTAATCAATACTTGAATGACTAAATAAAAGCGCTCCATTGGATTTTGATCTTTCGGCTTAGCGGTCAGAGCAGAAATTTTAAAACTGGTGAGAAACCAACAAAATGTGTCACGCTTAAGATTACTGATTCTGTTACCAACTAATATCTAAAGGTTCCAAATCCATTGATAAAATTCACTATCAAAGAATAATATAAATCCGTTATCACGAGGATGCTTCAAATAAATAAATAAATGCTAAGAAAATTTAAAGATAAAATGAGCTAAGTAGAACAACCAATTTATTAAGATACGACGAACCTTGCGTCAGTGACGTACTCAAACCAGTTATTTTCAGGAAAAGGAAACAATTTTATGAGAACGTTCATAACCTTTGTAACTCAAATACTAGTGTGTTAATTTGCTTTTAATACCCTGATAAGTTTTTAGTTACAAAAAAACACGCGATGAACCAAATAAACATTGGTTGCTTTTTGACCTTTTCGATTAGAAATCAAGAAGAAGAAAAGATTAGGCATTATACACATGGTAACAACCAAATTAGATATCGAGTAAGTAATGTATTTTTCTACTGCTGAGCTAGCAACAACAAATACAATAAGCGATCCCCCCAACCAAGAACTCGGTAATGTGCTATTATGGGTTTTATGCTGTTATGTCAAATTCGGCATCTGTAGACTGGAATACACCTTAGAATTTTTTTTCAGATTTTTCCTAATCATATGTATAAAGAAATCATGACACACGTGTTTATTGTTGGGAAATAAGGCACAATAAAATTCCGGAAATAAACATGTTATAGATCTGTACGGAAAAAACTATTTATATTTTATTTTGGTAAGTAGCGAATACCGGGTTATTGGCGTAAATAATTTTCATGAAGTTTTTGGTAAACGTGTTTATGAAGTTATTGTTGAATTAATTTTAAAATACGTATTCCGTAATACGCACTAACAATGTTATTTAAGATTGGTGTTTGCTCATTAATGTACGTAATATTTCAATACGGTCAATTTATTTCAAATTTCAATACACCTAGCTCTGTTCTGGATATTACTGTTTTTGTCTAGCCGCGCAATAGTTTGCAAAGCGCAATTGTCTCTTTCTTTTGATAGCTATTAGACAGTAATAGATATATGCCACGCCCCCAATAAGTGTCCTTGATCGTCGGCCCGGTGCGTAAAGTTTGTTTACGTAAACAGTTGCATTCAGATCTCTGGAATTGCACGCAGATATTTGCGTCACGCTCGTATAGCAACCTTAGATTTATCTGAACCGAATATTACAAAGGAAAACCAATCAAGATCAAACATAACAAGAACAATAAGTAGCCAAGAATATGTAGATGACACGTTAAAACCAGATGAAACTTCAGAAATTAATCACAATGAAACATTGACCGGTACAACTTTAAATGATTGCTCACATGCCAAGGAAGTTGTAACCGACAATGAGGATAGTTCAAGCATAATGCGGGAAATTAGTAGCGAAGAAGAAAACAATGAAACTTTAAGACCAGAAGAGCAGTCAGAAAGTAACAATGACACAACATTGACCGGTAGAACTTTAAATGATTGCTCACATGCTAAGGAAGTTGTAACCGACATTGAGGATAGTCCAAGCATAATGCGGGGAATTAGTAGCGGAACAGAAAACAATGCAACTTTAAGACCAGAAGAGCAGTCAGAAAGTAGCAATGACACAACAAAGAGCGGTAGAACTTCAAGTGATTGCTTACATATGGAGGCAGTAGAAAGCGAAAAAAAACTGACTAGGAAACGCAAGCAGAATAGAACTGAGTGGCGTAGTAAGAAAAATAAAATCCTCAAAAATTCTGGCAAAGCTTACGAAGGGTGCAATTCCAAAAAAAAATATCCTGAAAAAACTATAGGCTCCCCATGTGCGTGTAAAAAGGGTTGTAGCCAAAAATTCAGTCCGGCAGAAAGACAAGCTATATTTGACAAATTTTATAGTCTGGCAAATCGTGAACATCAGTGGTTGTATATCAGTAGATATGTCCAAGCACAAAGTATTAAACGAATGACGTTAGACCGTAAAAACAATCGCACACAAACTTTGAATTATTTTTTCTCTAATTCAAACGATGTAAAAATTCCTGTGTGTAAAAATTTTTTTTTGAATACGTTACAAATCGGAGAATATGTGGTTTATACAGCAATGGAAAAAGTTATGAAAGCAGACGAAGGACTTCAGGATAAACGGGGAAAACATGATAATAGGCCTAACAAAATGAATACTATGACAGAAACCACTATTAAAACGCACATTGAATTATTTCCTAAAGTACAGTCGCACTATACGAGAGCGACTTCAAACCGAGAATATCTTTCAGAAAACTTGAATATTTCAAAAATGTATCGCTTTTATACTGCCTGGTTTACAGAACAAAATTACGCTGATATTGTAATGGCAACAAAACGACAATACGAAACAGTTTTTAACTCCCAATATAACTACTCATTTTTCAAACCCAAAAAAGACCAGTGCCTTTCATGCTCCATTTATGAACAATCAGACGACACGATGAAAGCCACCCTTGAGGAAAAACAAAGACTCCATTTACAGAGAAAAGAAAAAGTAAGATCAATAAAAAAAGAAGAAATAGAGACAGCTGACAGAAGTAATATGACAGTAGCAATATTTGATTTGCAAAAAGTATTGAGTGTGCCTCAATCTGAAGTAGGCGTATTTCATTACAAAAGAAAATATCCATGCTACAATTTTACCGTTTTTGATGCAGTACGAAAAATAGGATATTGTTATGTATGGCACTACCAAATCGCTAAAAGAGGTAGTTCTGAAATAGGAAGCGCTTTGTTATCTTTTTTTAAAACTGAACGTGAGAAAGGCATAACAAAGTTTTCACTATATTCGGATGGATGTTATGGACAGAACAAAAATCGATATATTTTCGCCCTTTATGTATATGCTGCTAAACTTTTTGGTATTACCATAACCCATCGTTTTTTTGAAACTGGACATAGTCAAAATGAAGGAGATTCCATGCATGCATGCATAGAGAAAAACTTAAAAAATAAAGTTTTATATACCCCTGACCAAATTTATAGCATTATTTTAAATTCAAAGATAACTGGCGAAAAATATCGTATGAACTCAGACCAACAAAAAAAGGAAGACGACGCGCCACGAACATCAAAAGTGAAGCCACCTTTTTATCTATGTGTGTAGACAATGTCTCGTGAAGTCGTGACGTTCTAGGAGAAATGCGTGTGGTTTTAGTGTAGGTGTGTGCGTGAGCTTGTATGTTTACTTGCTATAGGCGTGTGGTTTTGTGGCTTCACTGTTGGTGTTCGCGGCGCGCCGTCTTTCTTTTTTTCTTGGTCTGAGCGTATGAAAGAATTAGAGCAGTCTGAAATTTACGACTTAAAACCACTCGTAGAAGACAAGTATTGGCGGTGTGATAAAGACAGAAATGTAATCCGCTGGGCTGACGTCATGGAGGTAACCGTGGTCGATTCACAAGAAAATAAGTTGCTTTTCAAATATAATTTTGAAGACACTTATTCAGAGCTTGATATAAACATCATTCCCTCTACCTCAGCTAGACGAAGAGGACGAAAGCGTACGAGTACGCAAGACGCAGCTGTATATAATATGGATAATGTGCAGTTGCAACGTGCATACCACCAACGTATACCGATAAGCAAAGCTTTGTACACAGACCTTTTGAGTTTATGTAGAAGTGGAGCCATTCCACAGAGTTACCATTATTTTTACCAATCCTTATCCTGTTCTGAAGTGGAAAGCGAAAATATCTCTGAAGAAGAGCTACTTTGATGAGTTTATGTAGCTCAAAGTTGATTGCAGGATTTGATTTATTGAATTCTTTTTATTAATAAATGTTAGCATAAAATTAAAGTGTTAAATTTAATTCTGTTGTTTAATAAATATTACTAATAATCGAAGTATTGTATTTCTTTCGTTTATTACCTTCTTAAATTACATTTAAATATAACGAAAAAAAATCGGTATTGACTGGTAACGATAACACTGGTTTTCTAATTTTCATCGTAATAATAATGTTATTTATCAATAACGTTTTACAAATTATTAGAAATCACCACAATAACTCCGTAAAAACACGTTACATATCAGCCCTACAATAAAAAATAACGCCGTAGAAGTCCATAACACAATGTTATGAAATATTTTATTTGACAAATTTTCGGCAATAATCCCGTAATTACTATTACTGTAATATTTGATGTAAACAATTTTAGGTATTATTTGTTTTCATAAATTACTAGGTTTTGACTAAACGGGATTTCATAATAATGGTACAGTTATATTAAGCAAAAAAATACCTTTCATTTAATACATCAATGACTTCAATAGTCCCACTTGATGTAAAGATATTTGATAAAATCAGTAAATCTTTTCTCCTGTAAAATTTTGATTTTTCGATTACCGGGTTATTGGTTGGGAGCGTCGGTATACTTATAACAGGTGTTATTACTCCTGTTATATACCTTTCTTATTGTATTATCATCATATTATCATCTTATCTTGGCAAGAATATTGATTATGTAATAACATAATCAATATTCTTGCCAAGAACTTTAATGGTTTCAGGAAAACGACATCCGCATACAAATGGATTTCCTTAACCTTTGGAGCATCTGTTGGACTTAGATCTGACAAAATGATTAAATATGGAATTATGACCACGATAAAAAAAAACTGTTACACGCGCTCTACCTACCTACGTAAGTACTTGAAAATAACTGCAGTAATAAAGTCATTAACTTTACATATTACTACAATAACACTATCGCTGTAATTATTTTACATAATTACTCGATCACGTTCCTTGCAGTAAACTGTTAGTGCTTGGCCAGACTGGCAGCGCGGCGCGGGGAGCGGCGCGAGTGCGGGAACGCGCGCGATTTGCCTGTCCGCACTGGACCGCGATTTCGTTCCGGGCGTTGTCGCGTTCAACTGTTTGTCCAGTGTTTGTCAAAATATAATATGGATGACGAAGACTTGTTTTTATTGGGAAATTCTTACTTTAAATGGCAAATGCTAAAAGTGAAAAATGGAGTTAATAAAATTAATTTAACCAGAGAAAATGAAGGAGAATTTTACACACTGTATGAAAGATTGCGAGAGCAACCTCGAAAGTTTTTTGAATATAGGATACGTTTGACTACATATTACAAAATATAGAAAATTATATTATAAAAAAAATAACAAGTTTCGCCGAAGCAAAAAAAAATCAAACAATTTTTTGGTAAGAATTTTAAAATTCGGTTATTTTAATTAATTGAATACTTCTATAAATAATTATAAATAATTGGATTAATTTCTTAAGCTTTAACTTATCAAAGTTAAGGCTAAATAAATAAATCCAATTTATCTGGTTATCTGGCGCAGACTAAAGTTTGAGATACGCCGCTCCCGCGCGGTTTATCGCTTGCCGCCCCGCGCACTCACTGCGGCCACTTGTATGAACGAGCTATGGCACGAGTTGCCCGCTTGCTCCCCGCGGAATGTAGCCCGCGCCGCTTCCCGCGCCCGCGTGCCCACTACGGACACTCCAATGAAGTTCCATACGTTTAAGTTTGTCGCGCCGCGCCCGCCCCGCGCCCGCGTTTGCAGTCTGGCCAAGCACTTAGGTTGGAGATATTGAATATTTTTTGTAAATAAAACATTATAAATAACAAATATCACGCCTGTAATCCTTGAAAGGTTAGGCCATTAGCCCACATTTCACTAGTAATGTTTAAGTCCCATGTAATAGGGGTGAGCCTATTTCCACCAACCGGGAACAATACAAGTTTCCGTGGCTGCTACGTGTCATGAAATTGACCAGTAATCAGCTGCCTACTAATACTTATCCTATTTCTCTAATCTACATCACTTTACATAAGCATTAGTATCACAGCATTGAAGGCGCATGATTACTTTTTGTTACCTGTAAATATGTCACTTAAGTGCCTCACTTAATAAATAAATAAAAACATATCGAACAGTACTTAATCTCTTTTTTCCTCCTAGACCGTGTATGACAGGTATTAGTTGTCGACTTATTTGTAAATTAGTTGACATCGTTTTCCCTGTTGCCTATCCTACTTCTGATGACATAACAAGTAACATACAGGATGAAAGCAAGCAAACCATCATATTTACACGACTTGCTCGCAAAAGCAGGAAATATGTTTGAATTAGACACAAATCAAGTAAGTAAGCTATATATTCAACAAGACAGTGTTAGAATAACATCCTGGACACTTCAGTGAAGAGCTACTACTGCTGAATAAGATCATATTTCCGTGAAACCTTCAAATATGCATTTACACGACTATGTGCAGTCAAATAATGTATTTGCATTTGATTAGCAGAGTTGAATTACAGTAAAATGAACGATTTGCGACTATTTGTGGTCTGATCTCAGATCAATCTCATCTTAGATTTGAACAAAGAGTTTTAAAACTAGATACTTAAAATTTTAAACATGTGAAAAACTTAAATTAGTTAATTAAACAACGCAATTAAGTTATTTTTGCCGAGAACTGAAAATATATTTTTGTCTAGAGAGGCAAAAACATCTCAGAATTTTAAAATAATTTAAAAACATACTAAATTAGTATTTTAACAAAAACAAAAAATGCTTCCTAAAATGATACGAAGCGTTCTCATTTAGAATGACCTTAATGAGTTTTGATCTTTATAATCAAATATAACTACAATATTGTAAGCTAAGCCGATATATATATTTATGTATTTTTTCATTTAGCAAGCATACCACATATTATTTTGATTAAGTACATGTTTGAACAGACAGACAAAAAATTCTATGTGTCACTAGTCTAGACACTTAGCAACAAAATACCCAAGAAACTAGACTGTTTTTATCCAGCATTTTGGCTACAAATCTGAAAAGCTATACCAAAAAAAATATGCTGGTACACCCAAAAATGCTCAACAAGGGCTTATTTTAACGCCACAGCCGGAACACACTTGAGACTAAAATGTTACTTCCGTAGGTAGGTAAACCAATAATCCAATTCTGGTATTATGTTGGTCAATCGGTCATTGCCCTAGAGAACTCGGTTTCATTTAAGTCATAAATAAGTCGTAAAAGAAGTTTACGACAAGTCCGACATAATTTAGATTGCCATCGACACGCTATCGCTAAGAAGGTGTTAAAATTGTTCATGTGTCATGAACTCATCACCTTCTCTTGCAGTTATCCCAATTTATATGGCGTCGGCGCAGCATGTCTTCTTCATCCATACTTAACTTTCTCATACATAAGACACCTTCTTTCTTACCATATCATTCTTAACACAGTCCATCCATCGTTTCTTCGGTCTTCCTCTACTCAATACCCTACCCATGCACATTCATACTCAAAACTTTTCTCACGAAATTTTCTTAATTCCTCCGGATCACATGTTCATACCTCGAAAACCGCTTATTACCACACAACTTTTCAGTCACCGTCGCCACTTTCAGACTTCCCTTGCGTACTCATTTCTTATTTGATCCATTCGCGTAACACCACACATCCCCCTAAGCATTCGCATCTTTAGCCACATGCAAATGCTTCTCATTAATCTCTTTTGTGTTTTCCATTCGTGGATGGATCAAAAATTATGCTCACAGATTTAAATCCGATTAGCATTTTAAATTTTTACTGTCTTGATTCTGCGCGAAATTGTTCAGCATCTATTTAAAGATACCGGCCCAGTGACATGTTTACAAACGTAGTAATTATATCCTTGAACCCAGAACTAGTTTATACTGCGTTACAGACAGATAGAACTATCGGACGGCTTAAGACGGCTTTGAAGATACGCCTCTGCTGATACCGTAGTGGAAAAACCCAAATGCGTTACATAAGATCTCACTTGTATAAATAAAACCATAGAAATTCGACAAAAGAATCAATGTAATTATGAAGACGTTTTCATTGAAAATAGCTCTTAATTAGAACATCAAATATTTTCGTATCGTTCAGAATAAATTATATTTGTGTTAGTGTTTTTAAGAGTTTCAGCCGTTTTAAGCGGCCACATTATTTGGATTCACGCCTGACTTACGTACCGAATCCCTACGTTGTTGCCAAGAATAACGTACCCGAAATACAATACTGGTTATAACCAAAACAGTGGCAAAGGTCGGTCGTCGCGGCCATAGATTACAAAACATTTACGGACTGAGTGACAAATCAATTGGACACGATAGGAAAATTTTAATGAATGCTTCCTCACATCATCATCGTCATCATCAACTTCTACAATTAGTCTTTTTCAACAGAACGAAGGAAAGGCTTCCCTTTTCACACCTCAATTAAATTAAGCACATTGGTACATGCATGGTCTACCAATGAGCAAAATTTAGTTTAGGTGGCTTGGATTAGGTAGGACGTCAGGAACTCAGGACATGGGACTTTATCCCTGTGTTAACCAAAACCTGTAGCGAATTAGCGATATCAATCGATCTCTTCTCATTTTACAAAATATCATCACTACATCGCACTCTATCTGTATATCATCTCTATCATCACTATATCTGTCTGTCCGCGATAAACTCAAAAACTACAGCACCGATTTTCATGCTGTTTTCACCAATGGATAGAGTGGTTCTCGAGGAAGGTTTTAGTATATAATTACCATGTGGGCGAAACCGTGGGCATCAGCTAGGTAATTATAAGTAAATTATGTAAAAGTTTCCTTCACAAAGTCATCAACCAAACAAAGTACAGTACATCAAACTAAACTACTATGCAAAAATTATTGCTGGGAAACGACTGGGACTGGGAAATACTTGTGTGTGGTTCACTTTGATGTCAAAACAGAAAATACTACAACAAAAGAAAGGTCTAAAACAGCCAGGTCACGAATCTGTCCTAGATATCCGACCTCCTACGAGGCAGTTGAGGGAGGGCTACTTTTAGGTACTTCAAGTGGCTATGCAAAAGGTAACACACGCTCACAAACATACGACTCACAATATTAGGGTCAAACAGCAAAGCTATACTTAATTGAAACTTGACACCAATGTTAAACTAAGTAGCAACATTGAATGTGGAAGCTATCGATCGAAGACTTTCAACCTTTCTTACAAGTATAACATGTTTCAGTTTCGTTTGGACTACCTTTAACTTTTGATTTTGATATGATGAGTTTATTTTGAAGCTTAACTTTTTACTCTCTCAAGAACCGGATCAGACTCCCAGCAACATTTTGGACATCATTGGACGGTTGAAGAGTATGTTTTCCTAACAAGCATTCCAGATTCCAGCATGATTTACACAGATACATACACTGGATACATTACTGTGTGTTTGTACATATTTCTACTTTGACACAGAAAATAAATAGTAAGAAGCACACTGTGTTGCTTTATATCACCATACGAGCATGAAAGAATCGATTTATTTGTGCTATCTACATAGAGTATACATTGTTACTGAAAAGCTTAACTTATCGGTCATAGTTTACATTGTTTTACTAATCATGCCCATATAATAATTTATTTGGGGTCTCTATTACTCGCAATCTCACTAGTTACTCGCTATCCATATCATCTTTCTTACAGTCCATTCATGGTTTCTTTAGTAAAATTCCCTACTTTTATGGCCGTCTATTTCATACACAGAACTTTCCTATAACGACATATTCCTCATTCCTATGCATCACTTGCTCACACCATGACAACCGATTACCACACAATTGTTCAGTTACTGGTGCAACTTACAACCTTCCATTGTGTTACTGGCGATTCATTTAGCATCATTCTACATCTCTTCGCTTCTCTTTACTACAAAATTAACGTGAAATTATTTTTCTTTATCTCCAGAGCGTAAAAAGACCTCTTTGTTTGTATTCAAAGCATGCCATTTAACAAACTTGTAAGTTGTAACATAGTAACTGACCCAGTATTATCTAAGACATGTTTTTATTGTCTGAATTCAGATTGGATTAGAAAGAACTTCTGCCAAGTTCTTTCTAATCTAATCTGAATATGGGTTTGATAAGGAATCACGCGCGTGTTTACTGCTCAAAGTCTATAGAACTGTTTGATAATAATGATCGACTGCGATTGAGCTGATCGGAAGTTTTTCTTTTACAACCGTAATCTGTTTAATAAAAATCTTAATTCACACATGTACTGAAATACAACGCAGTGTCACTAAGGGACTCATCATCTGCCCATCCTTTTCTGAATTATGTGGAGGTCAGTTTCCACTGTTATAATCGCATGCAACTGAATGCAAGTATTTTACGTGAAATAACTGCCTATCTGATCTCCACAACCCAGTTAGTACTGGGTAATACGATACCCCTTAGTAAGACTGGTTGTCAGAATGAGCGCAAAAGAATGATTTAAAAATGAAACCCTCTGACAACAAGAATGGAAGATAATACGAAGGTTCGCCATTTTAGCCGTTGGAAAACACATGTGGTGTATGGCTTGAAGAGGTTTTATTATGCCCTCAACCTGTGTCAAACGGGGGTCATTCAATAGCACATTATGTATGACGCATCTAAAGGGGGATGTGACCTACGACATACGATATTACATTAACATCCAATGCATCATCATGTATTCTTGTATCTATCAAATTCTCATCCTCGTCTTATATATCAAAAGTCACGTAGAACTAAGTTATATTCTATGTAGATACAGTCAAAGCAAATCTGGTACTTTCTATAATTATTTTTAGATAATACATGACATAATTATTATTGTTTTGCAAACTGAACTTTAAAAGCGTAAACTAATCATGACACAAACCAAAACATGTCTAGGCACGGGACATCAGCAGTTATGTATTACATAAAGATAAGATAACAAAATATTGTTAATAACTTAAAGTACTAACTGATGGTAACTAAAAGTGAACCATGATAAACAGTTTCCGCGTGTAGCGTTGTTGCTGTAATTCTTCCTGATATTTAAGTTATGGGTCATAACGTGCAAAATACGATTAACTAACTGATTTGATATGTCAAATCGATTCCATCTCTCATCAATTACTTTTTCATTCTTGAATCTCAACATTCTCATCTCCGCTACATGCAATCGCAACATTTACAAAAATACAGTGACTTGATTTCAAGCACAGATTTCAGACTACAACTGCAAGTCATGAACAAGTCACGTTTATCATAAAACTTTGCAAAAGGTATGATGCAGTAGGGCCGGTTATTGCACAATAGATATGAAATAAAACAACAAAACGATTAGTTTTTTTTTTTTTTAGAATTGGAATATTTCCATATTAGGGTTTTTAAGACCAAAGGACCAAATGCTAATGAGACTTTTTAGAGTAAGAATTCCATATTCAGGAATGTGTAAAGACAGGATGACTTTCTCGAGCTGAGACTCGATTAAAGTCACACCCGGATTTGTAATAATATTTTTGACTGAAGCCCGCGGCATCGCCTTCGTGGATGTCAGTTATCGTGACCGATGTCGGTTATCGCGACCAAAAGTAATCTTTTCACCCCCCTTTTCAAACCCCTTTTTTTTTTTTTTTTGGTGGGTGGAAAATCATCGAATGACCCCCCCCGCTCTTGGGCAGAGCGAATGGGAGTGTCAGACTTCTACTGACTAAAAACCGAACCCATGTTCCTTCTTTGCCCTTGCGCCGAGGCCACGTAATCTATACTCCATTTACTATAGCATTAGACAGAAGTTAAAAAAGGCTCTTTTAGGTGCACACTTTGTAAATAAAATACAATAAACACTATTACAGTCAAGATTGAAGTGGAGTTAAATATAATCAATTTAATTAACAGCTATCACACTTAATTGTACTTATTTAACCTGTTTACCTTGCGAAAGTACAAGGCGTTCATTTAATATTATTTAATTTTTACATGAAATAATGTCGTGTCAATGTTTAAAATCTAAAAGAAGCAGGGATGGATGGTCCCGGGAACGTTTTGTCACTATAACTCAACCAAATCTAAAATATTACCTATTCTCTACAAAAGTTGTGACAGCACGTGTTCTTTAATTTTGTCGGTTTATGATACCATCCTGCAGTTGTCAATTGTCAATGTCATACTGTTATTCACTTGTGGATACTTGTGAATGCTACGCCGTTTCTCGTTGTTGTTTTTGGATTTTCGTGGTTTAGTTGTTATTTGTTACTGTTTTTCTATTGTTATTGTTTTGTTATCGTTATTAGTGTTAGTTTTGTGTTGTTCGTACAAAACGGTACGTTTTGTGTTGTACGCTATGGACACGGACGATCCCGGTGCAGGCCCGAGTGGCTTGCAAGCGCAACATGTACGCTCTGAGACTGCTGGTAACGCTGATCAGGGTGAACAGCGAAAAAAACGTGGCCCCAACATTGAACACGATGTTAAAATATTGTCTCCAAAGAAAAAGAGAACAAAACAAACACCGCTTCGTTCTGCAGAAAAAGCAACAATAATAAATATCTATAAAGATGTTATGGCGTCCAAACCCGAAGGTACTTCTGCTTATAAGACGCAGTCAATACTCAAAACTGCAGAAATTGCTGGTAAGGATCATACAATTATTACTATAAAAAATAAATGTATTTGAAAGTAACATGCTTTGTGAGGTAATAACATACATTATTGATCATTTTATAGGCATATCTCGTGCAACAGTCTATAATATACTCAAAGAGTACAATAAAGAAGACCGCCTGAAATCACCCCCACCTCGCCAACAGAAATACTGTAAATCTGACGATTATGATGATATGACATTAAGTGGAATACGAAGGAAAATTCATTCATTTTTCTTTGATAATGAATTCAAATTCAAATTCAAAAAACTTTATTTGTGACACATAGGTAAAAGAGTTATCAGGTGTTATCAAAAGAATAATAGTTCACTATGTGCTGCCTTGCAAGGCATACAAATAATGTCTACACATTATTTAATGTAGGTACCTAGTTTAAACATTTTTTAAAGGATATACCTAGTTACTTAAAATAAATAAGAACAATAAAAGTGTTTTATGGCTAATAACTAACTAAACTAAACTAACTTATGAGCTACCAACATTGGACAAGATTTTGGATGCCGTTAATAGCGATGAGTCTCTACCCGATTTTAAAAGAAGCACTTTATACAAGTTAATAAAGAATAAACTAAAATTTACTTATATTAAAAGAAGTAGAAAAAGTGCCCTAATCGACAAACACGAGATCGTATTATGGAGGGTGAAATATCTCCATGAAATTAAGAGATTAAGGAATGAAGGAAGAAAAATATATTATTTAGACGAGACTTGGCTAAATGAAGGTACAGTGCTGCTAATATTTATGAAGTCTGAAAGAAGGAGGTTTTACATTACTTGATATGCTATGACGTAAAACCTTCTTTATGCATAACAATACAGTGAAGTATTTAGTTCAACATGAGTCAATGTAATATTGTATTATCTATTACTTTATTTATACATACAGGACACACAAAAAGCAAGGTATGGCAAGACACTACTATTAAATCTTCAAAGGAAGCACACCGGGCAGGACTATCAACTGGTTTAAAGAACCCACAGGAAAAGGAAGACGGCTTATCATTGGCCATATTGGTAAAACTTTTCTTTTATTCTTAATCTATCAACAATTGTCACATTACCAAATCATTAATAAAATAACCACTCCATTCTTGGTCACTGAAAACTGGTTAAGTCTTAATGCCTCCCCTCGGAAAAAGATGTTTATGTTTGGTTAAAATCTATTTCCAGCGATCAAGTAATCTACGCCACCGGTACACAATTATTGATTTGCTTTTATTTCATTTCACAGGATCAACGGAGGGGTTTTTAATGGATGGAGAATTGATATTTGAAGCCAAAAAGGGTGACGGAGACTACCATTCTGAAATGGATTCACACAATTTTGAAAAGTGGTTCAAAGTAATATTATCAAAAATCGAGAGTGGTGCAGTTATTGTCATGGATAATGCGCCATATCATTCAAGGAAAGTGGAGAAGGTGCCAACCACAGCCACACGTAAGGCAGATATTCAGGAGTGGCTGAAAAATAAAAATATTCCTTTTGAGGAAAAAGACCTTAGGGCGACTTTATTAGAAAAAGTGAAACAAATAAAACATTTGTACCAAAAGTTTGCTGTAGATGAGATGGCTAAAGAAAAAGATGTATTAGTATTGCGCCTACCACCTTACCACTGCGAGCTCAACCCAATAGAATTAATATGGGCTCAAATGAAGGGGTATGTAGCACAAAAGAACAAAAGTTTTAAATTGCAAGAAGTGAAGCAGTTGCTCCCTGAAGCACTAATAAATATAACTGCGGAGAAATGGCAATCTTGCATTGCTCATACAATTAAAGAAGAGGAAAGGTTTTGCCAACTTGATGGTATCATGGATGATGTTGTAGAAAGATTTATCATTCACGTTGGTGAAAGTTCTTCATCATCATCATCAGAGGATGATGAATAATAAGGATTTAAGAGAAAAGGGAGAGGAAGGTGGAGGGAGAGGGTGTATCGGTGTGTGATGTGGAAATAAATGATAAGAGCGTGGAACAAGTAAGTGAGTTTGTATATTTGGGCAGTATGTTTACAAGAGATAGAAAGATTGATGCAGATGTGGAAAGGAGAGTAAATGCGGGAAATAAAGTAAATAGTGCTATGCATGCGGTAGTGTGCAACCAGTTGATGTTAAAATAGGCTCGGATGGCTGTTCACAATGGTGTGCTGGTGCTATACACTTACAGAATGACATGAATGTGGCAGTGAATGTTGGGTGTGACAAACTAAGCATGAAAGTAGGATTAATGCTGCGGAAAAGCGTTCATTGCGAAGCATGTGTGGTGTAACTCTGAGTGATAAATTGAAGAATGAGGTTATACGAGAATGTTGCGGTTTAAAAGAAGTATCTATCATCTCCATTATATCATTAAGGTGGTAAAACTTTTCTCTTATTTAATAGCAATAAATCTCATCTCACACTTCTATCTTTGGAAAATGTCATGCCATTCTCCTCCATAGAGATCTATGCAGGGAATGGGCAACTACAATACTTTCACAAGTTATAATGCCTTATGACTGTAGCTTTGTTTTATGTTGTTTTTCTGACATTCAAAAGTGCCTGTAATGGTTTATTGAAATAAATTTTAATGCTTTGAGTTTGAGTTTGATTTTGTACCTATCCAAGCATCGTGACGAGTAGAATAGATATTATTCTATGCCATACATTGTTACTTACCATAAAATCACATACTTACATGTACCTATTACCTATTAAAATTGTTCGAACTTTACTTGAAAATAAAAGGTTTCGTACTCCTGCTTCTGCGAGCCTCTTTTATCTAATGTTATAATAAATGGAGTAAAAATACCGCGGCCCCGACGGGCCCCTTTTCAACCCCTTAGAATCCTTTTTTCGCATTAAAAAGTAGCCTATCATTTCTACGCGCGGCAGACAGAAAGAGCACTTGATACTTTCGCATTTATAATATTAGTCCAGTATTTAAATAAAAAAAACATGCCAATCACTAAAGGAATGTTACTACTTAATCTTACTTTGAACATTCATACACGCATGTCTTTAGTGGTTTAATTGTATAAATATTTTGAGTTTAAGTCTATACATTTTGGTATAATACATGTGTCCTAATTATTAGGTTTGTTTTTCAAATCGTCTATCAATATTATCGTTGGGGACAGATGAAACTGTCCGCTGTTTAGTATATACTACCAGTTAGTTGCATAACAATGGAAACTAACAACATAATATCTAACCAACTTAATTGTGTCAATTAAATTTCTCTGTTTTCTTTGCCATTAAAGAGAAAATACATATTACCTACATACAATAAAATCACGCGTTTTTCCACGGTTGTACTAGGCAGTAACAACACCAAGACCCCTACTACGACCCCTTTTGTGGCCGGTTTGTCATCAAATGACTCCTCCCGCTCTGGGTGGAGCGGAAGGTAGGTTCAGACTTCTACTGACTAAAAACCACAAATGTTCCTTCTTAGCCCTTTGTGTCCGAGGACGCGGTATCTCTTTTGAACAACCCGCAGCCCTGACAGCAGGACCCCTGCTACGTTTATATACTCTTTTTGCTTCGTCCACGTTCATACATCTGCCAAGCCTTTTCCCAATTATGTTGGGACCGGCTTTCAGTCTTACCGGATGCAGCTGAATACCAATATTTTACATGGAGCGACTGCCTATCTGACCTCCGTAGTTCAGTTAGTACTGGGTAATACGATACTCCTGGGTAAGACTGGTTCGCAGACTTTCGGGTCATACACGCCAAGAGAAAATTGTTCTAGAAGACAATTTACTTAACAACTGATTAATAAAGATATGTTTTGTAACGATTGCAGTATTCGGAACACTAGTAGCAATGTTAATTGGTCACGTAGTGTTTTTATAGTGTCACGTATTATTGTCTTGCAGTAAAAATGACATACACAGCAATTTGGATCAGATAATAAGTTGCATAAAAAATAGGAAGATACGGCAAAATATAATAAAATTGGCAGATTTTCATTTCCATAACGTTTTTTTTTGTAGGAATGCAATTATATAGGCGGAGAACCAAGTAATGTGACAATTAATAGGAGATGATATGCAACTGTGAATTTCAAACACTTCTATGGACACAACAATGGATAGGGTGATGTGGCGCAGTTTAGAAGAAGCATAGGTTCTGCAGTTGACTGTGACAGGCTGTGTTGGAGTGGATTAACATACGACTGTAGTACATAACAGTACTAGTGTAGACGCCCAGTTAGACGTTGCAGATCTGAAGACAATCATATCATCTGTATAGAGACGTTACCCAACTATGTTGAGGTCGGCTTTCATTCTAACCGGATGGAGCTAAATACCCATTTTACATGGAGCTACTGCCTAAGATAGGTACTCCATGGCCACAGATATCAAGAAGCATCATTGCTTACTCCGGCATGCACCAGGGTTGCTATAATCACCTCTAAATCGTTTCCAATGAAATTGTTGACCTCGTAATACCAATGAGGCGACTAGTTAATGATAAAACAATTAACTGGTTTTGAATTAGCAGCTCCAAGCGTGTAGTGTATGTTTACCATCGACAATTATTCTAGTATGTAGGTACATTTGTTGTAAACGCAAGCGGTTATATCTTTTCTCTACTTGTAGAATTGAATTACATTCCTCATTTTAAACTAAATATAAATCACTTTTTAAACATGGGCAAAAACTCACGTCGGTGTTTGGGAAAAAGTGAATAAACAACACAAAAAAAAGCCTACGCAGTACAAAACAAACTTGGACTTGGGACTTCTAGAATGTGAATGTTGCTCAAAAATTTAAATAAAATGATACATTTGTGTATATTATACAGCGAACGGCAGTAATAGGGGATCGGACAAAAAAATAATAATTAGTCCGTCAGATAGATTTCCAAAAATTATTGGACACGTATTTTTTCTTTTTTCACGTAAACTTAAAATGAAGACGATACAGTGCTTCAAAAACTCGCGTGACGTCATATGATAGTACATTTTGACGACACAAGTGACGTTTCAAGCCCCACTCCAAGATCTTTGACGCGTTTTATCTTCGTCATTTTTTATTGATTTGATAAAACAAAAAACACGTATTCAATATTTTTCGATAATCTAACTTACGGACTAAACAGAATCATATTATTTTGACCCTGTCCGATCCCCTATTATGCAAAGTTCCGACGTCATGTCAGTCATTCCGATTCAGGTTACGATCACGTGTAAAATCGATTTACCAATCTTTGGTAAACTCCAAGACATACATGGGTAAACTGACGCCAAATTGAGCCAAATTCTCATGTAGGTATGCCGAAACCACGGAACACCACCTTCTCCTAACTTTACGTACCCCTTTTGATTCGTTCACGATCATAAATCTGGTCACACAAGTACGGCGATTGAAAGTACTATGCCCTTGACCTTTCTGTAGGTTCCCAGCCCTAGAAGGACATAGTACGTTGATCTTCTTTCTTGATATACAGTCCCGGAGTTTTAAGTTTCATCTGTCTTTTGCTACTATACAATCATTTCATAATACAGGGTGGGCCAGAAATTTTTGCACTTTTGAAACATGAATAGAAATAAAACTATAAATGTTATTTTGTTGATAATTTATTTAACGTTATAATCATTTAATGAAATTTATTATTTAAAAATGTCATCATCCAAATGTGCGTCGTCTCGTTTTTGGCACTCCTGCAATCGACTACGCCAATTTTGGAAAACTCGCTGACACATGCTGCGGGGGATCGCTGTTATTTCCTCGTGGATTTAATGTTTTAATTTGGATATTGTCGTCGGTTTATTAAGGTACACTCGACTTTTTAGCTATCCCCACAAGAAAAAATTGCAAAGTGTAAGGTCCGGGTTTCTCAGAGGCCATGGGATATCACCTCTGCAAGAAATCAATTTGTTCGGATTCATTTCTTTGACTACCGGTAAACTCACATTTGACGTATGGCATGTTGCTCCATCTTGTTGCATCCAGGTCCTGATGCTGTACCCTTGAAATTCATGCAACTGCGGCATCAAAAAGTGTTGCAACATCTTGACGTATTCCGTTGAATTCACAGTCACATTATTTCCATGATTATTTTCAAAGAAATACGGACCAATTCCCTTTGCTGATATGGCAGCCCATACTGTCGTTTTATCGTGGCCGCCCTGTTTGTTTAATATTCATTTTCGATCCCGTTTGATCGAACTTCTCGACCCAAGCTTGGATCAAATTAACACTTTGACACTCACTTACACGGCGTAATCCGTATTCAATTCTAAACAGGCGTCGTACAGTAACGTAGGAATCATTGTTTTTGTAAATTTGTTTTACACAAAAAGCACGCTGTTGTCTCGTGAAGCGCTCCATCGTAACTAAAATTGCATGAAGTGGCGCACAGTTTCCCGCCACCTGCGCGCCCCTCCCTCGAACGTTTTCCAAAAAAATCTAGTGTTGCTATTTGCAAAAATTTTTGGCCCACCCTTTATAATACGACGAGATTGGTAGTCATGCAGACTTTGGGAATATCCCAAAGCCATACCATACTATTGGCATATGGCATTTGGGCATATACCTACCTGAGAACCATTTTTCCTTTTTGCCGTATGAAACTTATATTGTGAAATAATTTTGACCTTACTGTCATGACCAAGAGGTTGGTAAAGAAAGATCCAATTTTGAACCGGTTACATATTTTCAGATAACATTTTGAAACACAAAATGTGATTATAGCCGATTTGGTTGTATTACCAAATCGGCTTTGGAAATACATGTAGGGATAGGTGCCAAAGGTTCTTCTGAGATATCATGCAGATGTGTTGCAGGGAGGTTTGTTTCACCACTTCTTTTTCCCAGCTAGCACACCCCCCATATAATCAAAATTTAATAAAACATCGTATCTGAATTCCCAAAAGGATTAGGAAGAGAAGAACTAAACTAAGACTCGGAACTGTCTTGTGTAATTGACGTTGAAAAAGTTACCTTCAGCAAAAGTTTGAATAAATTACTTTCGATCATTGATGTATTATAACCCTAGATGCACAGCCACGAACAAAACAAACAGTCGAAGCTGTCGCCAAACACTCACCAATACACGCACTACTACATAAGTAGTTATCGTTACACTATAAACATATTTTTTTGCAAATTCAACCTTACGCACATTCCTCAAAGTTGTTTTTACAATGCAGTTATAAAAGGCAATAATAATTTTACGACCGAAGTAAGCCGGTAGGACAAGGTATGGAGTGGAGACGAATAGGTACTTTTTATGTTTTTTTAATACTTAATTATTATTTTAACAGTTAGTTAAATTGTGTTTTAAACACATAATTTTACTTTTATCTAAGGGTAAATGTTTTTAGTTAGGATCTGACTGTGTTAGTGTACGTGTAGTCGTGTATAATCAATGAAACAAGTATTATCCATTCGAATCATTTATTTACATTTTTGGTTTAAAGGTATTAGTAGAACATTATTATCGAAACTAAGTAGTTATTAAGTTTAAGGTGTCAAAAACGAAGTCAAATTGACGACCTCTTCTTCTTTTGAAATCCAATTAAAAACTAATATAATATGTAACGTAAACATAATTGTTAAAAACATAAAACAAAAAACTTATTGATTAAAAAACCACAAATAAACACAATAAAAAAAAATCGACTCCATTCGATACGAACAGGGTCATTTGTATAATGCGACTAAAAGAAAAGACTTGTAATACATCGTTCTTACGCTAACAAAGCGACCATTGAAATATGCCGTATTATACTCGGACCGTTTAGTAAAGTTCTGAGAGAAATTAAATCAAAATCACATATTGCTTTCGATATTATGCCATAAATACAACAAAAATAAATCAATAAACATTTTTACTTACCGAAAATACGATATCCCATCCTTTTTTGTTGTCTTTGACGCTGTATTTTTACAATTTCTCAGTGAACACTTCGGCATTTTGTACGACCGTGCAGAGACGCGAGCGACGCGAGACTATTTGAAATGAGTTCACGATTTGTAATGTTGCACTCATTCTAAGTGGACGGTTTTGAGACGCGCAGTGTGTATCTTGGGTTTTTATTAATCAATGCTTTCGATGTTTAGATCCTTATCCCAATTTCAATTAACTTGTGTAAGGTCAGAAACTATCTTTGACTGCCACAGAACCGTTTTTCCGGCGCATATTTGTACAGTTATACGATGAACATTTGAGCTACTTTTTAAACCAGTCAGTTTGAGCTACGTTAATTGTAAGTAGGGCTTGCAATCCGGATATCCGGATATCCGTATTATCCGGATATCCGCACATTTTCAAATCCGGATTATATACGCACTACTATCCGGATTTTTCGGATTTTACGGATAGTTGTATTTCTCCTTTAAATATTAATTGAAAAGCTGTCATCTTTGTACATAACTATTGCATTAGTTCGATGCAAGCTCGTAACCAGCGCTTGTGGTATGGAATCCTCACGAGGTAACGTATACACTTATGCTGAAAAAGGTGCAAAAGATTTTTCTCTGATACCTCTACAAACGTGTGTTTGGATATTATCCTTTTTAATAATATAAATATGACGTATCCTACCAAGTTTATTTTAGGATGTTTGAATTTTAATTCCCTTAAACCACTAAATAAGAGCTTATAGAATTATACATGGTTACACCGACGCCTCGGATTTACATGCGGAGCTGTGTCAATTTTTTGTTCCGAATAATTATAATCGCTCTAATTGTTTAATGTCCCATTTTGTCGCACTGTAACTCGGTCCACATCCCCTATTTCGCGTCCCCTTATCCTTTGTTCCACCTGCTGAACATCTCCCATCTGGACAAGAGTTGCCGTGGCTGACTTGGAAGTCTTAAAACAGACTTCACACCCAGGTTGGTCGCAGCAAAAAAAAATAGCATAAATGATTCTGCACTGGAGTGTAAATGTGGTGCTGTTCCTCAAACTATGGGTCACTTGATATCGTGCCCTGATGGTTATTTACTACAGGAACTGATGGACGCCACCGACAGTGCTAAACTAGTGGCCTAAATCTCTGGGCCGACACAATTTAGATTGCCATCGACACGCTAAGAAGAAGAAGATTTCGCGTATGCTTACGATGCTCAATGCGCTCGTGGAGACCAACCCTGGACTGGACTTGTTTGCTAATGAATGGAAGACGATAATGTTAAATGTTTGTGGTTCTGTGAGAAGACCGAGTAAAAGGATTACTTAACTTAGTGTTAATGGCTATATTGGTGTACTAAATGTAATAAACCCTCTAGTAGCAGTAGTCCGGTTGTTAGTTTGTTAGTCCGGTTGACCGAACTAGTGCAACTTTTCAGCAGCAGTAGTTCGGTCACCAATCCTCTTAAACATTTATGGCGAATACATTATCCGAAAAGCCTTAGAAGGATGGGAGGGAGGCATTTCTGTCGGTGGCGTTTTTGCGTCAACTGAGGCAGAACTCGCTGACCTATTCCGTAGAATGGAGTATGAGAGTGAACTGGTTGGACTCACTGTCAACAAATCGAAAACCAAAGTAATGGTGATTGATAGAACTGTTAAATTTTCAAAAACTGGAGAACTCTCGGATCTCGAATTTGTCAGTGACTTTGTTTACCTGGGAGCTTTACTGTGTAATCGAGGAGGATGTGAACAGGAAATCAGAAGGACACTGATGTCCAAAATTGCTATGAGCAAATTAACTTGCATCTGGCAAAATCGGAAAGTTTCCAATGTCACCAAGGTGAGACTAGTCCGGACATTGGTTTTCTCAATATTCGTATACGCATCAGAGACATGGACTATTAGAGCAAAAGACCGGGGAAAAATTGACGCCTTTGAGATGTGGTGTTGGAGAAGAATGCTCCACATATCATGGACCGCGAAAATAACAAATAAGTCTATATTCGCTCGGCTCCACATAAAAACTAGACTATCAACGATGTGCTTCCAGCGTATTCTTGGGTATTTTGGTCACATTGCCCGTCGTCAACCAGATGACCTAGACAAATTAATCGTAGTGGGCAAGATTGAAGGAAAGAGACCCCGCGGCCGATCACCTAACCGTTGGTGTGACCAAGTTACTGCACTCACAGGACTCTCTGTTACAACTGCTCTAAGGAAAGTCGAACATCGAGAGAAATGGAGACATATTGTACGAACTATGAAGGACTTTCATCAGGGACACGACCTTCAGTAATGAAGAACACGACTACAAAGAGAGTTCGGTTGAAATATAGCACCGAACTACCGTTACTCTTTAGTAGCAACAGCTCAGTTTGTAAAGGCTATATTAAATTATGAAACGTAAGGCCTGCATAGTACTAGTAACGTAAATTTACCTGATACACATTAATGACCAGATTTATCACGATATTCAGACAATAATTGTGTGGCATTGTTGGTTGTTTTGGCATTATTAGTTTTAATTATTTTAAATTTATTTTGGTAATTTTTAAGGTATTTTTACCAAATAAACACAATTTTCTTTCTTTTTACAAGGTATAGGTTATTATTTCTGTTATTTTTTATGAGAGACTGATTTAATACGTGTTACAAAAGCTTATTACTTTCATTTCAAATAAAAACTAAAAAATATCCGTATTATCCGTACTATCCGGAATCCGGATACTCCGGATAGTAAAATTTTAAAATCCGAATTATCCGGATAGTAAAAATGAACGGATATTGCAAGCCCTAATTGTAAGTCCAGTTTTGTGTATAATAAACTGAACTGCGAAGTCACGCTGAACATCAAATCAATTTTTACGTCCTAAAACCTGTTTTATACAAAACTAGGTATGCGCGGTTTGTTTTCGTAGCAAGGATGCAAATTCTATTATGGCACATTCTTAAAGCTAAACCCCCCTATTGCGTATCTTTTTAACGTCAGTGGCTATCAGAAATGTCCATAGATTAACTGTAAATTGGTTATGGTTTGGTACATTTTTTTCTTAAAAACTCACCATTTGACAGTTATTTGATAGACATTTTAAGTTATCCACTGTCATTAAAAGATACGCAACGCAATAGCCCTGCTGGAGTCCGAATTTTTATGCCGCCCGTGCCTGCATATTACAAAAAAATATAATTTTCCATGAGTAGGTTACCGGTAGGTAATATTTTTTTTTGTTTCGGGGTGGAATGGATGCCCTCCACCCTGGGGCGAGCGGTGTATCAGACTCTAACCAAACCACCCTGGTGTTCCCTTTCCACACTTGCACCGAGGATCATGGGAACTAGTGTGCCGTCCACGACTGGTATGTTTCAGCTAGCGTTACTACTCGTATAATAGAGCCAATTGATTAATACAGGCATTAGAAACAACAATATAATCCATGTTTAACGAATTTCTTCTTTTAAAGGTTCATGTTATGTATATAATTTTTGCGTGTTTAATAATTATCTTTTAATTTGAACTCAAGTTACGAATTATCTCGGCCTCAGAACCAGAACATAATTGTTTTAAAAGACTCGAGTTATCGCTAATGTGTTTGGGAACGCAAAACCTCAACGTGTTGGAAGATTCATGAGTGCTAATTCTTAATGGTCAAATATGACGCGGTTAGTAATTAAATAATTATTCAATTGTGTAATGATTTTTGAATAAGATCGTTTTCACTTTGAATGACCTTATTATTCTATTTTTAAGGGATGACTATGGCCTATTATAATTAAATCAACGTTGCCTCGCCCTTCAGGCGAGCGATTAGGGGTTTTTGACGTTCAAAAAGTGTTGTTTCTCAGCATAATTTGAATCGTTTTTGATTTTGAAATATGGTCCTTCGGTCCGGATTTCTACTGGTGGTAGAAAATTCCTATAAGTTCATTGAACTTATTGAAGCCTAAATAATTGTATTCTAACTTTAATGAGAAACAACAACGAAATGATATCTGCCGACAAAATTACTAGCCTTCGTAAATGTCAAATATTATGTCACAAATGTTTTGTTTAGTTAAGTCTACATAATCACAACCACAACCGAAATGAAAACGCAGTGACACAATGATTGTGATTAAGCTTTGACATAAAACTACAATAATATCTGGGTGTTTTGACAACATTGGAGATCATCAGATTTGATCTATATTTTGTCATTTCACTATGACATTTAGTTATAATGAAACTGTTGCCAACCCCGTCCTTTAACAGCCAAATCACGATTAATTGTGATTTCGTTAAAAGATTATGTTTATGATAATCATGATGAGTTTGGGATAAACACGTTAAACTTATACGGCATCAAGTATCGGTGGTGTGTGTACAAGTAAGTAGGCATCAAATAAGAAGATTCATGTACCTAGACTAGATAGACACCGGAGGTTTCTAAAGGTTTATCCACATCGAACTTACTTTTATTACAGGAACATTTTACAATTATAATATCATTAAGTTTTTCACTTTAATATTTTTTTGCCTTTGTTGCCCACGAAAACTGGCAAACGTTGCTCCACAAAAGTTACTTTTATGTGGATGCATCTTTCTAAGAGCTGCCGTGGACAGCCAAGTTGCCTCTTGTCGACTGCTGAAGTTGGCTCTATTGACAGCAAAGTTGCTGCTTGTCTATTTGACGCCATATAATAAACGTACATTTTTAATAAAATAGTGCAAATGAACCCAAGTAATTCAATCTAACTTCGATCCGAAAATTCAAATATAAAACCTTGTAAGAGGCCATGAAGGGCCGAATGTGGAATCATTGACAAGATAAACAAATTAATATGCTATTAATAATCATTTACTTTGTCATACGGATGTGTAGAGTTAACTGTTGTTTAGTTTGTTACTTTATATACCCTCTTTCTTTAGCCAAAACGGACTAAACCGCAGTTCTAACTGGGAAACAGTATTTGCACGTCTTGCAAGGCAACACATAGTGATGCAATACTTTTGTTTATAACACCATGTACATTACACGTATGTAAATAAGTTTGAATCTAAAACCTTGAAACATCTATAGACCTTGCACTAATACCGGTTAATCCACACCGTCATTTATCAGAACCTCAAAACGTAGTACATTCAGACACATGTCTCACTAGGTCACGCTTTTAAATGATAACATAAATGGTTACAGCACTAACAGCCTTCAATAATTGCAGTTTAGATAGTTACGTGTTAACAAATAGACGCACCTCTAATGTTATGAGTACGCCAAAAGTGAGCACATACGTAATTGGTCCTTCGAGTCGGATTACTGACAAAACCAAGTCAATGATGTAATAGTCTACTTCAATTTGCATGGCATAATACAATTATTTATTGTTATCGAATCCATGACCACCGTTACCGTGAGCATTAAATCATTGACCACCAGGCTTCTTTAAAACCGATTTGCGATACAGACTTATATCATTAATTTATTAGTCCAGTTTATCATTGTTATCGTTTTGCCGTTTGACTAGCAGTATGAGAATAGATGTAGCTAAAAGGATGTTAGCCAGAATTGGTAGGGGTCTTCCCACGGTATGTATAGGCCGTAACCAATGTCGTCATCAGTAATAATGACGTATCTTGAACGAAACACGTCTTGGAATTTGAATAGTGTTGGTCGTTCGAGTCGCATACATTTCTAAAACTGATCAATACTAGAAATTAGCCATAGGGAGTTTATTTAGACACATGACTCCCGAACATTATACACGGCACGTTTTGTAAACATAAGTATGACAGGAGTCTCACTCTATCAATTTAATGCATTGCCTTCGAAAATAATGATTATTCCGAGAAGACAGACGAAAACAACGGACGCTGATAATAATGCACATAACATTATGAAGAAAAAACAAGCAGGTAAGGACGGATTGTTGGATTTTGAAAAACTTTTTTATAAGTTTTTTTTACTCATTGTTATCACGGTAGGTACAGGTAATGTTTTGTTGCAATTGTAAAGAACAAGAACTTCCCCGAGACCCGAACTCGAGGACTTCTTAAAAGTATAATATAAAACAACACCAAAAAAATGCCATATTGGAATTTCCATTTTTGTGAATTTATAGATTTATAAGCTATGGGATTTCCCATGGGCAAAATTTTTATAAGAATTTCTATACCCTCTATTTCATCCTATTAGAAGAAAGCTTTTTTATTCCATTCTTGGTGCGCCCAGCGATGAATGAATTTTGAGTAGATGAATAATTCTAACAGACTTGTTCAAGGAACAGAATGTAAAGAGTTGTGAAGGAGTTATATCTAGGAAACAGGGGCTTACAATGATGACAATACAATATTGTCTATACAAGACATTCCTGCGACGGGCTGGAGGTGCGCGGCGGCTGAGGCGGCGCGCGGGTGTGCCAGCGGCGGCGGGTCTGCGCGGCGGAGGGGCGGTAGTTTAAATAATGGTTTAACAGTAAGCTATAGAAATAGTAGTATCACAGTTAACCATTAGAGGTGTCTTCCTGTCTACACTAATCAGTATGACATATTATGATCAATATACCGTCTGCCAAGCCTAGTTAAGCTTTAGTACCATCACTACACAATAGCATTGCCCAATAGCGAGGCATCAGGTAGCTAATTAAGTAAATTCAAATTCAAATTCGTTTATTTGCTAGAATGTAGGTTTGAACAAGGTTTGGTCTTAAAACTATAATAGCACCATTACATTCTACCATTACATATGGTGTGCAAATATTTAATTAAGTACATTAAAAAAAATATAATAATCCGAAACAATAAAATATAAGATTAACCATGGAAAGAAACAAATTAATCAATTAATAATGATGTCAAAGTTATAAATGTCAAAATTACAAATGTCAAAAGTTATAAATGTTAAAGTTATAAATGTCAGATATAAAATTTAATAAAATGTCAGAATAAGAACAAACAAATAATTACAATTGAATATGTCATCACTATTAATTTGAACATTGATAAATTATATATTATTATTGATTCATGTTTTCCTGTCCGCGATCTGACATGTATTCTATAACGGTGTAATAACATTTGTCTTTTAACCACTGCGTTACCCTTTTCTTAAACATAATCAGTGGTAAATCTTTAAAAGCGTCCGGTAGTTTATTATATACTTTTACAGCATTTATATATGAATTTCTCTTATACAATTCGAGCCTGCATTGCGGTAAACAGAGCTCATGTTTAAATTTATTTTTATTTCTAGGTGCAACATTTCGTTTAGTTACATCCTTGTGTTTCGTGAAATATTTTTGATGTTGTTGTACAAAAAGGCACAAATCTCGAATATACATACATGGCAATGGCAGAATATTATATTTTTTAAACAAGGGCTTACAACTATCCGTATACCAGGCCCCACAGATGGCCCGTACACATTTTTTTTGTACTCTAAACGCTTTAGTAATTTCCACCGAATTCCCCCACAACAAGAGACCATAAGCGAGTACGGAGGAAACGTATCCATGATATGCACAAAGAGCAGCTTCTGTTGATACCGTGACTCTTAATCTTTTTATTGCATAGACAAATCGGTCTATTCTATCACAAACGTAATTGACGTGTGTTTTCCAGTCGCAGTTCTGGTCCAACATTATACCCAGAAATTTTGTACTTGCGACTTGTTCGATAATAGTGTTATTATATTTTACATTTAACGTCAATGGCTTTCTTTTGTGTGTGTGGAATTGAATCATTTTAGTTTTTTCCATATTTATTTGTAAATTGTTTGAATGTTACCAGTGTATTATGTCGTCGATTGCTTTGTTTATGTCTTGTTCATATGTGTCTGCATTTTCACATTTCACAATGAGAGTCGTGTCATCGGCAAACAAGATTGTGTTATGGCAAGTGATATTTGGGAGATCGTTAATATATATGAGGAATAAAAAAGGTCCCAATACACTGCCCTGCGGCACTCCAAAATTATTTCGTTGATAGTCAGATCTATGAAAAACCTTTTTGTTATTACATATTTTAGAAACTTCGACACATTGTTCTCTGTCATTTAGGTAGTCTCTCAACCAGTCGTTTGCTTTGCCTCTTATTCCATATTTTTCTAATTTATGTAAGAGCAATTTGTGGTCAACAAAATCGAACGCCTTACTCATGTCTAAGAAAATCGCCGCAATTGGTAAACCATCATTTATAGCCTGGGTGACAATTTTGATCAAATTGAAACATGCCAATGAAGTGGTACTATTCTGTCTAAACCCAAATTGCTAATCTTTAAGTATTCCAAGACGTGATGTAAAATCTTGTAACCTTTTCAGCATAATTTTTTCAAATATTTTTGACATGATTGGTATCAGGGTCACTGGCCTATAATTATTCATATCCGTTTTTTCTCCTTTTTTAAAAAGTGGCTTAATTACAGACTTTTTCAGTATGTTTGGAAATGTACCTTCCTCAAATGACAAGTTTATTAAATAACTCAGTGGTTGGCATATGTAAGGAGCGCATAATTTAATTACATTGGTCGTTATATCATCTACTCCCGCTGCGTTTGTGTTATTAAGATTTTTAATTGTCCGAAATATTTCTATTGCATCAGTAGGTTTAAGGAATATTGTATGTTCGCAATTAGTTTCGATAGTTTTGTTAATCTCGTCTATATTATATTTAAAATTATTGTTATTGGTCAATTGTATATAAAATTCATTAAATTTGTCACTTATCTCCTTAGGGTCTTCATATGTCAGATTATTGTTGATTATTTTGTCAATTTGTGTTATCGTATTAATGTCACCAATGTTTTCATTAATTACTGTCCATGTGGCTTTACATTTATTTTTATTAGTGTCAATATACTTCTTATTTTGTAGTTGTCTAGATTTATAAATGCACTTTTTTAGTATATAGCTATAAGATTTATATTGTTTATTAGTTTTTATCCTGCTTGCTTTATTGTGTAGTTGGGTACGATAGAGAGACCGTTTTCTGATACAGGATCTTCTGATGCCCTTCGTCAACCATTTATGGTTCACTTTTTTATTGGATTTCTTTATTGTTTTTATTGGGAAACACCGATTGAAAAACAATTTAAATAGAGTATGAAATTCAGTAAACGCTTCCTGCAAGCTTTTTTTTTCATAGACTTCTGAGAATGTAAGAGATGACATACAACTATAGAACTTGTCCATGTTTTCTTTACTATAATCTCTTACGTTCTCATACCAACTGTATATTTCAGATGATTTGGTTGTTTTCAGCGAAAGCGTTTGTCCTGTTTCGTGGTCCGATATGGCAAGGTGATGCACTTCCGCCTTAACTGGCTTAATATTGCTTGCTAACTGATCAAGACACGACAATTGTCTCGTTGGTGTTTTGATATGTAATTCGATTTTAAAAATTTTTAACATACTCTTCAACTCTTCACTATTCCTGTTTGGTTTTAAGATGTCCAAGTTCCAGTCCCCACAAAGAATAATTTTTCTATGTTTCTTAGTAAGGCATTGTAACAATAACTGTTCAAGTTTCTTAAGAAATATTTGTGGGTTACTATTAGGAGTTCGGTATAAACAAATAATCCAAAGAACAATGTCCAAAACGTCCCCACCCTTGTAGCACTTTAAAACCTATGTCAATCGAAGGGTTATAGTCAACTTATCATTTTATTGTACGACACCGAAACTGAAATCCGCATCCGAAAAAAGTTATATCGTTATGAAGAAACCGAAATCAGTCACAATAATAATTATGTTACCAACCACGATACTTTTCTTTTTGTAATTATTACTGTAGAATGATGTCGTTCGGAGTTTTCAAACCTCGGAACTTAACCTTCTCCAGCGAGGTGTGAGACAGGGAGACGTCATATCTCCGAAGCTGTTCATCGCTGTACTGGAGGATGTTTTCAAGGTTCTGAATCGGGAAGGACTAGGCATCAATGTAGGTAAATGGTGAGTACATCAGTCACCTTCCGTTTGCTGACTATATAGTGGCTGAGACCATGGAGGACTTCAGAACAATGCTCGATGATCTCAGTAGAGTTTCCGAAAGAGTGGATCTTAAAATGAACATGAACATAACCATGATCATGTTGCATGGCTATGTAACACCCACTCCTATCAAGATCGGAACCTCTATACTCGAAGTTGCGGACGATTATGTCTACCTGGGACAAATGGTCTAGTTAAGTAGGTTTTAATTCGAGAAAGAGGTCACCACTTCACCAGTCCCATGCATCTCGCATCCAGCGGGTCCCCGCAACCTTCACCAGGTCATCTGTCCACCTTTTTATTTTTGTTGAGTGGTGAAAAATACCTGACGCATACAGCACCGTCCCGGGAGACGGCGTGGCTTGCAACCACTTAAAAACACTGGTGAACCTATTTTCACTTTGTTGGATGAGCCACAAGAACTGCTACGCATGACGTTCGCGACCCATCTAGCGATGTCCGGGCTCACCTGAGACATCGCAACCACTCATGAGGGCCGTGCGATGTGACGACGATAGACTCCCCGATCTATCGCCCGCTGGTACCTCCTAGGGTGGCATCAGGTCACCATGGCGCCTCCTCCACCGACCTGTCCTCCTTCGACAGATCGCGTCAGTGCCCTCACTGACGCGATCCGTCGAAGGAGGACAGGTCGGTGGAGGACCAAGACTCCCTAGTCTTCCTCCGCCACCTCCTTCTGTGAGATGACATCGTCACAGAAGGACGCCACTGCCTCCAATGCCTCCCTACTGTCGACCATGGCCTTGGTCATAGCCAGCAAAGAGCGGTCTGCCCCAACCCCAATTGTTGCTACGAGAGCACGGCGCTACACCACCCAAGCAGGGCAATGCTCGAGGGTGTGAAGCGCCGTATCCTCGCTGCAGTCGCACTGACACACGGGAGTCGCCTCCTGTCTAGCCACTTTGTGCAGGTATTTGCCAAAGCAGCCATGCCCTGACAACACCTGCACTAGATGGAAGGTCAACGTCCCGTGTCAGGTCATTTGTCCACCTAGTGGAAGGCCTTCCAACGCAACGTCTTCAGGTTCGCGGTCGCCACTCCCTTGCTTTTCGGCCCCATCGGTTATTCGTTCTGCGAGCGATGTGCCGTGCCCTGCTCATTGCCACCACTTGAGTCTGGCACTTCCCGGTCTAAGTCGGTAACCTCGGTAAGCTCAGAAGCTCCGAGCATAGCCCTCTCCAATTCTCCATTGCCCTCTGACTTTAAGCCTTCTGATGAGACTGATTGTGAGCGATCACATTCAGGTCTCGTATGTAATCAATGACAGCACACACTGATCATAGACTTTCATCTTGAGATACTGCGGTAAGTTGGACGAAAAGATCCAACTCATCTTCCGTAACGCTGCCCAGCCGAGTCGGATTCAACGATGGACCTCTTTCTTGAAGTTAGACCTACCTAACAAGACCGTTTGTCCAAGGTAGTTTATACTACCTATCGGATACTATCGGATACTCTACACTCGAAGTTGTGGACGATTATTCGTCCACAACTTCGAGTGTAGAGTATCCGATCTTGATAGGAGTGGGTGTTACATGCAGTCAACATGACCTTGGTTTTGTCCATGTTCATTTTAAGATCCACTCTTTCCGAAACTCTACTGAGCATCGAGCATTGTACTGAGGTCCTCCATGGTCTCAGCCATAACCACTATATCGTCAGCAAACCGAAGGTGAATGATGTATACTCGCCATTGACATTGATGCCTAGTTCTCCCTAGTCCAGAACCTTGAAGACATCCTACAGTACAGCGGTGAACAGCTTCGGAGATATGACGTCTCCCTGTCTCACACCTAGCTGCCGATGGGTAGGTTCAGAGGTTTGAAAACTCCGAACGATATCATTCCACAGTAATAATTACAAAAAGAAAAGTATCGTGGTCGGTAACATATAGTCATTATTGTAACCGATTTCGGTTTCTTCATATCGATATAACTTTTTTCGGATGCGGATTTCAGTTTCGCTGTCGTACAATAAAATGATAAGATGACTATGGCGCTTCGATTGACATAGGTTTTAAAGTGCTACAAGGGTGGGGACGGTGTCCATACATTTTTGTGCATTGTTCTTTTATTTATTTCTACGCCACAACATTCAAAATTAAATTTACATGCTAAGTCACTAATATTAGTCAAAGTTTTAAATTTTATATTATTATTTATCAATATGCATACCCCTCCTCGTTTAGTGTCACGTGAATAAGATGCAACTAATTTATAACCAGAAATTTTCAAAAGATTTTCTGTACCTTTTTTTATGAAAGTCTCAGTCAAACAGACCACATCTATTCTTTTACCATTTTGCGACAACTCGTGAATTGCAAAAGTTAATTCCTCAGTTTTATTTATGGCACCGGCAATATTCTGGTGAAATATTCTAAAATTAAATTCCGGATTAGGAACGAAAACATTTATTCGCTTGTGACGGCAACAATAAATCAGATTGAGTGCTTAATCCCGGTGTAGACTTTTTAAAATAATAAGGTATGGTTCCCTTCTTGTGAGTTCTGGTGGTTATCCCCTCCAGGTTACTTAAAGAGGTTGTACAATTATTATCATCCCCTGATTATATATTTTTACACGACTTAAAGTAAAACGGAATTGTGCCCTTTTTATTATTTGGAATGTTTATGCTTTCTAAATTAGCCTTATTCCGTAAATGGGACTATTAACTAAAGTGTCTAGTGTGTGTGGGTGTGAAAGTACCCTTGACGAAGTGGAGAGGCACTTGCTCGTGCCGTCATTGCGATATGTGTTTTGTTCTAGACCATACCGTAAATATGTAGTAGTTTTTTATAGGTACTTTGTATACCTACCAATATAAAAAATGGGAAAGTAAGTTTTCTGTTTCGTGTTAAAATGGAACGATGACAAGGATAAACCATGACCCCCTAGGATGCAGGGGGTATTTTTAATCCCAATACTACATTCCACGCATAAAGCCCACCACGGATATAAAGCTAGTCATTAACTAATACGGTTAAAGTGTCTAAGAATGTAAATGTAAATAAAATTTAAAACGATCTACAATAATAAATTGTAGATCGTATCTAGTTTTTTACCCGACTACGGCGAAGCCAAAAGGAAGGGTAATGATTTTGGCAGTCTATGTATGTATGTATGTATGTTCCACCGTAGCGCCTAAAATACTGAACGGATTTTAATAAATGAGGTGTCAATAGATTCGTAAGAATAGCCCGGGTGACATAGGCTATATAAATTTTATAAATTATTTTTATGACGGAATTTAAATGTCAAAAACTTACCTCAAAAATATTAAATTGGTCTTGGAGAGCAAAAACCAATATTTTATTCGTAGTCGGGTTTTAGATTTTTAAACTTGTTTGTTAGTACGCAATAATTGCATACAACCATAATTTATTTAGTTTAACATTGCAACACTCAAAGAGCTAATAGATCATCTGCGAACGCCATTTGGCAACTTATTTATGAACAGAGCAAGGACATCGTTTTGCCATTCATATTAGCATTTTCTTCAAGCATGCTGGATAAGGATTTCAGTAGGCTAGTTGCTGTAATTCATGACCATAAGAGCCTGGACCATCATGTTTCTTAATGGGCAATATTGTACTGCAATTTGTCGCTGCAATACAATGGCGGCAACATTGCCAATTTGCCAGTTGTAATATGCAATATTTCAGTAATGGCCCGGCAATATAGCCACACATATTTGGTATGGCCTAGCGTTTTCACGAGTAGCCGACAATATTTTCGAGATGGCCGAGCAGTACTTGCCAATAGTACCTTAAGGCCGGGTTGCAGTAATTTTAAGATTTTTGAACCTATAAAAATCGAACTAAATACGAGTTTTTTAATAAATAAAAATCATTTCATAAAAATTGAACATACTCTCTAGTAAATCGTAAAGATAGAAACGCGATTTAGAATGATCGGCTCGATACTTTTTTTTATCAAACATGACTCTAAATCACAATTTCAAACGTGTAGGTACTGCTAAGACATTTCATCATGAATTTATATAAAAGTTAAGATAACAATAGATAGAACTTTTTATTTTGAAGTAAATGTTGAAAACATATCAAGTATAATTTCTTTATAGTTTTTCTCCAAGAAGCAAAAAACAGTCAAAATTTAGGCAATAAATCGCTCGCGCGGCAGGGCGGGGGGCGAGGTCGTGCGTACATAAAAACAAAGTACTGCAACCTCGCCTTAAGTCACCGGAAAGCTTATGTAAATGCCGTAGAATTGCGAAACAATATTTCAAGGCCCTAACTTTTACCTATTAAAGCTATCCGAAATTGTCCCACTGCTGGGGCAAAGGCCTACCTCCAATCCTTCTAGCAGACACGATTCTGTGCTACCTACTTTCTTTTAATTCTCAAGGAAGACCTCCAATAACCAATATAAGTAAGAACTGCAGACGCCGTACTTAGTTAATATTGCTGAATTTACATGCTTGAAGCAATCAATTTGTTTTGTTAGAAAAACAACATACCTGTAATTGCAACGTTGATAAAATACAATAGCATTTAAGTCAAGGAAATAGTAAAAATACAATACAGCACTAATCATTGTTAATTTAATCGAAAAAAAAACTGGCTAAGTGCAAGTCGCCATTGCACATGAAGGGTTCCGTACCATTGTAGTATTTATTGAGAGATTTTCCATGTTATTTTAGCACCATAGACTTCTTATAGGTTCTCCTATCACACTAATATTATAAAGGCGAAAGTTTGCGAGTGTGTATGTTTGTTACTTCTTCACGTCTAAACTAAAATTTGGTATGGAGTTAGCTGACTTCCTGGATTAACACATAGGATTAGTTTTTATCCCGATTTTATCTTTCCGTGGGATAATTCTCGAGTTGTAGCAGGCGAAGCCGCTGGCAACAGCTACTAATCCATAAGTGTTGAACTAATAATTCTGCATTTTTTCTAAATTTTAGGTTCGGTTGTTTCGTAGATAAGGGGTTATTTGATGATATCACAGCCTCCAAAAAAAAAAGGGGTGGGGAAATGGTCGGACAGACAGACAGAGATACGAGTGATCCTATAAGCTGCTCCATTTTTTCCTTTTGAGGTACGGAACCCTAAAAAGTCTAGACTATGCACTCCACGTGAGAAACGTGACGGTTTTATGAGTTTCATGTATTTTTGAAGCAAGACGATTCAGTGATAACTTTCAAATGACATTTATGTTTATGGACATACTAGCTTATGCCTGCGGCTTTGCCCGCGAAGAGTTCGGTGTCCTACAGAATTATAGTACTGGTATAAAAAGTATCCTAGGAGTTAAACGGGTTTGAACTTTTTTGTATGGGAGCTGGCATATCGACCCACCGCCATTTTTTTTTTTTTTTTTTTTTGCAAAATCGCGGCCCACGATGAAAGTGGTATGTATAGATAAAGGACATTTAGACGAACAAAAAATGTCCAGTAACACGGTACCCCAAAGTGCCACATTGCCGAGATATTTGAAGGTAAAGACCGAAATGGCGGCCAGGTTGGTATGCCACATCGGTTCTATCCCCTTTCATACAAATTCGTTCAGTATTTTTTGCGTAAAAGAGCAAGAAACTTCTATCCATTCATCGTCAGAAACTTTAGCATTTATAAGTATAATACACATGTATAATTATGTAAGTAGGATACACAATAATAGTATCCCGATGTTACGGGATTTTTGGAATCTGTAAAATACCGTAAGGTAGTCATGGACTCGAGACGAATTTGGTAGTCAAGTTCAACAAATATCCCGTAACTCATAACCATAACATAAACATATAATCACGCCTGTAATCCCCGGAGGGTTAGGCAGAGGTGTACCTACCTTATAGTACACCCACATTTCGCCAGTCCCATGTAATAGGGGGTTAGGCTATTGCCATCAACCGGGCGCAATCCAGACTCTGTGGCTGCTACTGAGAAATTTCTGATGGAAAAGCCAACATGATGGAACACTTTCCGTAAGTCCCGTAACTCATTTTATTCAACTTCAAATTCATGACCAGCTGGGTCCATCTTTGAGGTTCCTATGACATGATATGTGTTTTATTTGGACAAGCCCGCCGCACTATTCCCAAACCACTGTAACTCCTGTAAGCCAGAATCAACAGTGGTGACCACAAGAAAAGCGCCGAGACAATGAAGCTCGACGAAGTCCCAGAGAAGCGATTAAACTGTCTTGGATCCCGCAACGAAATTAATCAGAAAAGAATAGCGGAGGAGTAGGAAAAGCATAATTTCCACTTCCCTCCATATCAGCAGGAGACAGAACAGAACATATAATATGTGTGTATATGTTTATGAGTAGCCTTGATGGATGTGTATACAATAGTCAATAGGGCCATCTATCGGTCGATTCTCGAAATTAATAGTAGACAGTGCCAAATACCGACCAGTGATTTCAACGTCAATAAAGCGCCGGATTATGTAACGGAATTCCACCCGAATTGCGTAATACACTTGTCTAGAATCCGAAGGACTTAGAAGGAAATTCTGTATGCGCAGGCAGATAAATGGTGGGTGTGTGCAGTTCGAGTGTGCGTGTGACCCGTCGATTTTGTGAATAAACATAGTTTCATATCTTTTAATTTGTTATTTTTCCGCATGAAAATGTAATAGGGAAAATTTAGAAAATAGCTAAAATATGGAAAATAACGAAAAAAGAATTTGGAGAAATCAGATTTAGGAACCCTGTCTTCTTGACCACCTTTATCATGCAATAAATATAAATTATTTAATATGTAGATTATTAGGAATATCTCTGAAAGGGTAAAATAATACCTGTCTTACTAAGTATAATGCGAAAGTTTGTTTCGCAGTCGTAGTCGTCGCAGTATGGATGTTTGTTTCGCAGTCACGCCAGAACAATTGGATTTGATAGTTTACACATAGGATAGTTTTGATCCCGGGGCTATGGTCCGGTCCGATCGGTATATGAGTGGTTCTCATAGCATACCTACCCTATAGTTTTGTTTACTCCTTTGACCGTGACTCTTAAAGCAGAGTTCTTCAGAGCAGTATCTCCCGACTCTTGGGCAATATGCCAACGAGTTGTCACTACGCAACATAACACTATTATTGCAGTAGTCTTTACCCTCTCTTGTTTTTGTTTACGCGCTTTCAAGTGCACTTGTGTGTTTATTTCGATGCGAAAATAACAATTTAATGGTGTTGAATAAATATTTATAATTAAACTTTTTTTTTATAATTTGGTAATTTTTAAAATTAAGACACCATACTGCAATACCTATGTGTGCAATTTTATTTTCAACGACACGCATTGCACACACGCATCAATTCAAATTGTGTGGTTCTTTCTTCAAAAGATCATCACAGACATTCAGATTCAAGATTATGTCTAGACCTTAAATGAGACTATAATCTCTTTGTTTGTTTTGCCTGTTTCTTCTCTGAGTGGTCAGGTAAGATACACCGACCGCATCTTGTTTTTGGTTTGTAAAAACCTATTTGCAAAATAAACATAATTTATCATTGATAATTCGGCACTTAAATAAACTGGTCTTTAACCAAAAAAAAATGTAAAAAATATTTTTGTAAAAGAACGTTAAAGACCAATTTTCCTGACTTTCCCCATAAAGCTAGGTCACAGATATAAACGGAATATTATTTTTTTAGTTCAAACCATCTAGGTACATATGTGTATTGTGACGATGTTAGATCTTGTATACAGTATACTATATCTATAGAGTCAGGCAACTTGGTTCGGTTCCATTGAGCGAGGTCGAGGGGAGAAAGTTGTGTGCTGTTATGAGAACATACGTACAAGGCAAAGTACTCGGAGGAACTAGGGTGTGGTGGCAGTGACAGAGGATTATACGAAAGTTTTTTAAAGACTGTAAGCAATTTTGAATCTTTTTAAAGCGTGGCAATGGCAATCTTAATTATATCAGCCCAAAAATTCAACTCAGTACCAATTTTTTTTTTTTAATATTAGTTGTGAGTTGTGTTTACTGCTTTTTTTTTATTTTATCTTATATTTCTGCGACAATAAATATTTTTTCTTTCTTTCAAGTAACAGAACAGACAAAACAAGGTGAGTGTCCTTTCGTTTGTGGAACAACATCACATGGCAGTGTGCAGCGAAATGATTATCACCAGTAACCCTATTACTTAAGCAAGTTCGGTTTCGATGAACTTTTCGGTTGAAGATCTATTCTGCTTTATTTAATGTGTCTGAATGTAAAGCTATCTAAACAAAATCTATCAAATACACAGTGCCAGGTACTAAAAATATAAACGGCGTTTAGAGAAAGTAATGGAGGCTGTAAAAATAAAGTGCTTGCATTTTATGATTCAAGTAAATTGCAAATACAATACTGTAAGTGAACGTAAATAGATTTGTTTTCATACTTTCGCCTTTCACCACAACATATTCTTCTCATAGATTACATTTACTGTAACTGACTTTTGTATGTTAAGCAAAGAGACCGTCCCACCCAACTGATGGAGAACAGTAAATGGCAAAACTTCTATTTATGCATCAGCTCTTATTCTTTTCATCATCAGCCTATAATGTTCCCACTGCAGGGACACAGGCGTCCTCTCTAGGAGAGGGATGGGCTATAATCTACCACGCGGGCCTAGTGCGGATTGGTAGATGTCAGATGTCTTCAAATTTTTGGGTTTAAGACATGCCGGTTTTATCAGAAGTTATTTATTCCAATTGCGGTGAGAATCGCCACTTTTTGACTGTCAAAAACTACATAAGACAGTCCCACAAAATGCCTAATTGCCCACCCTTCACCATATCCAAGGAGTTCCCTTTGTTTTAGATAGGGAGAAGTGATGGAACATACTCCCACCAAAGCATCTAATCTGTCTGTTAGGTTAGAAGAACCGGATTTCATACAATAGTTACTGACAAATATAGAAGTGCTCACCCTCTTTCAGTGGCACCCCACCTCAAACAATCACATGAGCATCACGTCACTATAAGGTCATCAAACAACATAATTTCACACAACATCATACAATATTTATGCATACCTGTTTATGTATATAGTATAAAGCATCTCCGAATATATATTAATACACAAGTCTTACATAACGAGTAATGAGACACTGACATAATAATATGTAGCGATAGGTAATAGGTGTAAATGTATGGTGTTTACCCTAGAATACTATCTCTTGCACCATGTCATATGTTTACTTGTAAAGCTACTAAAGTTCCAGAACTGAGTATATTTAGCGTCACATTCAGCATCGCGTCACGCATTAGACGTGACGGCATTATCCTTGGTATCCAATAAAATGACTACAATTGAAACCATTAGCAATATATACTCTGATCTGGACGCTTTTCAAGTGGCAAATACTATAACCTGTGATATAGAAAGTGCAAAAAATCACATAGTAATGAACAAAAATACTATCAATATCTTGTCTCAAAACATTCGTAGCCTTAATTGTAATATGCCAAATTTCGTTACGCTTCTCCAAAGATCTCAAATACCCTGGGATGTCGTAGTACTTACGGAATGCTGGCTCCCTTCTGCAAAGTTCATCCCTTCTCTCGACAACTACAATCATATTGCGACCACCTCACACAAAACCCAAAATGAAGGAGTTGTCATCTTTTACAACAAGCTTCTTAATATTGTATCCGAGGAACCCACAGTTACTGACGCTAATTGCCTTGTTTTAAAACTGGGTCTAGATACTTGCATCGTAGGATTATATCGCCCACCTAGTCAGACAAACACTGTAAAATTTATCGACTCAATTAACACGCTACTAAATAACCTAAAAACTTTTAAAAACATTTTCTTTTGTGGTGATATAAATATTAATATAGTTCCAAACAGTCCCGATAAACGATCATACGAGTACCTGAATATCCTAGCTAGCCATGGCTTGCTTCCGGCTCATACTCTCCCAACGCATGGCTTAACATGTTTAGACCACATGATGCTGAAATCTAAGATGGAAGCTTGCTGTTTCGTTTTTGAAACATCTATCACTGACCATGAGAGTGTAGCTATTAGTTGTAGACCTAAAACCCGTCTGAATTATTTGAACAAAACCCAATGCTCGGTTGACTTTGACAATCTGGACAAATTAATACAAAACATGGATTGCCAGCCCATCCTTGACTGTCAAGATGCTAACGTATCAACCGATCTTCTCGTGGCTCACCTGTCTTCAGCAATAAAAAATAGTACCAGCGTAACTAAAACTTCAAAAAGAAAACTGATAACTAAACCATGGGTAACTAAAGGACTTCTTCGCTGCATGAGAAACCGTGACAACTTACACAAAAAATTAAAATGTAACCCTAACGACGAGGTACTAAAATTAACATATAAGCGTTATCGAAATTTTTGCTCTTCTCTGCTTAAAAAAACAAAGAAGAGATATGAAAGACAGGAATTTGAAAATGCAAGGGGAAACAAGAAACAGTTATGGGATGTCATTAAAAAGAATAGCGAATCTGGGAAGAGGGTAGATTACTCGACATCACTATTGTCATCTAACAGTCCCGAGGCGGACATAAACGAAATCAACAGCTTCTTTGTGAACGTTGGGGCAAAGTTAGCTAGTAAAATCTCCACTTCAAAGTCCTCAACACCCTGCGTCACCCATGATCACACATCAGTTACTCCGTCCAACTCGCTTGTCCTACTCCCTACCGATGAACAAGAAATATGCGACCTCATTAAGGGCCTGAGGGATAATTGTGCAGTGGGTATCGATCAGATTAGCAGTAAAATCATCAAGAGGTACGCAAAATACCTTTCTCTTCCCATAAGTCATATCTGCAATTTGTCCATTTCAACGGGAGTTTTTCCCCAGGCTTTTAAAATAGCTGTTATTAAGCCCATCCATAAGGCTGGAAAAAAAGACTGTGTCAATAACTACCGGCCCATCTCCATCTTACCTGCTCTGTCCAAGATACTGGAACGCCTTATCAATCAACGACTAGCAAAGTTCTTGGAAGTTAATAATCTCCTTTCGACTTCACAGTTTGGCTTTAGAGTTGGCAAAAGTACCAATGATGCAGTTCACGAATTAATTGACTCTATTGTTGGCAGCTTGGATGACGGAAGGAGATGCCTAACGGTGTTCCTCGATCTCGCAAAAGCCTTCGACACAGTCTCTATTCCACACCTTCTTAAAAAGCTTGAGCGGATCGGTATCAGAGGAATCCCTCTGAAACTGATGGAAGACTATCTTACCGGTAGGAAACAACGAGTAAGGATAAATGACAGGCTCAGTGATGAGCTCGCAATCAGTTTTGGTGTACCACAGGGTAGTATATTGGGCCCAACACTTTTCCTTGTGTACATTAATGACCTTTGCCAACTTTCTCTTCTAAAAGGAAAGATCATTACCTTTGCTGATGATACTGCACTGTTCTTCAGTGGTGATGGGTGGGAGGAGGTGTTCAATGCTGCACAACTGGGACTTAATATTGTTGGTAACTGGCTGCAAGATAATGTTTTGACGCTTAACGTCTCTAAAAACCACCTATAAATTGCCACATATAAATTGTAATAAGGGTTCTGTTTTATTTTATTTTCTGTATATGTGGGTAACAATTAGCATACGTTTTAAAATTAAATATCCGTTTTGACGTTCGTACGTTATTGTTTTCAAGGGTTACCACTGAAAACCAGCGCTGTGCTGTGGGTCCCCATAGCACAGCACCATGCTGAGTGGTAACCCATTTGTCGCAGTAGTGTCCCGTTTTAAGTAAGTTTACGTAAACGCAAACTAGTTTTTTCTTATTTGTACCAATTATTTTTTGTTAATAATTAGTTGTAAGTTGTGTGTTTACCTGTTTTTTTTTATTTTTGCGAAAATAAATATTTTTTCTTTCTTTCTTTCTTCTTTCTTTCTAAATAGATTTGTAGATCAGCTGATTTGAGTCATTTATGTAGTTGTAATACATAATAGAAGAGATAGTAGGCGTATGTTACTTCATATTTGGCTTCCTTTATCGTGTATAAAGTTATAGCCATTCAAAGTATTTTGCCGGAGGTATCGAGATGATTTGGACGCCCATCACAAGGTGGTTCGAGGACCAGTCGGGGCTGCGGATTATCGAAAGAGATGACGTGGCCTCGGCACAAGGGCGAAGAAGGAACATGGGTTTGGATTTTAGTCAGTAGAATTCTGGCACTCCCCTTCGCTCAGCCCAAGAGCGGGGCGTCATTTGATGATTTTCCACCCACCAAAAAAAAAAAAAGGTGGTTCGAGGAGGTGTAAGAAGTAAAGTAAGCACCTAGTAAAATTTATGACGGAGGACTTTGCCCAGCAGTCAGATATTCCTGTTTAAAAAACTGTTGTTGCTATTCATCATACAGCTGGTCTTTAAGAAGTAATATTAGTACAACGTCCTTATCCCACTCTACCATTATGTGAATGAAACATGAATGAACTGGGGGAGTGATACCTACCAAGTTGAATGAGAAAAACGAAGTGAAAAACAGTTTGGGCTTCAAGGAACTTGGACCACCAGGCAGAAGAAACCAAATAATATACTACTGATTAAGAAGATGACATGCTGCGCCAAATGAATTGGGATACGGGCTTGAGAATGACGATGTTAACTGTGAGCAAGCAGATAGCTATCTTTCATGATACCCACGAAGAGGACGGTCTAGTCTTTCAAGAAAAATATACCGATTGCCTACAATAATAAATTTCTTTTCTATGCATATTAAGTTCAATGTTAGTAGGTGGATAGTCACCTCAACAAACTGCGCAAATTAATGTTAATGACTTAAAAAGAACAATTGTTTGCTTTGTTCCAAAACACTCAATAAAAAAACAGCTGTATGAAATGCAGGTGGGCACTTATTTACATGGGCACTTTTTGCGTTATATCGGGTTCAAACGAGAGTGGCTGCGAGAATGTGGGCTGCGGCACTGTTCGAAAGAGATACCGCGGCCCTGGAACTCAAACGGCTAAGAAGAAACATGGGTGGGTTTAAGTACAAGTCTGACACTCCCTTCCCCACCGCCCAGAGCGGGTAGGGTCATTTGATGAGGCGCTTGGCGATGTTGAATTTTGTCTTATTTTAGTAAACCAATGTAATTGTCAGCGAGTTTGAAAATGGGGTTGGCTAGTCACACTTTTGGGAAGTTTGTTCCGCCACTTCTTCTTTCCAGCTTAACACTAGAAAGTGTCGATGGGTAGGCGTTTTGGGGGACTGTCTTATAAAAATCTAAAGTAAAGTAAATTTTTGACGTTCGAAAAGTGCTGATTATCAGCCTAGTTTGAATAAATGACTTTTGATTTTTGACACTCCTAGGATGGATAGAGTCAGGACCGGTGGGCGAAGATATTCACACAGTGAGTGCCCGGGAAAACGGGCGTTGTAACAAAGACAGTTTTAAGAAACGCTGTCGTGGCAATTTGGACTCGTTTCTAACTCCTAACTGATTGGCCAGAGAAGGCAAAAGAAAGTGAAAATTGCAAAGGTAAGGGGAAGATTTTGGCCAGGAATGGGACAGATCAGGCTAACATAAAACAAACTGACTATTAGCCAATAAACAAAGTAATAAATGGCAACAAATAAAACGATCATTTACATTTAAAGCGGCAAAGGTCCAAAGTTCTCGCGAACACCTACTAACCTCACAATTTCAAACAGCGTAAAATTCGACGAAACACGCGTGTGATAAGTGAAACTAAAGAGTAAACTCAAGTGTATTTAAAGGAAATGCATGACCTAACACATTCCTAACTAACGATGATATTAGAGAAGAGAACATCATAGAAGAGAAACACTAGTCTATAAAATGTTTTCTAGGTACTTCTGGGAAACAGGCCTATCTCACTCAGATCCAGCCTGTCTCTTTCCTGCCCTCCCCGATGACGCCCAGGCTCGTACCCCGCAGGAGGTGCCCTTAACGCGCTCATTTAGTTTATGAGTGTTACGCCCCGGCTGTAGGGCTTACACTCCTCAGAAACAAGCCTAGGTTGGCCTGCGAAATACCCTGTATGAGATGGTTTATCACCCGGTGTCTTCGAAGCTCCCAGATTTATAAAAAACCGGTGTCCATTCCGGGCATTTGAATAAATTCCGGACATTTGAATGAAAATCCGGACAATTTTTTATATGCCTGCCTGCATAAATTATAAAATTGAGGTAAAATTCCGAACGTATGACAAACAGCTTCCCTTTTTTTTTTTTGGTGGGTGGAAAATCATCGAATAACCCCCCCGCTCTTGGGCAGAGCGAAGGGGAGTGTCAGACTTCTACTGACTAAAAACCAAACCCATGTTCCTTCTTCGCCCTTGTGTCGGAGCCGCGTTATCCTTTCGACAAGCCACAGCCCCGACGGGACAAACAGCTACCCTAACTGCAATTATTATATCGCATGACATGTCATTTGAACAAGGTTTTAGACTACAACGTTTTATACAACCACTTTCTCATACTAAGACAGCTGTTTAAATATTATTGAATCGACATTATGATTAATTATATCAATACCACGTCATTTCTATGGAGGGATTGTTAAACTGTGTTGCGCACTTTATTAAAACATGCACAGTGTATTTAGAAACCAGTTACAAAGTAATAAAAGTTAGCCAAGGGTAGAGAATTAAATGCTGGTGGCCCATTGTCTCATGTTTTTACATAAATTCATGCATGATGGATAGCACACATAACATAATATCACGCCTGTAAATCCCCGAAGGGAAAGTCAGAGGTGTGCCTAATAGTACAGTCGAACAAGTTAATAAGTATAGTGCAGCGGGGCAATCTCGACAGCGGGAAATTTCAACTAATTCTTAATAACTTCTACATTTTACTTTATTTGAATAAGTGCCATCTATGACCGGATAGCTCAAAAGCAATTTCATTGTGCTTATACTTATTCAAATAAAGTATGTATATATAAATGTAGAAGTTATTAAGATTAGTTGAAATTTCCCGCTGTCGGGATTGCCCCGCTGCACCACCATATACTTATTAACTTGTTCGACTGTACACCCGCATTTCGCCAAGTATGTTTAAGTCGCATGTAGTAGGACCTTTCTGGGCAGTGGCTGCCACTGAGAAATTGGCAAACAAACCCATTATCACTGCCCGATCCGATTCGAGAATCGAATTTTGTTCACTACATTTTCGCAAAAGTACCAAATTAATTAGGATATTTCTTAAACGTTTTGTAGTGCTGAAAAATTAAGAGATCAGCCATGCGAAGTGCATACCTAATTTTAGTACCTCTTCAATAAACTAACAATAGGTACTTTGAACTGCTTGCTATTATGTTCTGGTAATTTGTGTGACGTAAGTAATGCTTAGAAACTAGTTAAGGCTACTGTTAGTAATAAGTAATACTTATGTATTTATTCTTTTTATTATTGCACCCGGATTTATAAATACTTTGCGGTTTTCTATTTTAACCACAGGTATAGATATACCTAGATACCGCAAATATCACAATCCGTATGAAAACCAAGCGTGTCATTTTTTGACTGCGTACTATGACGTCATAATCTCGGTCGTTTCAGACAGAAAAGTCTATATTTTATGATATACCTATACAAAACCGAAACGAGCGAGCAAGATACGACTTCCGAAATCGAAGCGTTAATACGGGGGCTGATTTCGTATTAAATACACCTTTTCTGTCATTATTTCTGCAATTTCATAACTTATCATGTAGCGGCACTACAAAAAATATACTACAGCAACATAGTACAAAAAGTACTGAGGCGCCATCTATGACAAAAATGAAGAATCAAAAGCAAAGTTATCGACGTCAGACTAACACCGGTATCTTTAAACAAGTCATAGTGATTACTTGAGTAAAAGTCATTGTTTAAGGCCGCTTTCACATTAGGGCGTTAGCAGCGCGACAGTCGCGCGGCTGCAGCAATCTGCTTAATTTGATTGGCTAAACGGCTTCTGCCGCGCGACTGTCGCGCTGCTAACGCCCTAATGTGAAAGCGCCCTAAGATACAATTTTTTCTCTGTAGTTTAGTAATTCCTTGATGTTAGAACGGTCAAAGATTAGAATTCTTAGGTTTGCTTTCATAAACACTTCTAACTTCGTTTAAATTCTTGTCCATTGCATAAAAATGTTTGCATAAGTAATTACTTAAGTTCAAGTAATTACTTTAACTTGACTATAGATACGGATGTTAGAAGAACCCCACAAGGGGTGCCCTTAGCGATTAGTCACTTAGTCTATAGTTTTTGTCCCTGGCTGGAGGCCTTAAACTCAAAGCATCCACAGGAATTTGCTCGGCTCTGAGACTGAACCGCGAGATGTTATTTAGTTCTATTATAAAGAAATACAACAAATTCTTACCTCATATCAGGCGAGAAGTCAACAGAACACGCGTACCCAGCCACCATATGTCCGCTGAACGTCTTCTTCCTGTTCATCTTGAACCGGTTCAAGGCACTGAACACGATCACTTTGTTGTCCATAGACTGACACGCAAGCCACTTGCCGTTCGGTGACACTGTGACCGCTGGGAGGGAGTGCATTGATGGGTCCGCTATGTATTTCATGTCTACTGGTATGTCCCTGTTGAAAATAGATAGTATGGTTACTTTAATTGCTGGGATAAAATAATATCTGTTTACTAAAAAAAGGTTTTTTTTTGTGGCTATCTGTTTGCTCAGACTAATCTCCGAAACCGAATTGACGGTCATTTACTGGCACATAGCTGATGTTATAATATCTATAAATAAAAAAGGATTTGGGTTCTTTGTAAGAAAATTAAAACCCTTGAAATTGTTAACAAAATCCGAAATCTTGATTGTTTGCTGACAATTTACGCCAACACGGTTGATAGAAAGGTAAGCTTTTAGTTTAAGGCGGGGTTGCAGTAATTTTAAGATTTTTGAACCTATAAAAATCGAACTAAATACGAGTTTTTTAATAAATAAAAATCATTACATAAAAATTGAACATACTCTCTAGTAAATCGTAAAGATAGAAACGCGATTTAGAATGATCGGCTCGATACTTTTTTTTATCAAACATGACTCTAAATCACAATTTCAAACGTGTACTGCTAAGACATTTCATCATGAATTTATATGAAAGTTATATCAGTAGATAGAACTTTTTATTCTGAAGTAAATGGTGAAAACAGATTGTATAATTTCTTTATAGTTTTTCTCCAAGAAGCAAAAAACAGTCAAAATTTAGGCATTATATCGCTCGCGCGGCAGGGCGGGGGGCGAGGTCGTGCGTACATAAAAACAAAGTACTGCAACCTCGCCTTAACCAACCATGTTGGCATCAGCTGCCAGTCTTACCGAATACAGCACAGCTGAATATTTTACCTATAAATATCAGTATGTAAACAAGTAAATATTTTACATGAAGCGGTCGCCTATCTGACCTACACAACCCAAACTCAGATTTAAATAAGGTAAGTAATATCTTTATTATAATTTCACGCGGACAAACGTCGCGAGCAACAGTTTGTGCCCGAAATGTTAAAAGACAGTGCTCTAAGGATGGTTTGGGTATGGAATGGCAGAGACAAATGCTGTTGTTGGGAAACCATGATAAAAAAAAGGTTGAATTATATTGAATTAATTTGAAAGTCAATTTTGACAAGTCATTGTGAATTGTTTTTAGAATATACAGTTACTAAACATAATCTTGACTAGTTAATTTAAATTTTAAATAAAACTTTATTTTGAATGAGAATGCGAAATTACATTGAAGATGCGTAGCTGTATATTTATTATCACCGTGACACAGCAATTTATATATTACATAAATATAGTAAGTATTTATTTTTAAAATAAGATTAAAATCATGCGTTTTAAGAAAAATATTGTAATGATGATTCGACAAAATATCGTGTCACATGTCTTGTCGCGTGTGTTAGGTCAAAAAACCCGATAAACTGGTATCTGATGAATGTTGTTGTTGTCCGAATGTACACACATTCGAGAGCAAGTCAATATATGCCTATATTGATTTCTGGTATTTCAATATTGGTTTGGCCCATAGTAACTCGTTTTGTGATGACACTATAACATTCCTACAAAAGAAAGACTTCAATAACATTCTAGTAGATAGTGAGTAGTAGTAGAGAAGTAAAGAATGAGTATATATGAGAGAAAGTGTGAACGTTGCACCAAAACATCAAGGCTGTAATCTCTGAAGGGTAAGGCAGAGGGGTGCCTAAAAAAGCCACCACACACCCACATCATACCGCTGGTTATGTTTTAAGCCCTATTTAACAGTGGACGAGCCTATTGCATCAACCGGGCACAAACTCTCCGTGATTGCTACTAAGAAATATGTGAGGAAAAAACACATTACCCGATCTGGAAATTAAAGCCACACTAGACCAGCGAGGCAGTCGGTAAATACTTGATAGAAGTATAAGGTCATGAACAAGTCTTGGGATTAGAACTTGAGACCTCTCATCTCAAGTTGTAACCCCAAGACACGCATCTCTGATTTTTCGGATGCATGTGCCTATTGTATAATCATCACTTACTTCAATGACGAAAAACGTGACGAAACCAGCAAGCCTTCTTTTTTGGGGGGTTTGGGAAATCATCAAATGACTCCTCCCGATCTCAGCAGAGCGGTAGGGAGTGTCATACTTCTACTGACTAAAAACCATTCATGTTCCTTCATAGCCCTTTGTGTCTGGGGCCGCGGTATCTCTTTCGAACAACCCGCAGCCCAAACCAGTATGCCTAAGAGATATTTCTCGCCTCCTGATCAGAAGGTCTAAGTAGCAAAATGTCCAACCGCGCAAAATGTCTAATGAGCAGTAAGTCTAGTTAGCAAAACGTCCAACTATCAGATGGTCTGTATAGCAGAATATCTATTTAGCAAAACGTCATTTTTAAAATGTGTACACTCATGATAGAAACTAAAAGTCATTTGTAAATTACATTTCTCGACGGCATGTAAAGCCAAGTCAGAGGTCCATGGGCGACATAAAAAGACTGGATACCAGGGGATCTAAAATGGCCACTTTAGCAGATCACAATATAAATTGCGTTAGAAAGCGTAAAATGGACCTTTCATGATGGAAACTGGGTCTGTAACCATTTAGGAAAATAGATCATAATAGGAAAATAATATGAATTGCGTTAAAATTCGTAAAATTTTCACAGACGCAGTTACTATATTATGAAACTTCTATTTTACGCTTTTCAACGCAATTCATATAATGATCTGCTAAAGTGGCCATTTTAGACCCCCAGGTCAGTCACAAACCACACGAGAAAGAAACAGTAAAAGGTATGCTGACTGCTGCACTCACCACTCCCAAACCCTCAAACTCTTGTCATCAGAAGTGGTAACAAATCTTCTGTTCTCGTCCACGAAGGTGATCGTGTTGACGGCGCCCAAGTGACGGTCGTACTCCTGAACTATCTCGCCGCTGCGGATGTCCCACTGTTGGACAAACAATACAAGTTGGTTTTATAAGGAAAAGTTTAAGGCATTAGAGTCGTTTCTTGTTCTCATCATCTGTCCACACTTTTCATAACTATGTTGGGGTCGGCTTCCAGTCTAACCGGATGCAGCTGACTACCAGTATTTTACATGGAGCGACTGCCTATCTGACCTCTACAACTTTTCTGGGTACTACAATACCCGTTTCTTTTTAGAAAGTGGGTTTTTTTTTTAAACGTTGCCCCACACTAGGAATTTCTCCTGTATCGTGGGTGCGTTCACAAACATTTAAACTCACATACACAAATACCCAGACCCGAAACAACTATCTGTAGGTCTTACAAATATTTGTTCCATGCGGTGATCGAACCCGCGACACCCAGCGTAGCAGTCTAATCTCTCAGCCACTGCACCAACCGTGCCGTCTTATTGTGGGAAGTGTCAGAGTTCTACTGACGAAAAACCACCCATGGTCCTTCGTAGCCCTTTGTGTCGAAGCCGCGGAATCTCATTCGAACAACCCGCACGATACCTTTTTTTTTATGACCCACTCATCAAATAACCCTCTCGCTCTTGGGCAGAGCGAAAGGGAGTGTCAGACTTCTACTGTCTAAAAACCAACCGTGTTCCCTCTTAGCCCTATAAGTCGGAGGCCGCGGTAACTTGTGAATAACCCGCAGCCCCGACGGACTACGATACTCCTTGAAACTAGATTAGTCTACTTGTGAGACTTTCGGTCCATCGACTAACTGTTACTGAGTCCACACTACTACTCACACAAATAATCTTCTTATCGGAGGTGCCGGCCACGAAGAGGTTCTGCTTATCCTCGTCAGGGTTGAACTTGGCGCAGTACGGCACCTTGCGGGACGTGAACCGAGATATACACGAGCCTGTCTCTGTGTCCCATAGCTTTATGTAGCGGTCGTACGCTGGAAAAGAGGTACACAAAATTAAAGTGTCTGTTTGTAATCTCAAATCAACAAGTTTTTACTAATTGTATATTATGAAAGTATAATAGTAATTACGGTAGTTAAAACAAAATAACTTTTTTTAATTTTTGCCCCTGTGTTTGTTCCAGCAAATTTCCGAAACAGCTGGACCGATTTTGACAGAACTTTTACTGGCAGATAGCTAATGTTATAAGGTCTAACTAAGGTTTTATTTTAGAAAAATAATTAGCATTTCGCGCAAAAAAATAACACCCTCCATATTGTTCTTTGACGAGAATCAATTTACAATAACACAATCTACAAAAATACTAACCAGCTGACAAGAATTTATCTCCTGTATTGTTGAAGTTGACATCTCTGACAGCTTGCCGGTGACCAAAGTACGTTCGTATACAACGACGATCACCGTACACTTCCCAAATCTGAAAGAGACAGTAGTTCATTAGTAAACGGACAGCAAAGATTTGCTAATAAAACAGCAATTAAATGCTCTTTAATCTTATAGAACCAAAACGCTTTGTTAAAAACCTTTATAGTACAAGCAGTCATAATGGTTACCGTTAAAGGCCTACTATATCACTCTTTGGTGATAAAACGCCTTGGTTATAGAACCTTTTGTTACTTGGGAGTATAGTAGGTGTTTAATTAACGGATCGTGTTCGAAACACAATATTGCGCTTCAAAACACTGGTTGGTGACACAGTGAGGCGGGGTCGCGGTAGGCCACGAAACTGATGGCGGGACGAATTAGACAGGTTCCCTCAGAACTGGAAGGAGGAATTGTGGGTTTGCGAGAAATGGAAGGAGTGGAGGGAGGCCTTTCCTCAGGAGTGGGACAGAACAGGCTAGGATTTTTTTTTTCTATTTTGATTCTGTCTACCATGAGATAAAAGCGGGAGATTATGTATAAATGTCACAGCAACATGCTGAGATAGTGGCCTTTTGACTTCGCACGGGACAAATTTAAATATATATTTATTTATTTAAACTTCATATACCTACAATAGTGGTACATAGGCGGACTTAATGCCACAAGGCATTCTCTACCAGTCAACCTTAGGGTCAAATAAGACAGCACTGTGGTAGAGTACAAAAAAATAATAATAATAATAGTAAGGAGAAAACTATTTTGTTATATAAATTGATATACATAAATAGGTACATACTAATACATATATACTATACATAAATATAATGTTTGTATGTCCTAATTTTAAGTGTTTGTCATAATATGTTTACTTTGTTAACATTTAATTTTTTGTCAATTTGTTTTGTCCTGTTGGGAAACCAATAAACACTTTTTCTTTCTTTCTTTCTTTCTTATAAGCTAAGATATTACCTTGACGCGACAGTCCATCCCAGCTGACAGCATGAGATGTGCGCTGCCGGGGAACCATCGAACTGCCGCCACGCCCTTCGTGTGACCCTTCCATGTGTAGATATGTGCCTGGAAGTCACGACATACATTAAATATACGGTCCCATTAAAATAGGTGGACAAAATTTCAGAAATCATTCAGACCACCAAAATAAGGACGATGGTAAAAAATAATAATGAGAAAATCGCATTTAAGTACCTACTCATAAAGGATGAGTTAGTTCTAGAGTGCCGGCAATTTATAATAGTGTTTTAATAATAAAAAAAAAAAACATTTTATTTAATGTTTTTTTTGTTAAGATTTATGTTTGGTTAGACCTACTGAACGCTGTGTTAAAATTTGTCCACCTATTTTAATGAGACCTTATATAACATCACGCCTATAATAGGATAGTTGACAAACATAAAGCTAAGAGGACAATCTTTGATTTAAAATCGTGAAGGAGTCTGACTTATTCTGTTACTTTCATTTAACTTCAAAGAAGGTCGTTGCGATGATAATAGGTCGCTTTCATTCTTTATTTTTATTTTTTAAAAAACGTCGCCCCACACTAGGAATTTCTCCTGTATCGTGGGTGCGTTCACAAACATTTAAACTCACATACACAAATACCCATAAAACTTTAACAAGTAGCAAACACACACCCTCTCGCTGTGAACATTTCAGCAAACAGCTCTACTGGGTTACTAACTACAATGAACGGCACGGTTGACGCAGTGGCTCAAGCAATGGACTGCCGCGCTGCGTGTCGCGGGTTCGATCCCCGCACGGAACAAATATTTGTAAGACCTACAGATAGTTGTTCCGGGTCTGGGTATTTGTGTATGTGAGTTTAAATGTTTGTGAACGCACCCACGATACAGGAGAAATTCCTAAAGTGGGGCAACGTTTAAAAAAAAAAAAAAAAAATGAACACATACCTTCGGCAAGAAGCACTTGTCAGGCGGCGTATCACTTCGCAGCTGTGTCTCACTGCGCGGCGGAGATATCCACGACCTGCCTTGGTAGTCTGTCGGGTTGTCGACTGGAACAGACGGGAGAATGTTTTGAGGAGAATTTTGTAAACGAAGAACTCGGATGTCCTCCTAAATACTTGGCAAGAAGTAGTGCAGAACCAGGACCGATGGAAAGACCATTCTTTGCATCGGTCCTGGGCCTGCGCAAAACCAAGGCGTACCTCCATAGGTATTCCATTTTTTTTTATTTACAGGCCTTTTTTCTGTAGTGTGACGGTACTGACGAGCTTCAATAGCGTGGCTTTAACGTTATATGCGAACTATTCAAGGCTTAATATTTACACTCTGTTCCTCATTGGTCACTAGATATGAGGACATAAATGGTGTGAAGTTCTACATTCGCCATTGAAAAGAAGATAGAAAACATGTTTATTTGGCCCATGCTACAAGTGCACACAACATAAAACAGAATCAAATAAAAAAGATTTGTGTATCTCTGAATAATACTTATTTGTTAGATACTATTCAAGGAAATTAGAAATCAGATATCATCAAAACTCACTATGGAATATAGATTTCTCCTCCAAAGGTTTGTCATCGTCAACTTTGCCTTTCTTCTGTCTCTTTGCCACAATTTCTTGTAATTCTTTAGCTTCATCACCTTCTGGCCTCATTACCCTGAAATAAAGTACTTACAATTATGCTTAGCACACATGTTTAGGAGGTAGTAAAGTTGGACAGTTTGAAACATGGACATTAAGGTACAAGTAGGCAAATATCTCAATCTTATAAACTACTAGATTTTGCCCATGCTACCTACGCCGGAAGTGGTACTTCGCATAAAAATATCAGTATGGATTTCACCTGTAGGATCCATTTATATTTTTATATATTGCATTGGGGAGAAAAAAGGTGTTTTGGTAGGAATCTACTCATCTCAAGGGAAGAAACTCTTACTTGGGGCCCAAAAGAATATCTCTAAAAGGCTGTTTTCCAGCATATATTGTCCCACAGCTGGGACCTACTTCTCTCTTCATCCAGTTTGCTCTCCCAAGCACAGTCCCTTGGCGACAAAAATCATAAGACAATCTAAAATATACAACATTTTAATGTAATCAGTGCCCTCTATAAGAGCTCCTTACCTCTGTTCACCCACATATCCTCCCCAAGGTCCAAGGAAGCCGGTGATATCCTCAGGGTTGTCATTCTTTGTCCTCTTCTTTTTGTCCAGCGGTCTCTTTTTTATTGACTCGAACACTGACTTGCCGACTGCTTCTTCAGGAGGTGCCACCATAGATGACACTGCAAATTAAGTACAAAAGTGGTTAGGTTCATTTGTTAGCCAGTCTTTCTAAAAAGTATCTTATTGTCCAGTTACTCGATCAGAGAGGGAGAAAGGTCAGATAGATTGCTCCATGCAAAAAATACTGGTATTCAGCTGCATCAAGAGAAGGGCTTTTCTAATAATATGAGTTTATGACTAATTGGTTAGAAACCGAGCTATCCAGGTCAATATCTACTACATGAGTGATAGAAATTTAAAAAAATATATTATCGTAACTATAATATTCACTACTTACCTACTATGCCATCCCCACTCCCCGTATCACCATCCGTAGATGGATCCACAGCATGCCCATAACTCGTAAATGTTCTTCTCTGATTTTCAAACTGGAAGTCACTTATATGTGCCTTTTCAACATAGCCAGACAAAATATTTCTGTTGGCCTTCATCTGTTGTGTTTGAAACGGGTTCTCGGGACCAAATGTGGGAGCAAAGAGTTCCTCATACTTGGGATTGTGCATCAACTCTTCACTGTTTGGTAATAATACTCGAGTGTCATCACTGTTCTGGAATTTAAAATAAAAGTTAATTAAAAATATTGTAAGTAAGTAGTGGATTATGTAATTTTGTAGTGTGATTCAAGGATAACATGGTGTTGATTAATTATAATTTCAATGTTGTACCGTAAAACACTGAAATAATAGTGTTTGAAATGACTACTGCCACCAACAACTTGGTAGAAAGACAAAGTTAAAATTAACAATTTTTTTTAAAACTATCATGCCAGCAACATGAAGAAGTAGAATCCTTATAGCAATTTCTATCCCTTCTCTTGATTTTCAGTGCAAATACTCAATCAGGCACAAGAAGTATCAATTGTGCAATAGGACATAGATTTGATGATTACTCACAAAATAACCTTAATTGTTTGTAAACATTGCTAATAAAATTTGCCCCCATAAAAGTATTTTTCTTGTTTGTATGTTGCTTCACAGAAAACCATCTAGAAAATATCATTACGAAGAGTACAGAAACAGCAAAACAACACAACAACAGTAAAATCATAGTTATAATAACAAACAATGAGTATCATAAATGATAAAAAAATGTATATGTTATCTACATTTATTGAACTAATGACACTTACTGTAGGCATAACGACAGGTGCAGCACATATTTGCATTGATTTAGCTACGGAGAAGTTAGAATCAACAGGTTTTAAATGCGTTAACAACTTTTCGTTGCTCTCTCCCTTGATAGTCTCAGTTTCATTGTCCTCTTCCTCCTCAGAACTACTACCGTAGTTTTGTATATTCAACATTGTTTTGAGTGTCTAGTTTACTTAGGTCTAATCTATTTTAAAAATTGTTCATAACAAAACAATGTGTTAATAGTAATTCTAAATCAAAGTTGCGAAGTGCTATCCAAACGAAGCGTCACGAAAACGATGAATGCTAAATAATGTCATTGAAAGAGACCAAAGATCTCTAGTGAATTAGTGATACAAATATAGCAACGTTAAACAGAGATGCATGATTTTTATGCTAAAGTTAGGAATTCCAAATATATCTGGAAAGCAATTTCTGGTGACAACACTGACAACAAAAATTTCGTTCGGAAACTATATAAAAAAGATGGTATGGTATTCTATAATATGCAATTACTCTTCGTTCTGTGGTTTCTAATTACTCCCCGTTTAAAAACTCTTAAAAAAATGACTGTCAAATAATACCGTGAAAAGCAGGCATTTTTCTCATCATTCTAGTGTTGTTATCTTCTCTTGTCATTTAAAGTTTTTCTATTTGCCTAAAAAGAGCAATAATATTTTTTGCTGAGTTCTACAAGTTTATTACTACCATGGAAAGGCTTAAAAGTACACTTCGGTATGGTATTAGTAGTTTATTGATTTGATAAGACTAACTAGAATAACCTTTTTTTTTATCTATATTTTGACAAGAAACCATGAAGTTATAGTGCCAACCGAACGCCAGAAACAAAAAATCCATTCAACTCAAGTCAGGTGACGAGCCCCTTGTGACAGTTCACATTATTTGTCTCAATAGAACAAAAACCAAGAAAAACACTAAACATGGCTCTACTCTCAGCAGTCAAGGGAAAACTAATCAGCGTCATCGGAGATGAGGTAAGCAGTAGTTAAATTATAACAAGCCATATCGTTGTTTGAACAATAAACCAAAAACCACAAGTTTTCTGCCAAAAGTTACCTACTCTAGAAACGTACATCTGATTTCAGGACACTTGCGTCGGTTTCCTGCTCGGCGGGATCGGTGAAATCAACAAAAGCAGACACTCGAACTTCATGGTTGTCGATAAAAGTAAGTCTCAGTTCTTTCTACCAGAAAAGAAAAGTTTATTTATGTTCCTATTAAAACGGTTTTCATTTTATTTACTCTCTGTAAAGTGTGTCTTCTTTAATATCACAGCTTAAGACTAAATAACTTACATATATGAATTTTGTGTTCTTCAATTCTTTCACATTATTGGTAATTAAAGTCCGCCCCTAAGATGACCCACTGACTGGAGTGACTGGTAATTATAGGTAATGGAAATAAAAGGCTAGATCTGAATACTAATTTCATTGATAATAATGCTATAAATCATTACTAATCTATTTGGGGTCTGTATTTTACATCCCCTGGGGTTGAAACTGATGTTAAACGATTTAACAGAAATTTGCCATCAACACGCTAAGAAGAAGACAGTTTTTTATTCTTAGTTACCTACTTCTAAAGCACTAATCCAAAAATATCCCATTGCTTTTCTATACCAATAGTATAGATTAGAATATATTGGACTACCTATTTGTTTATTTGTGTGCCTCCGAGTTGTTGCTATAAGTAGCTATAGACGAGTGGGCAACTGCAGGCATAAAAAACCGGCCAAGAGCGTGTCGGGCCACGCTCAGTGTAGGGTTCCGTAGTAATAATTCTTTTTTTGTTTGAAATACGGGCCAATCAAACTTGTCCTCTGGATTGTATAGGCGCTCATACGATTCAGGGACCAAATTATATTGGTTAACTGCAGTTTCCATCTGTTGTTTCCATCCAAGTTCAAAATAATTTTCCTAGAAAGTCCTTATAAAGTTCTACTTTTCAGATTTTTTTCGTATTTTCTAAACTTATGGTTCAAAAGTTAGAGGGGGGGGGACGCTTTGTTTTTTACTTTTGGAGCGATTATTTCCGAAATTATTGACATTATCAAAAAATGATTTTAGTAAACCCCTATTCATTTTTAAATACCTTTCCAAAAATATATCACACGTTAGGGTTAAAATTTAAAAAAAAATCACTTCCCACTTTACATATAGGGGGGCTACCATAATAAAACATTTTTTTCCAATTTTTATTTTAGCACTTTGTCGGCGTGATTGATACACATATTGGTACCAAATTTCAGCTTTCTAGTGCTAACGGTCACAGAGATTAAGCGAGGACGGACAGACGGACAGACAGACAGACATGGCGAAACTATAAGGGTTCCTAGTTGACTACGGAACCCTAAAAAAAAACATGTTTAGCATATTATGGGAATATAATAGGCTGATTATTTGTATTTAACCTAACTCAAAATTAACCTTTTGACCGCCATAGACGACAAGCCAAAAAGTACCTTAAGTCGACAGACTTAAGGTACTTTTTTGTTTGTTCGGCTTGTCGTCTATACGTGACTGTGGCGCTCAAAAGGTTAAGGTTTAGAGAAATTTAGAACTTAAAGGATAAAGTATACAGAACAGTTGTTTTTAATTTGCTGTGTTTCTATGTAATAAACTACCTACTATGTTAGCACAGTTATGCTAATTGGTAGCTGTCATCTTATTCAGGTAAAAAAGACGATTTATTAGCATCCAAGGGCAAACGGTCAAATCTTTTTCAAAGCAGCAAAACAAAGTAGATATAGGTTTTTTCCCAATTTTTTCTTTTATCTCAGTGCAATGTTTTTATTTACTTATGTTATGTCAATGTATTGTATGTAATCTATGATAAGAGTGATGTATTGCTGCTGAAATTAGCCTCCACATGAAAATATCAATTCCTCTGTAATTTTTTTAAACATTGCCCCCTCACTATATATTTTATTAAAGAACTCCCAATGGCCCGCTCCAGAAGGACCTTACACAGATGGCTAATTGACAATCCGTTCTACGATATAAAGGAGTTTCTTGAGTTTAAATTTAAATAATATAATTTGACTTGATCTAAAAATCAATTGTATGAATTCAATTATACCAATTCAATTACATTAATTGAATAAATTCAATTACATCAATTTAATTCAATAAATTCAATTACATCAATTTAATTCAATAAATTCAATTACATCAATTTAATTCAATAAATTCAATTATATCACTTTAAAATTTGCATGTCATTATATTATGATTGAGTATGTTGAGCTACTTATACAACTATTTTAAGAACCTTTTAACCATATTTATTTGCAAATAAATCTTTGACTTTGACTTTGACTAGAAATATCTCCTGTATCGTGGATGCGTTTACAAACATTTAAACTCACATAGACAAACCAAACACCCAGACCTGAAACAACTATCTGTAGGCCATAAATATATTTGTTCCGTGCGGGGATCGAACCCGCGACACAGCTGGCAGCGCAGCTGTCCAATCCCTCAACCACTGCCCCTACCGTGCCGTCACAGTATTTGTTTAAACAAAGATATTTTCTCAATTTGACAACGTCTTTGGGCCATTTGGGCCTCTTTAGTGTCTTACCGAAAGGCGATTAATCGGCATTCGCCACAATCTTTGGCTAAAGCAGATATTTGCTGCGGGTTGTTCGAAAGAATCGCGGCTTCGACACAAAGGGCTTAGAAGGAACATAGGTGGTTTTTAGTCAGTAGAAGTGAGAAATCTGACACTCCCTACCGCACTGCCCAGACCGGGAGGAGGCGTTTGCTATCGCACACTCCAAAAAGAAAAGCCGATTTTTAATAAGAAGTAATAATCATAAGAAAAGTTCAACGTTGACTAAAAGTGAAGAATACCTCCGCGCTCTCATGTTCGTAACAGTTCCATTTGGCGCTGTTATTACATTTAGGTACATATTATAGTCTAGTCAACAAGTTCAAAAACGTGATAGAAGTAAAGCTCCTAAAAATATGTGCGATAGCTCATTCGATAAATATAAATACCTTTATTTTAGAAATTATTAACAAAAAACCAAATACCTTTATTTTTTTTTCTTATTTTGTAAAAAAAAATCGCATTTTTTTACGTGCTAAAAATCCTTAAAAATCATTTTTCTAGGCGTCATTTCGAATCGAATGAGCTATGGCACATATTTTTAGGAGCTTTACTTCTATTTAACACGTTTTTGAACTTGTTGACTAGACTATTAGTAATAACTCTCCTTTTGGGCTTCGCCGCAGTCGGGTAAGAAAAAATCAGTAGCAGGCTGTGCCCTGTTACATGGAAGTGAAAAATACTCGTAAGAACAGGCGTAATGTGACTGTACTATAGATAGATACTCTCCTGTCCCTTGAATCGTGGTGGCAAGCACAATTGCTGAGCATGGGCTCCTGGGTTTGATTCCCAGGTCGGGCACAGTGTTATTGGGTTTTTAAATCAGAAATTTAACAGTAGCTACCCAGAGAGTTGGCGGTATGAATAGAATAGAATGCATTTATTTTTCAGAATATTGTACTATGCTGGAAGGTGTTTTATATATTTATTAAGATCATAATATTCTGCCGATTCCGGCGTGCGTATGAGACCCCTGATAGTTCTCTGGTCGTGTCGGATTGCCGTTCCATCAAACTATGAGAGCACACACTAGTGCAGTATTCCCACGTCTATGGCTGGTCTTAGCTGAGGATAGCTGCTATCAGAATCAAAATATTTTATTTCACACTAGCGGACGTCCCACGGTTTCACCCGCGTAGATCCCGTTCCTGTGGGAATACATGGATAAAAAGTTGCCTATGTCACTCGTGAATAATGTAGCTTTCGAATGGTGAAAGAATTTTTAAAAACGGTCCAGTAGTTTTTAAGCCTATTCATTACAACCAAACAAACAAAGTTTTCCTCTTTATAATATTAGTGTAGATAGGCCTACATGGGCACTTATATAACGCCGAGAAAAGGTGCACGGTTCGGGTTGGTCGTTTCCTATCAAAAAGAACCGGCAAGAAAGTCCACTATAACTGGAAACAATCAGACTGACTAGGTCTACCCCATCCAGGAACACACAAATTCACACAATTCATGATACTAATTTTTCTTTTTCAAAAAATTCACAGATACACCGGTGAGCGAAATCGAGGACTGCTTCAAGCGTTTCGTGAAGCGTGATGACATCGACATCATCCTGATCAACCAGAACGTAGCTGAGCTGGTCCGACACGTGATTGATGCCCACACCGCACCCGTACCCTCGGTGCTGGAGATTCCCTCAAAGGACCATCCATATGATGCTAGCAAGGACTCGATCCTGCGTCGTGCTAAGGTAAATAGTTTTATTATTTTTTTATCTCTAAGGAAACCTCAGACCAAGAAAAAAAGAAAGACGGCGCGCCGCGAACACCAACAGTGAAGTCACAAAACCACGCGCCTATAGCAAGTAAACATACAAGCTCACGCACACACCTACACTAAAACCACACGCATTTCTCTTATAACATCACGACTTCACGAGACATTGTCTACACACATAGATAAAAAGTTGGCTTCACTTTTGATGTTCGTGGCGCGCCGTCTTCCTTTTTTTGTTGGTCTGAGAGGGAAACCATGACAAACCAAATTCAACTTATTGATGAAAAAATTTAATTAATAAAAAGCATATTTTTTTAATCGCGGCTAGACAAATCGTTGCACTGTTTATTTTAAATTGCTTAAATTTAGATAGAAATGCGTTTTGCTTCAAGCGACATGCTTGTTACCACAGGCCACATCAACTGCGGAAAAAAAACAAATGAAAGAAAGAGCCTGTAGTAGTCAACGGGGCATAGAGCCGCCTACAAAACTCTCGTGGACGCGAATTTGTTTGGTTTGATTTATTCATGCATATTCCTGTATGAAAAGGAACGTGTTTTTTCTGTAGACTAATGGAAATAAGAATATAATTTCTTGTCTTGCGGCACGCCGCAGCAGGCACTGGACGGACACATTCGTGCCTTATTTTCATATTGTTTATTTACGCCTCTGGCGCCTAAAACAATTCAATCTAATTTATTTTTCTTTGTTTCAGGGCATGTTCAACCCCGAAGACTTGGTACGCTAAAACTAATTTATTGCATGATATCGTTATCTGTGCATCAGACGGCACGTGTATATAAGCCAGCTGTGTACCAACGTTATAAAACTAACTACTAATGTGACCATCCATCCACATTCAACTGTTTTTACACTTGGCAACATTTGGCGCTCGATATGTCGATATTTCAATAACCACAATAAATGTGACCACCTTGATTTTTAATTAATTTTCTCTGCATTTTATACATATAATTTAAAATGCCCATTTCTTGAGCGGGAAAGTGTGGTGATTGTAAACATGTCTCAAAAATGTTGATCGTCACATAACAGTCACTATAACGTCCCTATTACTGGAAAACAGGTAACCTCTAGTGAAGAGACTACTTGGCACCAATAGTTGCCAAGTGAAAAAACTGCTCTACAGTTTGCAGTGTGCAATTTTATTTTTCAAAGCAGTTAAACTAATACATTCCACATCCCAGAAACATTTATTTTAACTGTTACGTCGAATGAACCCGTTATTTTAATGTGATAAAATTATTCAAATAAAATATGTAAGGTTGGAAGTTCAGTAAAGTGGCCCGCGCCATTTTAAAAATATTACGTGTCATGAAAATTTATAAAATTATCCTTATTAAAATATATTGTTGGCACTAAATATTTTATTAATTTATTCCATTGCGACTTTAATGTGTTTCCAGCCTAGTATTAATCAATCATAATGTATAGATGTTGAACTTGTATTATAGAATATAAAAAAATATCAGTTTGTTGTTTTATTTTTTTGAGTTTTCTGGTTTTCTGAGTGATTGTTTGCTGCTTAACTAACAAAAAATAAATAGTGATATTTTTAAGTAGTAGGTACCTTAGAGTTCTGGTTTCTTTTTCTACGTAAGTAGGTATTGAGTAGCAACATTTTCAAACATTAATTGTCATTTGGTGATCGATAATAAACTAAATAAATATATTCATGGAATTTACCGAAAACGCCAAACTAGTTCCGTTCTGGGTCGACACAATTTAGATTGCCATTGATTTGCTAAGAAGAAAAATATTGTAAAAAAAGTAAAAAATAGCGTCTGCCTTGTATTCGAGATTGCTATTTTTAACTCAATAATTTTATTGTAGTTCATTATCAATGTAATCAATTAAAAGTATTCAAGCATTTTGTGGATCTGTGTACGCTGTCCCTAATCATCTCATTACAAACGATAATCCTAACTCATTCCTAACTTCTATCTTTAATCCTAAGACCCAGTTAACTTAATACATAACAATCAATCAATAATTTATTCTTATTTTATGTGTTGCCAATATATGCCATACAAAATTAACATAATTAAAACGGCAAAAACAATTAAAACGGCATTTCAATAGATTGCAATAAGAAATATAAATATATCCAATTTAAACATTTCATGTAAACAGGTCGACACAATTATTTTAAATAAATAATTAAGAGTTGTCTAGTTTTCTATGCTAGTTTTCAACAAATAACTCGTGTTAGAACCAAAAACACTAGACAAAAATCTTATAAAAAATTTAAAATAAGGTGTATTTTTTTTTTCATTTTGGTTTGACGAAGTTTAGACTAAGGAAACTTCAGATCGCCCTTTGACTATGCTTAGTTCGCGTTTCATACAAATATGAATCTTATTCTCAAGCCGCTAATGTTCAACAATATTCGTTGAAGCGAGGCTAAGTGTTATTGGGTTTTTCCAACAGGAATTACTCAGTAACAGCCACGGAGTCTGGATTTGTGGCCGGCTCGCCACCTATTAGGTACATGGGCCCTTTTTTTTTTTTGGTGGGTGGAAAATCATTAAATGACCCCCCCCCCCCCCCCCCCCGCTCTTGGGCAGAGCGAAGGGGAGTGTCAGACTTCTACTGACTAAAACCGAACCCATGTTCCTTCTTTGCCCTTGCGCCGAGGTCACATCATCTCGTTCTAAAATCCGCGGCCCCTGTGACATGGGCCTTCATTAAAGCTGGCGAAATTTGGGCACACCTCTGCCTTACCCTTCTTGTTATATCATAAACACTAATTTTGCTAAAAAAAAGTAAGTCAAAGTTATAAAATTAGAATTTAGTTCGTTTTGTCACTAAACTGTAAGGGACATTCATGAATTCATGAACGCAGTCTCAATAATGGACTTGATTAGCTGAATCGAATGCGAAAGGAAGCGAGTAGCATTCCATGTTAATCATGCATCATTTTGAAATGGGAGAACTATGGATCGCCGATCAACTAATAATAACTAACGGTTATTAGGGAATTGTAGATGGAACAGTTATATGTTACTTATAACATAACATCACGCCTGTAATTCCTGAAGGGTTAGGCAGAGGTGTACCTAAATGAGGGTGTAACATTACATTAGGTATGTTACACCCTCATTTCGCCAGATAATTATGTTTAAGTCACACGTAAAAGGGGGCGAGTCTATTGCTATTAATCGTGCACAAATCCAGACTACGCATGGCTGCTACTGAGAAATTCGGATGGAAAACCCAATAATACTGCCCCGACCCGGGAATCGAACCAAAGACCTCATGCTAGGCAGTATTATAGCGCTTGCGACCACTACACCAACGCGGCAGTTATAGATAAAAATGCACTACCTACCTATACCTACTAAGTACTGTCTTTTTATAAAAATAATGTATTATTATGTATTTAATTAACAGAGCAGTGGTGGCCCAATGGTGGCGGCCCCGACTTACTAACAGTGAGTCGTGGGTTCGAACCCCGTCAGGCGCATTACTTTGTGTAATTTATTTCATCACCACTGCTCTCAAAAACGGTGAAGGAAAACATCGTGAGGAAACCGGCATGTCTTAGGACCAAAAAATTCGAAGACATGTGACATCTACCAACCCGCACTGGGCCCGCGTGGTGGATTATAGCCCATCCCTCTCCTAGTGAGGAGGCCTGAGTCCCTGCAGTGGGAACATTATAATTTATAGGCTGATGATGATTTAATTAACACAAACTTTTAAAACTAAGTATTTATTCTTTCTCAATGTTAGCTGTTTTAATGCTAAAAAACTTTTTAACAAAAAATAAAACCGACTTCAAAAAAAAAACACTAAAAAGTCAAAAATAAACTTTAGAAGAAAAAAACAACACAAAAAAGTGAAAAATAAACTTAAGAAGAAAAATCAGCTTCTGAAGTCGGTGACATTTGTTTGTTTGATTTGGCTTTTTTTGCCACCGACTTCCGAAGCTGATTTTTCTTCTTAAGTTTATTTTTCACTTTTTTGTGTTGTTTTTTTCTTCTAAAGTTTATTTTTGACTTTTTAGTGTTTTTTTTTTGAAGTCGGTTTTATTTTTTGTTAAAAAGTTTTTATTTTTCACTTTTTAGTGGTTCACATGTGCTTACCCCTTCACAACGTACCGGCGTGATGTTATGTTACGAACTGGTGTAAGCAATAGACAGACATGAGATTTCAGCAATCCCAGTCCATTTGCTATCGTTTGTTGAGGAGTTCCGTTGCCTATCTCCGAAGTTCTTCATCAGATCTTCACTAAATTGAAATGGAACCACTCCGAGAAAGTACTCTTCCAAAAACTACTCAAATCACTGCAAGTGTGCCTATAAAATTTGAAGAGTTCTCTCTATTTCTCCAGGATCCCATCATCAGATCCTGACTTGGTGATCATGGGACCACTTGGGAAGTATATCCTTTCCAACAAAAAAAGAAATTTTCAAATCGGTTAGCAAGCGACGGAGTTATGAGGTAACAAACATAAAAAAAAAAAAAAAAAAAAAAAAAAAAAAAAAAAAAAAAAAAAAAAAAAAAAATACAGTCGAATTGATAACCTCCTCCTTTTTTTGAAGTCGGTTAAAAAGTAGTAGGTACCTATACCTAGATTTGCAAAATGTGTTAGTTTTACTCGATTTGGTTTTGTGATAATGATAACTTTTAGTTTCGCCACTGTTAGGTACTAGGCAGAGATGTATCTAGCTAGGTTACTGATGTTCTTATAATTAACTTAGTCAAGTTTTATTATTATTTTTTATTAAATACTTTGCCATTACATTTTTAGAACCAAAATTGCTTAAATGTTTCACTATTTATTTTAATGTTAGTTAAGCAGTAGCTAAATCCATCCATTCCATTATTTTTAACACAAGCATGTTTTCAGAATATGCGAGAAGTGTGGTTTTTCTGTGATTCTTGGCATTCCATGCGTGTATTTTTCGGCTTCAGGACCATAGAATAGTGCTGCGCTGTTTGGCCAAAGAGAATTGTACCCTGTTCCTGTGTATGTTTTAAGAAAAAAAAGTGTGGATTGTATATCATTGTCTATATCCAGTGTTTCATTCTGTTGTTTTACTAATGGATACTTTTTGATTTGTTCAGTGTGTTGTGTTGAAATCTGAGTGAGTATGATGTTAATTTTTTGGTAATTTGAATTGTTGCTGAAGATGTACCTAATACATATTTTTTTTATTTTTTTTCACAGTCGATGTTTGGACAAGATAACTACGCGACTTAGCTAAACTTTTCCAAGAATTATTGCAACAATTGGCCTCTTCGCTTATTTATATGTATATTATATACCTATTATTACAACATGATAGTATTTTCTTATAGTAAAACCAAATGAATTTTTTAAACATTTTTTTTTATTAAAAGATTATTAACAAAACTTACACTATATAATACTATTCACACAAATATACATGATACAGTGCACACAACCATATTTTATATAAACGTAAAAAAAATGGTAACAAATACCTATTTGGTATCAATCACAGGTATCATTATAATAATTAGCTACTTAAATACCCGTATGGAAAAACGTCGTGATTGTTAAGTTTAAAAGTTGGGATAGACGAATTGGTTAATTCGTTATTTATTCGTCGAATTCAGCGACGTCATTTTCGGCTTTCTTGTGACCAACCCAGTCCCACTTGGAGTAATGGAGCTTGGTCTTCTTGAACTTGGGGTTCTTGGAGGTAATGCGAACGAAGATGCGCCTTCCGAACAGTGGCTGCAGCTGCCTGAAGTTGTCCACAAGAGGAAGGTTCAAGTTGGAGAGGAGGCCGCGGAAGTTGTCCATCTGTAAGGGGTAAGGTCCTTTAGTAAGCCGGAAATTGTTGGTGTTTGAATACTGATGCGTAGACGCCACTAACACGATGCTGTTCGCTCCTATGAATAAAGTTCAAAATCCTTTCTTACCTGGAACACGGAGATGGGGAGGTAGTCAGAGAACACAACCCATGTGACGGCCTCAGCGCAAGGGGGGGTGGTGAGGGATCCCTTGTAGGTGTAGAACCTCTCGGTGTCAAGACCAGACAGGATGGAGGACAGGGAGAAGGTATGAGGGAGCTGCATGCTGGTGTTGTAGTTCTCGATGGCGGACAAGTTCTTGACGATGGGGGTGAGGAGCTTGGCGTCGAATTCTACGACCTGAAAGAAGATGTTTGATGGTTTAGTAGGTAGTTGTTTGGCAGTTGGTTTGGGTTTAGTTAGGTTAGGAGAGATCTGAAGCAGTTTTGATTGCTGTTCTTTGCCTTGAATTGTTAAGGTTTCATTGAAGAGTAATTCTATTCTCCACGCTTACCTGGTAGAAGAAAGCAAGCACGCAAAGTCCATCGGGATGCTGGAGGGCTTCAGCGAGATTTCTGTATTTCTTGTTCCTGTGGATGATGTGCATTTCCAAAGGCAGACGCATATCGTTCAGGGTATGCTCGGAACCACGGTTGTTCTTGTCTCCCCAGTGGAAGTGAAGACCTTCGATTTCGTACTCATTGTCCAGGGGTCCTCCGAAGATGTAGGGAAGGCGGAAGCCTTTCTTTTCTTCTTCGGAACTATATTTGGGGATGGTGAGTGCGACTGGAAGATAAGGAATACTGTTAGGTACAAGACGTTATGTGTTAAAACTGATGTTTAAATACCTATTGTATTAGACTTCAAATTTTCGTCATTATCAACCTAATTTAGTGGTGATATTTACGGTTACCTGAATGTCCATTATTGGTGGTAGTCAGTGGACCGGGGAGTGGATTCTGGTAACCGATGAGTTCCATAGCAGGGATTGAAATAGGGATGGCCTGGCGGGCAGCAATGGCGATAGGGGACTGTTGGCGGCCTCCGCAAGCGGGGTGGAGGACAGCCCAGCGCCTCTGATCGGAGGCTCTGTAACCCCAGCCGAGGACTTGGCATACTGTGGAGAGAGAATAAGACAAGTGATGACTTTTGTACTGGAAGCTGCAAATCGGCCTAAGAAACGAAGATGCGTAGGTAAGTGATAATGAGTTCCTGTCTTTCTAAGATTCGTGTTATGTAGTGAAGCTTTGTTATATTACAAAAAAATGAAGTAGCTAGGTAGTAGTGAGCTTATTTTTCAATGTTATTGAGATTTGCAATTTGATCTTTTCACTGAAAAGTTTTAAATGTTTATTTGAAGTTTAATGACTCGATGTTAATGTTCTCAGAATATTGTTTCCATACAGGCATAGCATGTTATCAAAACATTCAAGATGAAATAGTAATTGAATCATCACATCACATGTCTTCAGATGTTTATAAAGCAACATTGTTATACCATGAAATGCAGGTGATATATAAACAATATTAATAAAACATAATATTCGTATCAACAATCGGTTTGGTGTTTTGAATACAAGCGTTATGAATATATGACTGTCTAATTTTATCGTTTTTTTAAAGCTACGACAAATGGTCATTTAACTTAATCATACAATAAACGGTAGAGGCCATTATAGTAAACCCAAAGGGATTACAAATAGCCAAATTATAAATAAAAAAGTCGTCAATAAATTTTAAATCCAAAGACAACTTATTCATTATTCTGTAGGCGATCGGGAGTATCCTTTTTGGTTGTGACAATCGTAAATTTTTTGTACTACAAGAATGTCGAATTATGCTAAACAGGTCATGCATAATCTATGTGTGAATGGTAATTTATTATATCGTAATTCACTTGCGATTTAGCTCTACGCGCACATGTAGATTTATTCCACTGTCAATCAAAAGGCGATTTTAAATAAAATCATAGATATATAGAGCGAATTTTAACCTACTGAAACGTGTCTATAGTGCGCAATAATTATGATATATTACAAGACAAAAAACTGTCGCAGAAGTTGACAAAAAAATGTGTCAGTCGATCGAGAATAATTTGCATGCAATAATGTAATACTATCAAAAGCAGGTATAGAAGCTTGATACATAATAATTAGGTGTTGTAATTAATTTTACAGAATTTTAAATAATGGCAAAATAATTTACGCACTTAACCCTGTAAATGCGACATGCTTTTCAATTAAAATAAAATGTCAAAAGATAATTTAAATCTTGCATGCTAAATTAGATCTGTAATTAAATTACCCTTTCGTGGTGAAGTGTTTCCTGAAATGGGAAGAAGAATCTTCTTGTATTTATTTAGTCCTGGTCTATTTCTTAGCTTCTTGAATATTTGCGGAGTATTAAGTACCTACCTATGTTAATGCGATTATTTGAAATAATATCGACGACAAATATCAAGTCTAGTTTTTGTTGTAGGTATTACTGATATCTAGAGAAAAAAAATGCCTAGATCAGTATGTGACTAAAATATCCTTGCCCGTTGCATAAACTTATCTCTTAGAGATAAATTCGTGACTAGTGGGGCGAATTCCTTTATAAATACATAACATTACTATTTTTGTCGTCTATTGATATATTTAAGAGAAAATTGATTTAACAAATAAAACCTGACCTTTGCAGGATTATCTAATTCAGATTTGAGGTCGAGCATGCAGATTATGTTTGCATATGCTTAGATGTTGCAATTTTGAGTGCGATTGATCATGATAAAGGCCGTATCACTTGGCGTGTGTGGCTTATGCATTTCTTCCTATTTACCAAGCAGAGTCGTTTAAAATGGTTTTAGTATTTCGGACCTGCTTAAATAAGATCGGGATGATCAAATTACAAGAGAATGAATTCTTTCGTGTAGACAATTTGCTTAGATATATCTTAGTGTCACACGATGTTTCTAGTTTTAAGAACCATTGGGAAAAACGTCCTTCAACTGGGTCGTTATTTTAGCAGTAGCACTAATTATTTAGGCTGTTGCGTGTTGAAATGCCATAATGTGGGTTTGGCAATGTATTCTAGACCATTGACCAGTCACCTACCCTTGGTTTTCGTGTTTACTACAAGTAACCGCGGCTGTTATACCCAAATTATCTGTTGTGACCTTTTCCCGTGTTTTAATAATGTTTCACGATGAAAATTTTAATAAGATGGGAATACCTTCTACTGTTGATTCGTCAAGCGCTCTTAGGCTTGTTTTCAGTAACAAATACATCAGATGTTGTTGATGTTTTGGTTTGCGCATTCTAATTACTGTTTATTCACTGCGGTTTACAAGTTACTAAGTTAAATTCTAATCAAACTAGAGATCGATAACAAATATGTTTAACATTGATAGCTGTAAAGTGCATTGGTAAAACTATAAAAAATACAAGAACACACAATTTGCCAATTAAAGCATGATAATCCAACAGACAATTTTAATTGTCTGTTGATAACAAATTATTTAGTATTTTAGTAGGTAACCAAATTCTGGAAAAGTGCCGGATACATTAAACATAATTAAAGAAGACATGTAGTTCAAAACCTTATCAATAAATTAATTACTTTCCCTGCCTAAGTTTCGAGTTGTTTTGAGTACGTGGCCGAGATAGAATGCAGAGCGAATTATTAGAGTTTTTTGTATTCGCTAAGACAATGTTTGGCCGGGTGTCGGATGTTTGTGCGATCCAGCGTACCAGAGGAAGGTACTGCGTTTTTCGCATGTTTCAATTACCTAGCTGTTGATTAACTTCACGTGTTTTACCTATGTTTTATGATAGCCTATAATTATTCGGCCTCACTCTACTTTAGCTATATATTTTGAAATTATGATCCAATCTTGTAATTAAATGCAGCCAATCATTGGCTGATAAATTCGCTTTTTGTAATAGGTACTAATTGATCGCGATTTTTTTTTCCTTTTTTTATTCTCGTGCACTTACTCGTTTGATGATTTTCTGGAGCACAAAAATATTTTTTAAATTATGAATGGAATGCTTTTATCATGCATGATTATTGATTCGAAATAGCACTCATTTATTTTTAATAATACTTAATATTTTCACTTTATTTTTTTATCAAGGATTATTATTTCTTATCACCACTTACTGAATTTAATTTGAGAAAATTGATTGAATTTACTTTGAAAAATCACTTTAATTATTTTTAAATATTTTTTTACTCACCGTTTGCCGCCAAAATGGCGAAGACAGTAGTTAGCACTGCAGATCTCATGTTTCACTTTATTATTTGTTGAAATATAAAAGATGAGATAATTGAAGTGGACACTTCGATGCTTCCTGCCTCGCAGCCCGCAGTTTATATACTACACATCCACATCTTGAGCACTGCGTTTTCAATGGCCTAACGCGTCATCGACGTGAGAATTAACCCTCCAATAGTGACACATTTCGCGTTTCAGTACTGAACGTATTTTCCTCTCTGGACTTAGCGAAAAATTTTCCTGATGTTCAGTTTAGAATTAAATATTTCGACAATCACATAATTTTAAATTGTGGTAATAAAAATTGCCTGCGATTTGAAGAACAAAGCATGATACTTACTTACTTCAAAATGACATGTACCTAATTGATTTCGATACGACAAACGCTTCACACTACTATTAAGTATTTTATTGCATTTTCACGGTTGATACTAGTTCCACCTATGCAATTTTGTCGACCTCGCGGTTTCAATGTTAAGCTAGTAAGCATGCAAAATTTCACCAACATGGAGCTCATTTAATTTTATCCTGTGATACGGCCTTAAGACTAAGAAAATATTTTTGTAAACTGGAAATAATATTTAAAGTATTCAGTGCTGGAACTAAGCAATGCAAAAACATGACAAAAGTCTTCCGCCTAATTAGTATTTTTAATAGTATTCAGGATACTAATCGTATATTTAGTGACTGCATAATGATGCGCTATCAGTATTCAGAACATAAAATATCTGCATTCAATGGGGTTTAACGAACGCTGTTGTTTTGGATTTTTCAATCGAGTACCTACCTGTCGTATTTCTCCTTATTGAATGGTCAGTATCCCTGAAGCGTGTATATAGCTCCATTACCAGGTTTTTAAACAGGGTTTAATATATGCGGGACAGCAAAATTGTATTCATATTTCACTTTTAGCTGCACATATTTTTTATTTTAGGACTTTCAAGAAATTCAGTTCACATACAATGTAAATTTATTTTAAAATAATAATATCAAAAACTTGCTGCAAATAAAACGGTTACATCTATCTTTTGGTAACATATATTTTCGGGGTATCTTTTACCCCGCATTCCCTTTTCATGAAAAGTAAAAGCATCCGCAGGAACAGGGTTAACTGTTCAGTGCCTAACTAAACGAATGTGTCGAACAATAGATGATAACATACAGCAGGGATGATGTAAATTATTAGGCTGGTTATAACAATGATCCATTGATTAAAACTAAAATATTGCCCATAGAAAAAGGTCTGAACAAAATGATGTTATTATAAACGAAACTACGATCATTCAGTGACTGATTGCAGAGGGAACCGCTCAGTCAGTCGTTTCAGTGTCCGTCGAGTCTTCTCCTTGATTGAGCAAATGTAACCACGAATTTAGCAAATTATTCTAAATCCATCAACGAAAATTTCTCATACTTTTGTCTGAAACGCTTGTTTGAGTTTCATGGTAAGATTTAGAGTTTCGATGTCCTTTACTCCATCCATGTAGGTAGGTACTTATTATGTTAACCCAGATGTTTCATCGTCTACGTTAGAAGTGGCATTCATTAGGAGTCAAAGACGCGGTACTAATCAGTCTCGTCTCGGGTGATTATTTAGGGAATCGGCTCTCGGTTTTTTTCCCATCATGGTATGAAGGAATTCAAACCAGTTTTAAACCAGCATCAGGCACTTTGTCTGGCATTTTGTTTCTTCGTCCCCGTATCGATCGTTCTTTTAATTCTTCACAGTTTCGCAAGTTGTAAGTCTGGCAACCAGTCTTAGCTAGAGTGGGGGGGGGGGGGGGTATCATATTACCCAGTGATAACTTGGTTGTTGAGTTCACATAAGCTCTATGTAAAATACTGATATTCAGCTGCATCCAGTTAGGCTAAAAGCCGAACAAAAAATTACCTTTTATTTTTATTACTAAAAATAATACTGTTGTTGTACTGTGCGAATTACGTATACGCCCTTCCTCGTAGTGATACAGCGGTGTTTACACTTTTGAACGCCTGAGCGTTAGACGCATGGCGCAACTTCCACGCCAAGGCACAAAAATCTACAATAGCAGCTATAAGTAGAAAAAAAAAACGAAAAGTTTTTGTCGTCTATAGTTGACTGTGGCGGTCAAAAGGTTAAGTGGGATGGAATAGGGGTAGTTCCGTGCTACCTCAGATTAGCAACCCTATTTGTGGTGGTTCAAACTTCGCTTGAAATACTGTTAGAATAAAGTTCTAATCAGCTTGCACTACAAAGCGGTTGTTACGTGTTTCGCTGCGGCCGAATAGTGCGAAATTAGTGGTATTTTGCAATTTACAAAAAAAACTATTGATTAGACTAAAAAAGTAAAACACTATGACTTTAGTATGTTGCTTGTAGAATTATTTGGCAAAAAAATCGGAACGATGACATGTATTTTAGTATGGTTTTTACTCGTTAAAAGAAATTTTTGGAGGTATCTTCGCGATTTTTTTCTATCGAGCAAAGTTTGTTGTATTATGTTTTCACAACACTATGGCACTAGCATATATCCTGAAGAATATCATATATTTTTCTGATGTTGATTACTGCAGTGAATCTTATACTTTTACGCATTATAAAACTCGCGTTTGAGGTACCCTAGGCTCTTAAATGGTCTAACTTCTTCTTACGGCTGAACGAATGTGGGTGTAGGTGGTTATAAGGTTAAAGTACACCGCTACCTAACCTTTCGAGTAGGTATTACAGGCGTAATGTTACGTTATGGTCCAGCTCTACCCGATTCCCTCTTCATGTGATACGGTTAATAAAGTAGGCTGATATTGGTTTAGTTGGTTTGGTTTAGTAGGAACAATTTGCCATTGATAGTGCAGTGCCTCTACGTCATAGAAATAAGAGCGATTTTTGTACTAAAATTGTAGGTAACCTCTGCCTGATGTACAGTTTATTTCGGCCTCCTTTTGTTAGGTCATCGTTCTATCTACGGGATCGCCACCTGCGTAAAGGTGTACCGCGAAGTTTTTATCATCATCATCAGCCTATTAATCTTCCCACTGCTGAGTCACAGGCCGTGGGCCCAGTGCGGATTGGTAGATGTCGCAAGTCTTCGAATTTTTGGTTCTAGGAGATTTACTCACGATGTTTTCCTTCACCGTTTTTGCGAGCAGTGATGATGAAATTAATTACACAAAGTAATGCGCCTGCCTGGGTTCGAACCCACGGCTTACTATTCGTAAGTTGGGGCCGCCACCACTGGGCCACCGCTAAGTTTTACTAACTTATAAGTAATATGTTCTTGTAACTATTGTTTCCTAAAGAGGTGTTACTCGGATTGTAGCTCGGTCATTAACAACAGCGTTAATTGTGCCGATAGTTTTTTCAGCCAATGGCTTAATTACGAACAGCCTCAACTAGCACCTTAGGATTCTCTCGTTAGGCAGCTGGATCAAGGGCTTGATACAGAGAGCGGTACTCCTGAATACGGCTCGTATTGTTAGGTGGTTCCTTTCTCTGGAGCCCTGACCACCGCGCCGCCGGTAGCTTAGACCCTGTCTCGCCCACTACTATCGTGGTCTCCACTAGTTTCAGCACTCTCAGCCAATGTCTATACTTATGTGTAATGTTGGGTTTGTCAGTAGTAGCCCGGGAGTTTGGAAGTTGCCGTTATAATACTCCCGTGCCTCGGAAAGCACGTTAAGCCGTTGGTCCTGCGCCTGATCTCTCTCCGGTCGTGTCGGATTGCCGTCCCATCGTACTATGAGAGAAAAGGAACAGAGAGTGCACCTGTGCCTGCGCCCACACTTGTGCACTATCAGCTAGCTCATGCGCCGATGGCTAATCTGTGCTAAGATTGGCCGCCGTGACCGAAAACGGTCAGGAGGAATATTTTATTGTTATGTGTAATATGAAACTTTCACCATCAGCTGAAGGGTTGGGAGCAGCGGTGGCCCAGTGGTGGCGCGTGGCGGCCCCGACTTATGAACAGTATAGGTCGTGGGTTCGAACCCAGGCAGGCACATTGCCTTGAGTAATTTATTTCATCACCGCTGCAAAGCGGTGAAGGAAAACATCGTAAGGAAACCGGTATGTCTTAAAACCAAAAAAAAATCGAAGACATGTGACATCTACCAATCCGCACTGGACCCGCGTGGGAGATTATAGCCCATGCCCTCTCAAAGAGAGGAGGCCTGTGTCCCAGCAGTGGGAACATTAATAGGCTGATGATGATGATGAAACCTTCACCCACCCGTATCTCCCAATGCTAGTTAGCTACTCTACAAAGTCTGAAGACAAGTGCGACGATTGGGTCAGATCTTTAGTTCCGACATGGTTCCGACAGACTTATTGTCTCCATTGTCCTTTCTCTCTATTCAAGTGAAAATGAAAATGACAAGAATTGTAATGTTCTAATGGGGTTAGTTATTGTATTCTTGAAGCGCTAACCTGGGTATTGCGCAAACCTTGCAAAAATTTCAAGTTGACTTGATAGATCTTCGAGGACTAATAGTGCTCTTTGCAACTGACCTATTGTTTATCGCTCCGTCCACGACTCCAAGCGTTGCAACTTGCGACGCGACGCGACTGCACAGCTTTCTTACAGTGCCGTACCTAAGTCGCATCACAAGTAGCGTTGCTGGTAACACGTGGCATGCGCTATAAGTTTCATTTATTTTCCGCGTCCTAATCGAGAATCGTTAATTCGCCTATAACTTTCTGTTGAACTTTGATCGGTATCAGGGCAAATCAAACCCATGACAACGCGACACCGTAAAACTCTTAGCCAGGATATTTTAACACTGACAACTTGATCTAGACTGATTAAAAGAAAACATCAAAAATAATTTAACAAAAAACATGCTAGGGCGGTACCAAAAGTACGGCCTGACGTATAATAGCAGCAGTTGTTGTTTGAACATATTATCTTTGGATATAAAACTAAGGGTAGTATTTAACCCGTCGGGGCTGCGGATATCGAAAAGTTACCGCGGCTCCGACACAAGGGCGAGTAAGAAGGAACATGGGTTGGTTTTTAGTCAGTAGAAGTCTGACACTCCCCTTCGCTCTGCCCAAGAGCGGGGGGGGTTATTCGATGATTTTCCACCCACCAAAAAAAAAAAAAAAAAAAAGGGTAGTATTTAAACGAGTGACTGTAAATGAAAATTTTAAGTTACAAAAATAATTAATTTAGGTCACAGAATTACTAAGTGAGCGACTGACTGTGAGCGACAATAAATCAAGAGAACGGCAATTTACAAACATTAATTTGAGCTACTTAAAATACAAAATGAGTAGCTTCATAATTTTTGAGCGACCCAATATTTGTATGAGTGACAACGTTACGTCCTGGTTTTTTTCAATATTTGGCAAATGATTTATTTATACTGAACGGCATTTTATCTTAAATGAAGTGTTTCGATTAGAAAAATCACTTTAAAAATTACTATAATGAGTAGAGTAATGACCACACTTTTTTTTTAAAAATGTTCGTATGAAATAACTATTTGAAGAAACACTTTTAAGCTAAGAAATTTAATTATTTAAGGGTAGGTTGCATGTATTCCGAAAAAATAAAGCAACATGTATTTACTTAAATCAAATGAAGGGTTCTCTATTGTGTCACCTAACTTTTTTATCCATAATTTAAAATGCCATAACTTTAATCATCATTTGTCCGAATGATAACTTACCCGAACTAAATATCACATAATATCACATGCCATAAAATTGAAAGCCCTAAATATAATATGACCTAAATCCATTTGTCTTTTATATTACAACCAATAATATACGAAAGATATAAAAACGTTTTCCATAAAAGTTTTAAGTCCTAAATTAAAATAACATTATTTATTTATTTATTTTACTATTTATGTACACACAATTACTAGACAACACAGGAAAACAACATAATTTAACATTAGAGTACAAAGGTACTGCTTATTTCTTTAGAAATTTCTGCCAGCAGACCTGCAAAAGGAGAAATGAAAACAAGAAATGTAGACTATAGTGTGTGAGAAGCGGAAAAGAACAAAGTGTTATGTGTTTTAACTAACTTAACCTAAGTACTTAATAATAAATACAAAGTGTAAGAAAATAATAATATATACGTATATAATTACATAATAATGCTAATATAAATAAACATATAAAATACATAAAAAATCACAAAGGAAAGGAAAGGTAATATTCTTTCACTCTGAGTTTGAACAGTGAAATAGTCTTCAGGTCCCGAATGCTAGGCGGAAGTGAGTTCCACAACCTTACAGCATGGACAGAGAAGGAATAGGAATAATAGCTGGATTTGTGAGGAGGGGATTTAAGAATGGATCTAAGGTGAGATCTACACGGAGCGTCAGAATGTTTATTTATCATAATAATATTATTAGAACAAAGTATAACAAAGCTTTTGGTCACGTCACTCATACATGCAACGCATGTACTCCATGACGCGCGCTCGCTTCGCTCGCATATTATATAACACTAATATCTTCTGTCCCCGAAGTGCCGGGCCTCCGCCGGCCTCCTTCGTCGGCCTACGGCCCGGTGCCCATGCCGCCCATAAAGGATACTGTCGCGAGACAGTGATTCATCCACTTAGCGGACGACTAGCAACAAACAATCTGTAGTTTTCATTTAAAAAAGTTATCAAAATAATAAACATAAGACCTCAAATAGAATATCAGTAACCATTAATCATTAATAAAGCAGCTTACAAACGTTGCTCAATCTGAACTTTTTAGTAGTATGATATGCAAAACCTCAATTGGAAAAATCGTCTCTATCTTAATAATTAAGTTACCCTTTGTGTATTTCTAGTCGCTCACTTAGTAATTTTGTCGCTCAGTTAGTAATTTTAATATCTGAAATGGATTTATCACAACCAACTTTTTGTAAGCTCGTTCCGGATTTTATTATTAATCAATATTTGTCGTTAGTTTAGTTTATTTTTCGCTTACTCAAATTCATACCGCTCAAGGTAAAAAAACAGTACTTATATCATCATCAGTCGCTTAGTTATTTTTTATTCGCTCGTTTTATAATTCCCCTAAAACTAATACAGAAGAGTTTCTTAAGATGTAATATAATTCTCTTGTGCCACCCAGTACTACCACTGAATTCATCCCACCCCCCCAACATTGTCTTCTCATACCCACAGAGATGAGAATGTTCAGATGAATGTTTCTATGTGCATTTGACAATAGGGCTGAATTTTATAACATCAGGGACAGTGTCAGTGTTTGTATAAAAACATTCTTCAAGAAGAACAGCTGTTATGATTAAATATTGTAACACATTGTTACTTTGAATTAACTGACTTTAAACAATAGAGAGGTCATTGTTTGATGATATCAACTATACCTTTAGGGGTTTATTCATCGACGTTGTTAATTACATTGCATTTTTTGACGTGCAACCCTTCAACCGATTGCCTCCTCCTGCTCGTAAGAGCTTCACGACTGCAGCGATTTTTATTAACCGACTTCCAAAAACGAGGCACTTATTTTTTTTGTCGTTGCACAACTCCGCTACTTCATACAATATCGACATTAGTAGAGTTAAGAAAAAACCTTCCCCTATGATGACCTACCGACTAATGACGATGATTTAACAGTGTCTTTTCAATTTGTATTACTGGGTAAATTTTTAACATGGAAAGCAAGGAAAGTATTCATTCAGCCGCTTTTGATCGTGATGTACCATTACCATTAGGTATACCTATACTAACTTTACTAGACCTACAAACAAAAACCTTGAATTGTATGCCCACATTCTGATTGGAGTATTTAATTACTTGTCTTTGATTGACGTGGTGCCTTCAATGTAATTTAGCACTAGAAATTCATAACGTCGTTAACTTCGATTCAGATACCGACAAAGGCAAGGCAACAGCTGGAAATCTAATGGCGCTAGCATAGCTTGTACACCTACCACGCATCGTTTGAAATTCTGTCCAGGTTGGGAGTTGGGACTAGAGGGCACTATGAGATGGTCGTTCTTCGAACCACTATTCTTTTTTTTTTTGCATATGGAAGTAATAAATAACTTACGTTATAGCCATCCATAAATTTCAACCCTTGTCAAAAACTACCTATTGAAATATCCATGGCAAGAAATTATTTAGAAACAAAAGATAAGGAAACGGACCCAAAACACTTAGAAAATAAAAATCTATTGAATTTAGTTTAAAATAATATTGCAAAACGACACTCGAAAAGCAATAAATCGTACGTTGGAGTAACCTTTCTCGGAATATCTGGACTTATGGCAAACACATGTTTGAAATGGCGATGCCTAAGGGGCGCGTACGCAGCATTGGGCGGGAACCTGACGCCATGCCTTTGACCAATGAGCAAGCGTCTTATACAAGACAGCCAATGGAAAAAAACAGATTACTTGTGTGTGAAATTACATTTCTAGGAGGAGCCTATCTGGATGCTTGGCGGGAGTGGAGCAGGCAGACGAGAGGGAACGCGCTTTGGCAAAGACAGACAAGTTTGTGCATCGATTCAAGACGGTTGCAAGTGATAATTATAGTTAAATATAATCATTGTATATTAATTGTATTTTAAAATAAAATTAGAAGCAGTGTGTCTAAGTCTAAATAATATTAAGTGAACTCAAAAGACAGAGAGAGAGAGCTGAAATTCGGTAACGTATTCCAAGTTCAAATTTTGTGTAAAAGCAAGATCCCAAGCTAATTTACAATAACTTCAGTCACCCAATCTATTTAACGACCCAAGTAAAAATGGAGGCCGCATCAAACTTCGATATTTTATACTCACTAAGTAAAAGACACGAGAGCACCTTTGGACTGGCCTAGACAAAGTAGCTGCTATACTATTCTTGATAATAGTAATTTATTTCCTCGTGATAACTTGTATAGAAGTTTGCAAGAGATTGAAAGGCGGGAATTGTGGAGAAATCGCTTTGAATTGTATAGGCGATACACATCACGCAGACCTTGAACTACGTGAAATGGCTTAAGCTAGAAATCTGAGTATATTACTGTAAATTATCATGGGATATTGTGGCTTAAGTACCTTGAATAAACTGTGTGACCATTATGTGTACCTTGCCTCTCCTCTCAGTTGTATTGCAATTTATATAAGCTGATAAATAATTGTCAATATTGTAATATGTTGTAAACATCCAATTTGTATGTGCCAGAAAGGTTTTTCGCTTGAGCCGTTCGGTTTTCCTTATCTGGCTAGGTTTAGGAATGGGACGACTCGATCAAGGTCCGTCAAAATCTTAGCGGACCTAGATCTAAATAATCAAACAGTTTCTTTCGCTGTCAGAAGGGGTTTCGCTTGAGATGTTCCGTCTCCCCTTAACTGACTAGGTCTAGTAATGGGACACTCGACCTTAGCTCGCTATCAGCCTAGCGAACTAGGTCTAATTAATCAAACAGTTTCTTTCGATAAATTTATCGAAAATAAATAAATAATTTAAACATCAACCACCTCTTTCTTTTATATTCCAAGATTACCTGTGTAGAGAATTTGATAATGGAAGATTGACAAAGCTAAGATCAAGTAATAACAAAGGCAATGCTTTAAAATCAGTGTAGTAATTCAGGTTGCAACTCCAATAATGAATTCTCTATAATATGCACACTGAACCTTGAAAGACACGATTTTACGTTATTGAACTTAACCTAATATAATAATTTGTACTACTATAGACCAAGTCTGAGATAAGGATTCAGACCCTTCAATTAAGGTCTGAGACTATAAGTTCCTTCTGAACTGAATTGAACCTAGTATAACACACAAGTTTACAGGAACCTAATCATCACTTGTTGATTCAAGTCAACAATCACTTAATTGTGTTGGAGGGGAAATATTGTTTTGAGAGAGAGAAACATTTCGGCTGTGTTGCATAATGCACATTAATATTTCCTAACTTTGATATACTGATGGCTTGAGATACACGACTGCGCGACGCCTCTGGCAGTGATAACGCAGCATACCATACACGTCATTCTTGCAATCCGACTTCCGACCTAGATTTGGCCAAATCTAAATATAACTCAAATATAAATAAATACATACTCAAAACCATGGTTCCGGGGGAAAGTCTGCCCAACCTGGGAATTGGCAAATAAGTCTGCCCTTAACTGGGAATCTGGCAATGCCGCCCTAACCGGGAATCTGGCTATAAAAAAATGCAAGTACCTGCCTATATGGATAAGGGAATCACTTACGCTTCGCAGCGATTACAGGAAGTCGGTTGCTCCCCCAATAACATTGATTAAGGACCGTGGCGCGGTGTAGGTTTCCCCCATGCTGACGATATCAGTCAGACGCGGTGGCTAAAATAAGCACAAACGCACATGTATCAACTTACACAAATCATTCTAACGTGTCAAATTGAATTTAACTTGTAAATTCCTTTATTAAATCAGAAGAAGACTGATTAAGTATTGTACTAAACAATAATACAGATGTGTCGAGACAAGCTCCGCATTTTCGAGTAGAATGATTGATAAGTCTACATTGTTCGCACAGTGGAGTGTACTCGAGATTGACCTGTGGTCAATCTAAATCTAATTGTTGATTAAAAACCCCGAAATGACTCTCTTGATACAACATTATTTCCTAAACACTGGTGTGAGGAAGTTCAATCCTTCCTAGATTAAACACAGTATTGATTACCAAAGACTAACTAAGAAAGTTCGACTCTTTCTCAGTATATTCACTCACAAAACAAACAGACTAGACGATCAACGCGAGCCAATACAGAACCTTGGTACGATGACGACACAGACCGTCATCCTTACCGTTGCAGGACTTGGTCTTAGGACAGGACTACCATCACTGGATTTGGAGACCGAGACCTGGAGCCATCACAGAATTTGGCGCCGCGTGACCAAGGATCTAAGTACATATTCGAAATAACGATATGACTAGATCTATTTATATAAAAAAAAAACACAACGTAGAAATTTAGAAATTGTGAAATACTGAGAGGAGAGATAAAATACATACTGTGCATGTTATTATGTATAATGTGTTGTACATTTAAATTTACCTTATGTATAGGGGGAGCAGAAATAAGCTGTATGTCTTACAAATAAATGTACAATATACAGGATTCCAAGGAGGAGACTACAACGCCAGAAATATTTTACTTAAGTCTATTTTCTAGATTAAGTTCTTCAGGAAGAGACTACAACGCCAGAAATATTTTCTTAAGTCTATTTTCTAGATTAAGTTCTTCAGGAAGAGACTACAACGCCAGAAATATTTTCCTTAAAATTATTTCCTAGATTAGCTTATTTCTTAGATTAATTTCTTCAGCAGGAGACGGCGTGACTAGATATATTAATTTGTTTCACCTTGTGTTGTTTACCTTGTGTTTATCCCTAGCAATTTACCAGATATCTGACGAGAAGGTTGCTTAAACGGACGAATAAATTAACATAATACGGGTTTAAACGGTTAATAGAAAAGGAAATACAGTAGAGTAAATAAAAAAAAAAAAACCGAAAAAAAAATAAAACAAAATGTCGACAGGTAGAGGAAGACGTAATAAAAGAAAGGTAGAATCGGATCTTGTTAAAAATTACAACAACTAAGTTCGGATGTTAACTTAATACAAAATGGAAATACGAGTGGTTCTTCATCCGAGACGTATGGAGTAACCAATAACGGAAGTAATACGACTGATAGACAGGAATTGATTAGTCCTAGATCCGCGAGTTCTAATGTAATACCTTCCGAAACACGAAATTTATATGTGATTCAACCATCAATTAGCAAACCAAACTTTGATGGAAAGCCATTCACTAATCCTATTGCATTTTTGAAGCGATTAAAGAAGTATATAAGGGCAGTAAATGGATCAGACCGCGAGATTGACATAGCGTTAGGATGCATCACGGGACACGCTCGAAGGGTTATGGATCTATACTCGAAAGGATGGGCTGTATTCGCTGATTTCGAGGCTGACTTCAGAAGTATCTACTGGACTGAACGAATCCAGGAATCTGTAAGGTATAGGTTGATTAATTCAGTATATAAGGGTGATTCGGGAATGACGATGTCGGAACATTTCGCTGAGTATGCTGAATCAATGCAGTCACTGACTATTTCATTTAGTGAGCGGGATATAGTAAATTCTATTATGCGGCACTATAATACAGATATACAACGACTATGGTTTACTAGAGTTGAGGAAGTAGACATCATGAGCGGGATTAATTTTCTAAGGAGCATAGAACAAAATATTGTTGAGAAACCGAAGGAAGTTACGAGAGTTAACGTTGGTAGGAATTTTAGAGAAAGACGGAACAACGGGCCATCGTCGGCGCACCCGATTGTAGCAACGATATCAACTAATAGGTGGAGAACTAGAGGAAACTCGTCGAGAGGACGCGGGTATCGTCAGGGACGACCAAGTTATAGAACGAACGTTAACAGACCTGAAAAATCCGGAACTGAACAAGAGAGAACTAACATCAGGCCGGCTATCGCTTTTGTAAAGGAGGGCCAAGGATCTAACACGTCTAAACATGTGGGGGAGGGACAACCAAAAAAACTAGTATTTCCCACACAAACTAGGTCCGATAATATGATATTGTGTAGCACGGGAAATAGAGGGACTTAGGAACGCGACAGAACAGGAGTAGCTTACAAAATTTTAACTAACAGAGGGTGGAAGACGGGACAGAGTTTAGGAGTTGGCGAAGGAGGCCTTAAACGACTACTAAAACCTAACACATGCGGTGACGAATATGACTATCACTCAGTAATTAAAAGCATAGGGATTTTATTAGAAAATCAGTTTGACAACGTAACCGAGTGTGTCAAGATAGGTATGGTGTGTGAGCTTTGCGTGGTGAGAAAATTACATACGTATACAATGATTCACGAGCTCGACGAGTCGATCGACGTAGAGATTGATTACTCTTTACCTAAATTACCTGAGGTATGCGTGAGGTTGTACGGCAGAAGTATGAATGCACTTATCGATACAGGTAGCCAGATTAGCGGAATAACTAGAAAATTGTACGAGTCTATTCTAAGGAGAAATGAAATTTTACCTGAGATTGCTATTCCAGCCATTCAAATACAAGGAGCGTTCGGATCATGTAGCGAAAGTACGAATCGGAGGGTTTTAATAGAATTCAAATTAGGTAGTATCTTAGTCGAAGCACCCGTTTTAATTATGCGGCGGTTACCTAGATCATTAATACTAGGTCATGGCTGGCTAGAACGAGTAAAAGGAGTAGTGAACTGTGGAAACGAACGGACGTTAACAATAGAATATTTGGGAGTTAGGTCTTGCGTAAAACTGAATTCAGATTGCAAATTCGAAAGGTTAGGGGGAGAGACAAATACAGCAACGATTAATTTGGTAACAAACAAAGGCACTAAACCGGTAGAGCATAGCAAGTTGAGTAAAGAGACGTATGGTGAAAAGAATAAAGAAAATCACCTGGACAATTCAACTTAAGTAGCGAACAGAAGGAACTATTGTTACCTGTACTAGATAGACATTGTAAAGTATTTACAGACAAGCTAGGATTGACTAATAGGTATGAACACGTTATTGAGTTAGTAGATGAAATTCCTTTTGTGAAGCACAGTTATCCAGTACCTCTGGCCTAATAGGGAACAAGTTAAAACGGAATTAAGTGAATTAAAAGGATTAGGAGTGATCAGACAGGAGGCAACTCCATATTGTGGTCCACTCACTTTCACTAAGAAACGAGATGGGACAATAAGAATCTTGTTAGACGCGCGCGAGCTAAATAAGAAAATGATTGGGGACGCAGGGGCGCCACCACTCACGTCAGAGATTCTACAGTCTTTTCACGGAATAAATTATATCAGTCTAATAGATTTAAATAATTCTTATTTTCAAATACCTTTACATCCAAATTCAAGAAAGTATACAGGGTTCTCATTCATGGGACGGACCTATACTTATCGCGTGTTGCCTCAAGGATTAAAGACATCTGTGGCAGGATTCTCGAGAGCAATGGATTCTAATTAGAAATAAAAAATTAAATAAATTATCTAGATGACATTGTCAAATATACGACAAGGGGAACCGATATACAATAAGAAAAATTAGAGCAGATTCGTAATCAAGCGCGACAAAATATAATCAAAGTGGCGGAGAATAAAGAACTTCATTATAACAAAAATCATAAATTGATACAGTTCGAAATAGGAGATCTAGTGAAACCTAAAACTTTTGCAAAGTCAGATGCCGACAAAAAGTTAACAAAGAAATTTATGCGGCAATATGAAGGACCTTATGTAATTGGAGCGGTTCCATATAGTAATGTATATACTTTAATTGATGTCCATACTGACAAAGTCAAAGGGAATTACAATACAATACATCTGTTTCGCTACTACAAAAACAATACATAAAGTAGAACTAGCTACGGGATGGGACGAACAAAGGAGACAAACAAATGCGTAGCCACCATCATAGACCAGTAGACCCAAACTAAGCAAACAAAGGGAGACTAAGTTGAATAAGTTTATTATCGTACTTGAAACAAAATTTTAATAGACGTGGGAAATTTAAGGCTAGCGTGAGAATGTAAAGAAGGAAATAGATTTTTCAACGACCTAGTGTAACGATGGAGAGATACATGAGTACTAGGTGATTAAACAAATCTATTTGGGGGAGTGTGAGATGGTCGTTCTTCGAACCACTATTCTTTTTTTTTTGCATATGGAAGTAATAAATAACTTACGTTATAGCCATCCATAAATTTCAACCCTTGTCAAAAACTACCTATTGAAATATCCATGGCAAGAAATTATTTAGAAACAAAAGATAAGGAAACGGACCCAAAACACTTAGAAAATAAAAATCTATTGAATTTAGTTTAAAATAATATTGCAAAACGACACTCGAAAAGCAATAAATCGTACGTTGGAGTAACCTTTCTCGGAATATCTGGACTTATGGCAAACACATGTTTGAAATGGCGATGCCTAAGGGGCGCGTACGCAGCATTGGGCGGGAACCTGACGCCATGCCTTTGACCAATGAGCAAGCGTCTTATACAAGACAGCCAATGGAAAAAAACAGATTACTTGTGTGTGAAATTACATTTCTAGGAGGAGCCTATCTGGATGCTTGGCGGGAGTGGAGCAGGCAGACGAGAGGGAACGCGCTTTGGCAAAGACAGACAAGTTTGTGCATCGATTCAAGACGGTTGCAAGTGATAATTATAGTTAAATATAATCATTGTATATTAATTGTATTTTAAAATAAAATTAGAAGCAGTGTGTCTAAGTCTAAATAATATTAAGTGAACTCAAAAGACAGAGAGAGAGAGCTGAAATTCGGTAACGTATTCCAAGTTCAAATTTTGTGTAAAAGCAAGATCCCAAGCTAATTTACAATAACTTCAGTCACCCAATCTATTTAACGACCCAAGTAAAAATGGAGGCCGCATCAAACTTCGATATTTTATACTCACTAAGTAAAAGACACGAGAGCACCTTTGGACTGGCCTAGACAAAGTAGCTGCTATACTATTCTTGATAATAGTAATTTATTTCCTCGTGATAACTTGTATAGAAGTTTGCAAGAGATTGAAAGGCGGGAATTGTGGAGAAATCGCTTTGAATTGTATAGGCGATACACATCACGCAGACCTTGAACTACGTGAAATGGCTTAAGCTAGAAATCTGAGTATATTACTGTAAATTATCATGGGATATTGTGGCTTAAGTACCTTGAATAAACTGTGTGACCATTATGTGTACCTTGCCTCTCCTCTCAGTTGTATTGCAATTTATATAAGCTGATAAATAATTGTCAATATTGTAATATGTTGTAAACATCCAATTTGTATGTGCCAGAAAGGTTTTTCGCTTGAGCCGTTCGGTTTTCCTTATCTGGCTAGGTTTAGGAATGGGACGACTCGATCAAGGTCCGTCAAAATCTTAGCGGACCTAGATCTAAATAATCAAACAGTTTCTTTCGCTGTCAGAAGGGGTTTCGCTTGAGATGTTCCGTCTCCCCTTAACTGACTAGGTCTAGTAATGGGACACTCGACCTTAGCTCGCTATCATCCTAGCGAACTAGGTCTAATTAATCAAACAGTTTCTTTCGATAAATTTATCGAAAATAAATAAATAATTTAAACATCAACCACCTCTTTCTTTTATATTCCAAGATTACCTGTGTAGAGAATTTGATAATGGAAGATTGACAAAGCTAAGATCAAGTAATAACAAAGGCAATGCTTTAAAATCAGTGTAGTAATTCAGGTTGCAACTCCAATAATGAATTCTCTATAATATGCACACTGAACCTTGAAAGACACGATTTTACGTTATTGAACTTAACCTAATATAATAATTTGTACTACTATAGACCAAGTCTGAGATAAGGATCCAGACCCTTCAATTAAGGTCTGAGACTATAAGTTCCTTCTGAACTGAATTGAACCTAGTATAACACACAAGTTTACAGGAACCTAATCATCACTTGTTGATTCAAGTCAACAATCACTTAATTGTGTTGGAGGGGAAATATTGTTTTGAGAGAGAGAAACATTTCGGCTGTGTTGCATAATGCACATTAATATTTCCTAACTTTGATATACTGATGGCTTGAGATACACGACTGCGCGACGCCTCTGGCAGTGATAACGCAGCATACCATACACGTCATTCTTGCAATCCGACTTCCGACCTAGATTTGGCCAAATCTAAATATAACTCAAATATAAATAAATACATACTCAAAACCATGGTTCCGGGGGAAAGTCTGCCCAACCTGGGAATTGGCAAATAAGTCTGCCCTTAACTGGGAATCTGGCAATGCCGCCCTAACCGGGAATCTGGCTATAAAAAAATGCAAGTACCTGCCTATATGGATAAGGGAATCACTTACGCTTCGCAGCGATTACAGGAAGTCGGTTGCTCCCCCAATAACATTGATTAAGGACCGTGGCGCGGTGTAGGTTTCCCCCATGCTGACGATATCAGTCAGACGCGGTGGCTAAAATAAGCACAAACGCACATGTATCAACTTACACAAATCATTCTAACGTGTCAAATTGAATTTAACTTGTAAATTCCTTTATTAAATCAGAAGAAGACTGATTAAGTATTGTACTAAACAATAATACAGATGTGTCGAGACAAGCTCCGCATTTTCGAGTAGAATGATTGATAAGTCTACATTGTTCGCACAGTGGAGTGTACTCGAGATTGACCTGTGGTCAATCTAAATCTAATTGTTGATTAAAAACCCCGAAATGACTCTCTTGATACAACATTATTTCCTAAACACTGGTGTGAGGAAGTTCAATCCTTCCTAGATTAAACACAGTATTGATTACCAAAGACTAACTAAGAAAGTTCGACTCTTTCTCAGTATATTCACTCACAAAACAAACAGACTAGACGATCAACGCGAGCCAATACAGAACCTTGGTACGATGACGACACAGACCGTCATCCTTACCGTTGCAGGACTTGGTCTTAGGACAGGACTACCATCACTGGATTTGGAGACCGAGACCTGGAGCCATCACAACTAGGCTATGGACACGCCATCTTCAATTAGCTATGACCAGCCTTCACCTCGCATTCAAGGGTTGACAAAATTTGCTATCAAAACTGCAATCCATACTTGACCCAGAGTCCCAGTATTGGTAGACGTGACTTGGGTAAGTAATTAAAGAAAAACACGCTTCTTCATCAATTTTTTGAGTTGACGATTGTGGTGTCTACTGATATAGTTGTTTGTGAAACTACTTTTTTCACATTTTTTTAATTACTTAATTAATTTATGGAGAACGTTGACTTCTGAAACAATTTAAAAGACAACATAGATATAGATAACCATTGTAGTTTTGTTTCTATGTCCCAGCTGTCGGTACATACGTCATTTGTAATTAACTGGTCAAGTGTGAGTTGGTCTCGTTAACAGTGGTCGGGTTCCGAACCGGAGAACGATATCCACGGATCAAAAATACATCAAGTGGTTTGGAAGATATGAGGGTATGAAGAATATTACAAAGATATAGGCGCGAAAAACATAACCCTTTCCTTGCAGTCGGGTAAAAACATGTGAGTTCTTAATTCAAAGCCATTGAATTTTTAGAAGCATTAGCAAAGCTCTGACCTTGGATAATGTTTGGATCCTTTTCTTGACTGTGCACTTCTGCCTAACCCTTTGGGCATTACAGACGTGATGTTATGTATGTAATAAATAATAAATAAATAAATTCTTTTATTTCACCAAAAGCCATCACAATATTATATAAGAATCAGAAACAAAAGCTCTAAGTAATAAGGCTTATAAACTAGGACACAATAATTTTAATTCCCTGACTCCTTAACTAGGTGTATGCAGGGCTGGGCAAAATACATGCTCTGCTTTAATTGAAATATAAAATACTGTATATATCGCAAGTAATTAAATTACAAAATACAAATTACATTTAAGTAAAGTATTTGAAATATAAAATACAAAATACAGTATTTTAGCAATTTTTAATTGAAATACAAAATACAAATACTTTTTAAAAAAAAAAAATTGCTGCCTTCAAATACCATCAGAAAAAGTGTAATGTAACTTTCTTTCGGAAGTCGGTGGCAAAAATGAATTAAAAACAAAATAACCAACTTAAAAGTTTTTATTTTAACATTTTTTGTTCAAAAATTTAACCCAAAATCTTGTCAACAACCAAATTTTTTTACACGTGCAAAACTAAACCGTTATGACTTGCCATCATAGCTTGACAAGTTGACATTGACAATTCAACGTACCTACATTTTTTTTGCGTTTTGTTAGCCAATTTTGACGTACAGTCATATCGTTCAGTATAAAACAGGTGCAGTGTTGCTAGCTCTAATAACTGCTTTACCATCATTGCACTCTCGCCTCGCACTCACACTCACGATCGCTAAATGAAGGTATAAATGTATTTTTTTAAAATGTATTTTGAAGCCTCAAGTATTTGAAATACTAATTACAAAATACTTCGTCGTCAGCTATTTGAAATACGAATTACAAATTACATTTTAAGGAAGTAATTGAAATACAAATACAAAATACGTATTTGTATTTCAATTACGTATTTTAATTACAAGTAATTCAAATACTGCCCAGCCCTGGGTGTATGTGCCTGTGTCTTAGGAGTCAGTGATTGTGTTTTCTTCATGGTTATGTATTAAAAAGTATTCTGGCTTTCAGGAGTAATAGTGGTTTGGGAATAGTGTCGCGGGTTTGTACCACATAAAAAAAGTTAATGGTAGATGGTCCGTTTCACGTCTCAACATTATTGTCTACGGAACCTTGAGAAATAAAAAACCATATCTTTGTGCTACTACTAACTACCTACCACTGACTACCACAGAACATGCTACTACTATAGTGCGCGCGGAACTAGTTGGCCGCTCCTTAGGTTGCGACAGGGGTGAGGGGGCGGGTTGCCTACAGCTTGCAATGCACAGGAGACTATAATTAGACAGTGATGACCAATCCCGAGATATCGTGAACAATAATTGTTCAATTTATTGAAAAGAATACTTAAATAAAAAACAAAAACTTGCCTAAGGAGCGGCCAACTAGTTCCGCGCGCACTATAGATAGTCACATTGATACGAGTATTTTTCAATTAACCTACTTATATACTTTTTAATCTATGCAATTTTCTTTCAGAATGTGAAAACTCTATATTTTTTATTATTATATGTAGCTACGTCTTTTGATGAAGTTATATTTTGTGACAATACGTGATTATTGTTTACACCTTAACCTTAAAAACTATGTTTTATTACTATTATGAGCCTAATGAGTCCCACTGCTGGGCAAATGCCTCGCTTCCCTTTTTTCATTCATACCTATCTGTCATTGGCAATGGCAATGGCCCAATCCTTTTGATGAGAAATTTCGATTTCCAGTCTAACCGTATGCAGCTGAATACCTACCAGTATTTAACGTGGAGTCATGGTCTATCAGACCTCCAACAACCCAGTTACTACAAGGCAATACGATACCCTTTAGTAAGACTGGTTGTCAGAATTTCAGGTCACTGCCTGTAACGACTGCCAAAGCTCAAATATGGCAGCCGGGATCAACAGTTTAACGTGCTTTCCGAGGCACGGAAGAAACTCGATACGTGATGGGTGGTCACCCATCCACAGACCGACCTAGGCAAGCGTGGCTTAACTTATAGATCGACCCGAGTTAATTAATTAGTTAATTAGTTTTTTTTTTTTTTTTAAACGTGCGGGGCAACACACTAGGATTTTCTCCTGTATCGTGGGTGCGTTTACAAACATTTAAACTCACATACACAAATACCCAGGGGCCCAATTCTGTAAAATAGCTAACTTATCAATAGTGTGTCGATAGTGTGTCGGTTGTGTCTCAATAGACTACTCATTGACATTTGGTATTCTACAAATATTTATGGTCATTGACTTGCCACTGTAGTGACATTGAAACGCCATAGTAGGACCGTACGGTAGTCTGTAAATATATTTCAAGTGAAATCTGACAGTTGTGTCTATCGTGTTTGGCTATCGAACTGCCATTGTGAAGCCATCGAACAACGACACCTCTTTTCTCTATTGCATAATAATGTCTGTAGTGTGTCGATAGAGTGACAATGGCATGTTGCTTATCTATAAGTTACAGAATTGGGCCCCAGGTCCCAGACCCGAAACAACTATCTGTAGATCATACAAATATTTGTTCCGTGCGGGGATGGAACCCGCGACACGCAGCGCAGCAGTCCATTGCTTGAGCCATGTGATGTGCAAAAATAACCCAGTTTCCGTCAATAATTTGAATGACGAGTTATTTGCAGCTGTTCTGATCAACAAAGTATCTATGCGTATCCTGAACGATTATGCGGGCGGGATTCATAAACCTTAATTTTATCTTTTTTATCGCAGCTGTCAAATCCATCATTTTAGCCCAATTCCAAAATTAAACAGCTATAGAATTCTTTGAATGCCTCGTTGGTCTAGTGGATTGCGCAACTTTGCGCAAGATTGGCAACGCGATTGCCCAGCCAAGAGACGAGGTCCTGGGTTCGATTCCCAAGTCGAGAAAAGTGTTATTGGGTTTTTCCATTAGGAATTTCTCAGTGCAGCCACAGATTTGTGCTCGATTGTTGACAATAGGCTCGACTCCTATTACATGGGACTTCTTAATTAAAACTGGCGAATGACAAGCAACGTTACGTACTACTCTTCCTATACTTATTTGTTTCTGTCTAGGGCTATTTGAGAACAGTCTTGTATAAGCGAACAAAGTAAGTTCATTGTTTTTGGGCGATCGTCCAATTTTTTTCTCTAAAACTTTATTTCGATAGACTCAATTTCTACTTAGGCGGTCACCGGTCGGCGTAACTTTTTTGGTGGAACACAAATCATAATACCGGCTCATGCATTTGAAAACTATCAACTCGGTAACGTTCCACTGCTTGATTTGAATTCTAAAATTCACGGCACATGTGGTGTGTTTAAAACAGTAGGTAGGTACACTAACATATAGCCAACTGTTTCTAAGTCCCATGTAATAGAGGGCGAGCCTATTTGCCGTCAACTGGGCACAAATCCAGACTCTAGCGAAAAACTCTAGCTGCTGCCGTAAAATTAACAATGGAAAAACCAAATATCTTTGCCCGACTCGGGAATCTAACCTAGAACCTCAAGCACAGCAGTCGCGCAACCACAAGACCAAACGAGGCAGTCATTTAAATCTTATTATATAGTGGCAGTCCAAGGATTCCAAATAGCAGTTCAGAATAATAAATTAATCAACCTGTGAGAGGCTGCAGTAGGCCGTTACCGTCCACCAAGCAGTGCGAGTTGAATAACTAAATTAAATAAATAAATCTTTATTCAGAATCACAATAAGGTCAAAATATAAAATTACTAGCTTTTGCCAGCGGCTTCGCCCGCGTGAAATAAAACGACTTTCCATACAAACTTTCATCCCCTATTTAACTACTTTAGGGGTTGAATTTCGAAAAATAGATAGATAGAATACTTACTCTTTATTATGTAAGTACACCAAATTACAAAAAAACAATAGTAAAACATTTTACAAGGGGTGACACAATGGGCGGTCCTCCCTTAATCCTTGTCTACATTATAAAGGGAACCTCTGTGCAAAATTTCAGCTTTCTAGGTCCAAGGGTTTGGGCTGGGCGTTGATGAGTCAGTCAGTCAATCAGGACTTCTCTTTTTAATTAATTTTGAATAAACAAAGTGGGTATAATAACGGCTAAACTAACAACAGCTGTGCCTGTGCAATGTTGGAACCGACATCGCCTGTCTTTTCTGTGGTGTCGGATTGCCGCCATATCTATCTATAGTGAGACTATCTGCTTTTGACGCTCTAACCCGACCCGAGGCTGGTACCCCACACAGGGTGCTCTTAATGCACTGTCACTTAGTTAATTAATATGCCCCTGGTAAGAGGCTTAACACTCAAGGCACCCACAGGATAGTAGATAAGTAGAAGCCAGTCTGCTATCTTGATCTGCAAAAATACCATTGAAATCAAAAAGGCTATAGTCTCCCATGAGATCGGCCGGCATGACCATAAACGGTCAAGAAGACTTTATTCCATCATCCTCATTAGTCACCAAAACTTTCGTGAAAGGTGGTAAGAGGTAGATGTCTGACCAATAAATTAAAACCACAAAATGTCATTAGAAGATGACAAACGTATCTATAGGGGAACAATCTGATTCATCAGCCAAACGCCTGAGGGGAATCCGTTTCCAACAAATTCCAACATAGTAACCAATTGTACTCGCAAGATAGGAACGTCATAAAAACAGTAATTTCTCAATTTTTATGGTATTCACTCATTAACGTAATGAGTCAGGTTATCCATTCTGTATTAGGGAAGACTTTTGTACCGGCAAAATGACGTTGTGCCTGTTTAAAAGGGATTCCATCGTAGGGCCTTGGGCCTGGACTTATGTACGTCATACTCATGATAAGCTAATTCATACTAAATTAAACTGTTCGTAGGGAATTATGGTTACTACGGCTCTCGTTCATTGTTACTTCGGCCCATGGCAGGTCCTACTGATTTCTCACCTCTCCTAACACAGGCACTTAAATCTGTATACGTATATAAAAGGTGGATCTAATCATAAAAAAATTGTCTATATCTACACTTGTTTTATCAATACACAATTTTTATTTTATTTCTTCACAACTGTAGAAAAAATGGCGAAGGGAAATATTGTGAAGACACGTCCTATAATAGAACTGAAAATTCAGGGATTTAGAGATGTAGGACATCCCTGAATCCGCACGGTGTTTTATTGGCCCGCGGTTTCCCAGCCTATGTCCCATGATTGGGAACGTTATCGACAATATTGTAAAATCTATTGAGTTTTGTTAGTGACTCGTTGATATTATATCCTGCATTGTTACTTTTAGCTCTATAAACTTTAATATGACGGAACAAAAAAAAAAACTAGTCATTTATTAGCAAAGAGAATGAGGTATCCTTAGCGACAGACATGATAGTTGTGACGCGGACGTTTACGTATGCAAAGCCGCGTAACAGGAAATTCAACTCAGTCAATGGGCCATGTGCTTTTTTACTATCGCATAATACGTCTAGCCTCATTGGTCCAGTGATTGCAAGTGCGACTGCTGAGCATGAGGTCCTGAGTTCGATTCACCCTGTCTACCTTTAGGTAAAGCCGACCTTGTCTAGGTCGATCCATGACTCCGTGGATAGGTGACTACCCTTTTTTTTTGGTGGGTGGAAAATCATCAAATAACCCTCCCCCCGCACTTGGGCAGAGCGAAGGGGAGTGTCAGACTTCTACTGACTAAAAACCAAACCCATGTTCCTTCTTCGCCCTTGTGCCGAGGCCGCGTTTTGCCTTTCGATAATCCGCAGCCCCGACGGGCGTCGGTAATTGAGGGTCCCTTCCATATAGGTGACTACCCTTGCATACCGAGTTTCCTCCGTACCTCGGAAAACACCGCTTTGCTTTGGTCCAGGCTGTCATTTTATATCTTTGGCAGTCCGTAGCAGGTAAAAGTGGCCAATGGCCCAAAAGACTAACTACAAGCACCGAGGGGTATTTTAGGGTTATGTAGAGCATTTTATTGTCAGTTGGTCCCAGTAATATACGGGTATTCACCTGCATCCGATTAGACTGGAAGCCGACCCCAACATAGTTGGGAAAAGGCAGAGCAGATGATAACGTCTAGCATTAGGTGTAGGCTAGTTGGTCTAGTGGTCGCAAGCCTATTGTTGAGCATGAGGTCCTGGGTGCTTACTCTGGAATATAATTCCGATAGATCGACATTGGTCAAACGTCAGTTGGTTGAGTTAAACGTCAGGGATTGGCTAGACTCAGTGAGTCCAGCCAATGCCTGACGTTTGACTGACAATTCCAATGTCGATCTATCGGAATTATATTCGAGAGTAAGCACACTGGTCCTGGGTTCGATTTCAGGTGTCTCAAAGTGTTAGGTACTTATTAAGTATATCCATCAGGAACTTCTCAGTAGCAGCCCAGAGTCTGGTCGATGGCAGACTCTCCTTCTGTTTTCTACACGGGACTTAAAAATAACTGTCGAAATTTGGGTGCGTTCCACTATGGGGATTATGCGTGATGTTATAAATGTGGTTAACCATTTACCTAATAAGGAGTAGTTTATGAAATCATCCAATATTGAGGGAGGAAGAAATCTGTATAGCGACAATGATGACGTTTTATTCACACCTAACAGGAAATTGGACGTAGTCAGTGGGCCGAGTGATTTACTTAACTTATAAACGTCATCAATGACAAAGTCTGATGGGAATAATAGTTGTACAGGGATTATCACTGTATTATGTGGTTACCATTCATCATCAGCCAAACAGCAGTATACATTCTCGGCAACTCATCTCGTCAGTCTGAATGCAAAAACCGAAGGATTGTGTTGGCGAAACTATGGAGAACTTACGTTTAGTATTGGTCGCTATAGAGGATAGAGGATCAGAATTGGTCAATGGGCTGGGTTAATGAAAACCAAATCATCATCAGTTAACTATACTATTTTTTGACTGAAACCCACGCGTGTTCCTCCGAACTGCAACCCCGGGAGGCACTGGTCCTAGCGGGCTCCATCTACTATGCTGACATCCAACCAAGGCCTTGTTTCTGATCGGACGCTTGCCGTCCGCAGGTCTACCCACGGTGGCAGGGGACCGCCCTGCGACTCCCGACACGCCCAGGGCGTCTTCTTCTTTTGCAGCGGCTGGGGTATAAGGTTTCCTTCTCTATCAGCTTACTTCCCTAGCTCCATATTACTTAGAGTCGGGGTAATACGTTTTATTCTTCAACTCACCCTTGTCAGGCCGTTACCATTCACCCATTTACTCCTTTGTCTTTGATACCATTCCTCACGTACCCCGCATAAAATAAAAACCAAACATTAGAGTTGGAATAATGATGCTACTGGTGTTGAAATAATGTGGATGAACCCATGAGGCGTTTACATGGAGCAAAATGCTTCATGGGCGTTTATAATAAAACCGCAACTTACCTAAGTACTAAATGGTTTTATGATAATACTATTGCTAAGGAAAAGCCAGCGGAAGCCTAATGTTACTATAGCGTAAACCGCAGGCATTGTTTCCTATTAGTTATGTATATTTACCTACATAAACAGTGACGACTGACGGTAATAAGTACTAATTTCCACTGAGTTTATGATTTCGATGACACTCCCTAAACGTCATTTAAGTTTTAGAGTAATAGTGGTATTGCCTTATACGGGTATACCTGCCTAAATTTCGTTCAGAGTTAATGATACCTTTGGGGGTTATGATAACTATGATTATTATGAGTGTGGGGCTATCTTTTCCATTGGGCACACTGTGCACGTGCCCAGGGCCCCACGATCCAAGGGGGCCTCAAGTTCCTGTACTTTCAAAGCTAGAGGCTCACTGGATCACTCTTGCATGCTACCGCGAGTCCCATTATTATCAAGCAGGCCCTCCAATTGATTCTCCTCCAAGTTCCACCCTATCACAATACAGGGATACTAAACTTTTTTTTAGTAGCGTAGGTACTAGGTGTCCGACTCCTGAACAAAGGTCTCCTCTTTCTCCAAACTTTCTATCCTGTGATCTCTGGCCATGTAGCCCCATAAACATGATTATATCGCCACGCTTGTTACTAAACTTACCCTAAAAAATACAAACACAAAAATTAAGAATTCGGCACTTCTTTTATAAAGGTCGGTTTGGCTCTACGCCGTAGGCCGTAGCCCGTAGCACGCATTCCCGTAGCCAAATTTCAAGGACAAATCTGCGAACCATTGGCGGAAGGTAGCGACCATGGTGTTAATTTGACAAGATGGTGTCTAATTTATAGTTTCCCCACGTTGATTATTACTTGAGACAAGATCATACAAACCGCAGTTTAGCTCTACTTTGCTAAGTAAATAAAGTAATTAGCTTTCCATACAACGCATTTGAAAATGGTTCAAGTCATGAACCATTTTCAAATGCGTTTTTAAATAATTATAATCTGTCTGTGACAACCTGACAAGGTCTTACGTGCGCTAAAAGATCAGCGCAGAGTGTGGTGTTGCCGTCCCTCATAGAATCTATCTATGACATAGATAGATGGATGAACCGATTCCTTTAAAAAGAGTAGAGAGCTGGGACCGACTGGATCCAGAAAGCGGAGGAAGTGTTAGGGAAACTATGGGCTGACTATTATGACTAAATTTTGTCCTTGCCACTGTCGTACATTTTGCGTTGATAACGACTTACAGACATCCTGAAGGGCATTTTTAAGTCATTAGAACGCTTATAGCTTCTTGATAAGCTAATATAATATCTTTTTTTGCGTTTTGTCTCATATTTATATGTGCGGAATGATCTCCTGATAAGATCAAATCATGAAAGTACTATTAGTGCGATTAAAGCATGGTTAAAATTAGACGCGTCGACATTTTCTTCGATGATGTCAATAAATACTTTGTGTGGAGTGTGGTGCAAGTCATAAGCTTTACTCCATTTTTTATGCCGTAGAAAATCTATGAGTATGATTTTACAACTTTTGTGCTAGAATAACTCGTTTTATTCTACTGTTTGGCGATTTAGTTAACCTTATATGAAGGTAAGGTACCTAAGTTTCGAAATTAAATGAAAAAAACCGGCCAAGAGCGTGTCGGGCCACGCTCAGTGTAGGGTTCCGTAGTAATAATTCTTTTTTTGTTTGAAATACCTGCCAATGAAACTTGACCTCTGGATTGTATAGGCGCTCATACGATTCAGGGACCAAATTATATTGGTTAACTGCAGTTTCCATCTGTTGTTTCCATCCAAGTTCAAAATAATTTTCCTAGAAAGTCCTTATAAAGTTCTACTTTTCAGATTTTTTTCGTATTTTCTAAACTTATGGTTCAAAAGTTAGAGGGGGGGGGACGCTTTGTTTTTTACTTTTGGAGCGATTATTTCCGAAATTATTGACATTATCAAAAAATGATTTTAGTAAACCCCTATTCATTTTTAAATACCTTTCCAACAATATATCACACGTTAGGGTTAAAATTTAAAAAAAAATCACTTCCCACTTTACATATAGGGGGGCTACCCTAATAAAACATTTTTTTCCAATTTTTATTTTAGCACTTTGTCGGCGTGATTGATACACATATTGGTACCAAATTTCAGCTTTCTAGTGCTAACGGTCACAGAGATTAAGCGAGGACGGACAGACAGACAGACAGACATGGCGAAACTATAAGGGTTCCTAGTTGACTACGGAACCCTAAAAAGAGGGTTAAATTGTTGAATTAAACCAATAATGAATTTCGACATAATCAAAAACCTCGTGAGGAAACTTGCATGCCTGAGAGATATTTCTCGACGGCATATAAAGCCAAGTCAGAGGCCTATAAGAAAAAACTCTGACACCATGTAGGCACTAACTACATGGTACAGAAGAAGAAGAACATAATCAAGCAGTCGTTTACTTTCAATATTTTATCAGACTGGACTGTGACTGTTCGACTCAAATTCATATAGTTAGCCAACACATCGTACACATCGTTCTACATACAAACATCAACTATTCAATGGACATATTGGTTCTTGGCTCAATGTTATTAATTTGAATAGTTCGTAGTTTGAATAGTGTGTAGTTGTGCTTAGTTTTCTTCGTAAAAACTTAAGGCATATACGCATCGCTTGAGCGAGTATAGTGGCTCTGTCTAAGCGGTTATCACTTGCACTACA